>JADQAV010000048.1:20471-79967 GCA_019775845.1 Myrmaecium sp. VS I D KN 1
CCCCCCCCCCCCCCCCATAAACCAGCCACAGACCAGCCAACTCAACCCCCAAACCAAACAGAATTTAATCTCAACTCAAAACCAACCAGAGAAGAAAGACTCAAGCAACACACAATGCCCCACCCAACCTCAATCCCCCTCTCAACCCACACCCACACCCACACCCTCACCCTCCCCCCCCTCTTCCCGCGCCCCTGGCTCTCTTGCCCCTCCCCTCCCCCTTACCCCCATAACCCCTCTTATCCCTACCCCTCCTATCCCCCCTCCCCCTCCACCTACCCCCCGTCCCCCTACCCCTGGGACCCCATCCCCATCCAAGAAGAAAAACCCTACACCCCCCTGCACACCGAAAACGCCCATCTGCACGCGCGGCTGCGCGAGCGCGCCGCGGCGCGGGACGCATGGCTGCGGGAGCTGGAGGAGGAGCGGGAGAAGTGGGAGGCCTGGCTGCGGCAGCGGCGGGGGTGGGGAACGACGCTGGAGCCGCGGTTGGAGCCGTTGGCGGAAAAGGGGGTGAAGGGGCAAGGATGGGTGATTGGGGGGAAGGGCTTTTGGTCGCTGTTTGTGGCGGGGGGGTTGGTGGGGTGGGGGGTGCTTTTGTGAGAGGAGGGGATGGTGAGGATGGGAATGCGGGTTATTATTCTAGAGCTCGACGATGTGGAGCTGAGTTGGGAACCGAAAAGGAATACAATAGTGGAGGTGTATAGCTGAGTAAACAAAGGGAGATAGAAATAAAAGGTACGAGACGAGATAGAGTAGAGAGCCGCATCAAACCAATCACCAAGTAAAAAGCATCAAATTCGGATTCAACGCGATCGGCAAGAAAAAGTGACAAAACACAATGCTCGCCAGGGGCCAGATCGCCGTGAAGAAGCCGATGCGCCAAAAGTAGGGCACCGCGGTAGCCATAACAACCATGAGCGCGGCGCAAGCGAAGCAAAACGCAAACGTGCCCTTAAACTTCCTCACAACGCGGGGAATCTCCTGGAAAAACGTAAAGTCCTCGACCTCCTTGGCCGTCGCGCCCCAGCTCATCTCCACGCCGAACAGGTGGCAGAGAAGAGCCTGGGAGACATGCAGGCTGATACCGCCGAGGAAGATAACGAGGAGGGGGATCCAGAGGAAATTCTCCAGCAGGGCGGGGCCGAGGGATTTCTCGGCGGTGCGGTAGCGCAGGGTGGCGAGCGCGACGTTGCCGAGCGCGGTGAAGACGATGATGATGGCGAAGTAGACTTTGAAGCTGTCGAGGTAGTAGTGGTCCAGATGGCCGTTGAACCAGCCGACGAGGAAGTAGTTGGCCAGCGTGAGGATCCAGGCGGAGCCGAGCGCGTAGTAGGTGCCGATGTAGGCGAGGATGGTAAGCTTGCTTGGAAGCGGCATGGTGGACGTGATGAACTCGCGGAACAGCTTGGTGAAGGGGCCGCGCGTGATCCAGTATCGCAGCGGGTGGAAGATGAGCTCGTTGCAACCGTAGGCGTATTTTTCCCACCGTGCGAGCTCGTCGTATACGGTTAGGGAAACGCCCTCTTTGAAGCCGTCGCCGGTGTAAGCAGCCAGACGCGCCAAGTAGCCGTTCGTCTGCAACCGCAACGCCATGTCGAAGTCCTCCGACACCGTCGATTCCGACCAGTACTTCTCGCGGTGGTCGTCCGGACAGTCGTAGGCAATCTCTTGGATGGCGGACCAGCGGAGGATGGCGTTGTGCCCGACGAACGGAGCCACATCGCCGTTGGCGACTGCATATCGAATCTGGGTGTAGACCAGATTGGTGAAGAACGTGATGCCTTTCTCGAAGAAGCTGTCCGTCACGTTCATAACGCCGGATGAATACTGGAGGATGGCAACTGCCGGCGACCCCTCCATCTCACTAACGGCATCGAGGAAGCAGTCGGCTGGCACCCGCGTATCAGAGTCGACCAGGAGAATGTAATCGCCTATGCGGATGTTCCCCTCGGCCCATGTACGGCCCTCGTCTTCCGCAACAACTTCAGCCAAGGCGTTCTGGTACAGGGCCTGTTCTTCCTCGGCCGTCCAAGATGCTCTGCGTTCCGCACGAGCTAGCTTCTCTTCGACCCGGTTGCTGACCCACAGGGCATAGTTCATGTTCGAAGCCTTTTTGAACTTTCCACGACGGACAAAGCGCTCTTCGCCTTCTTTGGGCTTCGGGTTGTGCTTTGGCCGAGCGGCCCACCCAATGTTATGCTCATCGTAGAAGTCTTGCCTTGCCCGGGCGTCCTCAGGCGAGATGAGCTGCATGCCATCGTCGTTCACGAAAATGTTGGCAGAACCACCCTGCATCTCATACGTGGAAATGGCAGCTTTTATGGACCTGATCGTGGGTTCGATGACAGAGTGAAGGCCTTCTTTGTAAACCGGCATCTGTATGGTGACGTGCGGGAGCTCTGCGTGCGTTCGACTGAGACGGCTGGGAGCGATACCCGAAAAAAATTTGGTATTCGCGTGCATCTGTCCCACGGGGCCGATGAGCTGCGCGACGTTGCCGACCAACGCTTGGAAGAAGAACAGAGCTAACCAAGCCTGTGGCAGAGCAGCTGCAATGAATGCAATGCGCATCCAGTTGCGGTCAACAGAAATCTCGATCGCGACTTGTCGCCAGCCGGAGCCCAAAGCAGCGAAAGTGAGGATGAGCGTGATCGCGCCGAGAAGCGGCTGGATCAGCACAACCCTGCGCGGTTTGTCCTCTGCTGGTAGCTCCGGATCGCTGCCACTGACCGGGAAAGCCGTTACATCCGGTTCCTTTTTCTCGTCTTCATGTTCCGGGTACGCCGACTCGTTACCCCATATAGCTTTCATCAACGCATCCTCGATCCCACCGGCGCGCGTGAGAAGCCTCATGGGATCATCTTCCCATACGACGAGTATGCTCCGGTCGGCAATGAATGCGGCAAACTGATGTTTCTGACACCTGGGGAGGGAGGCCATGTCCGGCAAAACCTGCAGTCGTAGGCCAGGTTGAAGCTCAATGTAAGGCAGCTCATTCGAGTGAAGTATAATTTTGATGACGCGAGTGCTAATGGTCATGGCGGCCTACCGGTGTCAGCTTCTGGGGGATGATATGACGGATTTGGAGGATGTACCCGGACATTCATTGCCTCGATGGCCTGAAAGAGCCCAGCGGGTTCATCTTTCAAGTTCGAAGGACTGCAAGTATAGCAGCCACGCGCTTTTTTGATCACAACACCTTCTCCTGGACTCCCCGAAGTCCAGAGGAGTTCTTCCTGTTGCGACCGCAACCAGCTAGCCATAATGTCCGACTTGATCTCGAGGATGTCGTCCGCTGCCGCATTCCGGAAGTCGCCGACCGGATACATCGAACTCGGTCTCGAGAGCGGCGCTGTCGGCGATAGCAGGTCCAACTCTCTCCTAACCGGGTGATAGGCCGACAGATCTGTCGATAATCTGGCTGGTTCCGGGGTTTTCTCCGCATATTTCGCACGGCTCCCATCTTTTCGAGCAGGTGCGATGTAGTTCTTCAAGAAAGACATGTTCAATGCCGTGACGGTGAGTCCAAGTACGTGTTATGTCACGCGAGTGCTTTTGGTTAGAAGGGAGACACCAAGTTACTAGCCACGCCTAAGGCTTGAATATATGTGCAACGTAACGAGCGGAGCAGCAGCTTACGACGAGACAAAGCAAATCGATCACTATGAACAAGGAGCGTGAGTCCACTCTAGGCTTATGAAGATCAAGATTAGTAGGCCTCCTGGTCGGCCAAGAACGATGGGCAAGGAGCTGGACAGGAAACTTCGGCAAAGGGGACACTCAGGATTATCACAGCTGCTGGGGCCCACGATAGCCCAGTCGATGCGGCAGGAAGCTGAACCTGAGTGATTCAACGCACTCAGCTATGACCGTGATGTACAGTGCACATTACAGCCAGCCATCTTCAGCGGGACGACCGATGGCCACGATAAGACGTACAACAACATATGCAGTGACCGAATGGCTGGAAAGGGTACTGAATTGACATATTTCGCGCGGGACAGCCGATATCTCCAACGTTGAAGATTGGACGTGAGCATTGCCGCGTCCGAGGATCATTACCGCTGTCGCAGAAATCCCTCTCCTAATGGCCAGGCTGGAAGCATGAACCGGGATGCGGGTAGGCAGGGATATTGCTGTCTTGGTGGTACGGGCTATCAACAGGAGACCCGATACCTTTAATGGAAGGTTGAGCTGCTCAGCGCTCTCCCTGAGTGAGGGCCAATGTCTTCAAAGTTGTGCATATGATCAAAGACGGGAGTAATAATAGCAACGAATAGAATGGCGCTCGGTTCCATTGGGCAAAAAGGAGTTTGAATCGACTGTGCCAGGATATGATGTTGGTGAGACGCGCGAGGACGTTGACGGGATGGAAAGCTCATTCGGCCAGGTTACCATCGTTCCGACGGCCAGGTTTCGAACATCCCTGTGACGTTCAGCAAGCCACATGCCGAGCTGCCGAGGGAAACGGAAAACGGTCCTATCTGGTTGGCTGCGGCTGAGACAGAACGTTGAACAGAAACGTGCGATTGTATTGGAGCTTAAATCAAAGATATAGAACATCAATGCACGGAGAGCAAACCAGACTGACAGGCTGATGTGGCCGCATTGTCGCACCAGCGGCGCATAGACGCTCTACGAGGATTTTCGCACGAGTAAGTCCTCGTCGCAGCACAGGAATGCTACAATCTTCTGGCGATCTCCGAGACCCTTTGCTAAGTCGAATATCGATGAATTGGACGCATCTCCGGGTGCAGTGCGAAGGCCTGCTTGAGATGGCGACAATCACGGTATACCTTGATAACGAAGCGGTATCTTCGGGATCAGACCGAATTCGCCGCGGTAATAGCAACGTGCATGGGACGTAACCTGACCAGCCAGTCAGCGGCAACCGATGAAGATATTCGAATTGACTGCTGTCCCAGAGCCCGATCCCAGGAGAATATGCGGCCGCAGTGCATAAAGAATGCGTTGAAGCTACGCCCGTGCACGGGGAAGTTGTTGTTGGAGGGCTCTTTGAGCATTTGAGGTCAGGTTGCCCTTCTCCCTAGCCTGTACCAGAATGGCATGATTGACTAGGCCTGGTGAATAGAACTCCATATCACTCCAGTAATTCTGCGGGTATTTGGAACTCCTTTTTGATCTTCTGCATGTTACCGACAATCTCCTCGAAACTCATGTTTTCCGTATTGAAAGTCTTAGTGTTCTTGTCCGCTTTCGGGGGCTCCGTATCGATCTCCAGGGTGACCTGACCGCAGGATCAGTAGACTGTAGGCAGATTTCGAGGCATGCATGTTACCTCGCCGTCAATACAGCGATAGTCAACACCTACCGGACCGTCATTCACCAGTGCGACATCCATCATTGCTTGGAAAACACCGTCTTTGACCTTATCCGCATCATACAGTTCCCGAACCTTCCCGAAGAACGCCTGGTATAACTCTCTTGCCTTGTCGCCACTGGCGGATTTGTGGAAGTCGGGTTTGTTTCCTTTTTTTGTGGAAGCAAGCAAAGTGAATTGCGATACTGTATAGGTGAGCTTCCGATGCGATCGCGATTTAGGCGTAGGTCATACCACAGAGCACTTCGCCTTGCACGTCTGTCACACTCCGTTTCCACTTCAACAGCGCCAAGTCAGTTTCAAGCCAGTGGAAGAAGTTCGTAATGGTTGAGGACAGCTACGTACGCGACCGCCAGCCTCATCGTCCCATAATTTCAGCTTCAGCACTTTTCCAGCCATACTCTCTACCTCCTTGAGTGTGTCATCTTTCCCCACAGCCGCAAAGACCAATATCCCTCTGCCAATGGAAGATATGAGCTGTCCATCCACTGTCACGGACGCTGATTTGACGCGTTGCAATACCGCTGTGAACCGGATTAGCAATCGTCTAATCAAGGTGATCGCGGTGAAAATAGAGGACTTACCCTTCATTCTTGTAGTTGAGCAAATCCAAGTCCAGCCCAGATGCGGTTTATCAAGTTCAGCTTTCCTTCTGGTGCGATCATGCCGTGTCCATGGAACCCTCGGTGCGGGCGGAGGGCGCATCGCCGCCGAACGCCAAGGCGTTGATCGTTCCGCTTAGTCATGTAGATCTCTTGGCGGACGTTCCTACCACAGATTCACAAATAAGTCATCTCCACATCATCCCAAGTCTCCGGAGATTCGTATTTGAAGCGCAGGTTGTGCGCTATCGGCCCGTAGAGCGCACTCAATTCCCACCAAACTCGCGACACAGCCACCGCGAGGCTAGAGTTACACCATGGCGGCACGAAAGCTTGCGAACGAGGTCGAGCGATGCTTCAAGAAGGTTGCGGAGGGCGTCCAGGCGTTTGAAGCGATATACGACAAGATCCAGCAAACTTCGAATCCTTCGCAAAAGGAGAAGCTTGAAGATGCTCTCAAGAAAGAGATCAAAAAGCTACAGCGGTCGCGAGATCAAATCAAGGCGTGGGCGGCAACGAACGAAATCAAGGACAAGAAGCCGTTACTGGATCATCGCAAGCTTATCGAAACGGTGCGACTACTTGCTTCCCAATTGGTATAGTGGGCGTCCCGGGGAGGGCTAACATATGGTTATAGCAAATGGAGAAGTTCAAGGCGGTCGAGAAGGAGATGAAGACGAAGGCATATTCGAAAGAAGGGCTGTCAGCGGCATCGAAGCTCGACCCGAAGGAGAAGGAGAAGCTCGAGATGTGCCAGTTCCTCTCGGGCATGGTCGAAGAGCTAGAGCGACAAGTTGAGACGATCGAGGCCGAAGTAGAAGGCTTGCAAGCAACACTGAAACGGGGAAAGAAGGACGCCGCGAAGGCAGATCGGATTGCGGAACTCGAACGAACAACGGAGCGGCATAAATGGCATCAAGGGAAGCTAGAGCTCTTGTTACGAGCATTAGAGAATGGCGGTGTGGACACGGAGCAAGTTAAAGAGCTGGAAGAGGGCATACGATACTATGTTGAGAACAACCAAGAAGTGGATTTCATGGAAGATGACAGCATTTACGATGATCTCAATCTGGCGGAGGAGGAAGACCTCTACGGCATGGCCAATGATGCGGACCGCGTATCGTCTCAGGACACACAATCGATACAGGAGGACGGACAAGAAGGCGACAATCGACCGACAGGCCTAGCTGTGGGCAAGACAAAAGCGGCGGAGCCAGGAAATGCGGCAGCGCGGCGCCCGTCGACTCAGTTGAAGTCGCCCTTGCCAGCTTTAGCCACACTACATACACCCATTACAAATGCAACAAATGGTGTGTCGACAAGTAACATGAAGCCCGCACCACTTCCCGCAAGGACTCCCGGTGAGCCTCTCAAATATGCATCGGCAGCTGCCGCGGCTGCAGCGAGCGACAAGAACGGTGTTGGAATTGCTCCGCTTCCGCCGCCGCCGGGTGCTGCAAATCCACACGCTCCTCCGTCAGCCGCTGCTCGTGCGAGCAACACAGCGTCACCCTCAGTAGCCGCTGCTCAGCTGGCCAAATCACAAGCCGCCAATCGCGCGACTCCGCTTGCGGATTCCACCAGGTCTCCTGCGCTCAGCCATGCTAGCGCAGTCGCACCAAGCACGGACGCAAGTAGTATACCGCCGACGCCGGCACAAGAGAAGGTAGAGAAGGCTGTAGCGTCCAGAACAAAGTCGAAATCGCCTGCTACAGAAGCGCAAAAAGATGCGCAGGTGCTCACCAATGGTGACTCGCACCCGGAGCCGGAGCCGGAACCCATATTCCATTTGCCTTCCGGCCTCCAAGATCTTCTCGATTCGTTTGAGGCGCACAGAACCGCGCTGAGCTCGGAAGCTAAGCCGATAGACGAACGGTTAACGATCCTTTCTCACATCAACAGCCCCGATTCTGCCGATGCTGAGCGGCCCAATCATTACCGACCCATAACTCCCTATCCGTACACCCCAGACCATTATCCGCAAGAACCTCTACCCATCTTTAATGATCCGAGGCTGTATCACAAGATCGAGACCGATGCGCTCTTCTACGCCTTTTACTACCGTCAAGGGACGTATCAGCAGTATCTCGCGGCGAAGGCGCTCAAATCCCAAAGCTGGCGATTTCACAAACAGTATCAGACGTGGTTCCAGCGTCACGAGGAGCCGAAGAGCATCACTGAAGACTATGAGCAAGGCACATATCGATTCTTCGATTACGAGTCCACATGGTACGTTCGTTATTTTGTCGTCCTTTTACTTGGACTTATTGAAAAGCGCGCCTACGTGACAAGCAAGCGCTACCATTTGCCACCTTGCACGACTCATGTCCTACCTCGACCCCAAACTGCCCTTGTGTCTTCCCCGGGTTAGTATACATTGACTGACCAGCCACTGCAGGATGAACCGCCGCAAAGCGGACTTCAGATTTGCCTATAAATTCCTCGAGGATGATCTATGATGCCTTCGCAAGACACGGTTTCGGCTTCGGTTGCTGCTCTTTAGTTTCGATGATTGGGCTGTATGAGTTACAAGTGCGCTGCGGTATAGTTTCAATGGATTCGATTCGCTCCTGAGCCTGGAGCAGCTATCCGGGCCTCCGAACAGAGTCTTCATCGCCTATTATCCGACGTGGTAGAATGTGATTGACGTTAGGCGCTTCCTCATGTTTACGCATGCATTCCTTCGATCGTCCGGTGCACAGCCTGTCTGCTCAACGTCCGAGACTGGGTCCTCACCGGCCGTCTCTTTGACTCGTAGGTCCGACCGCAGCGGCGGTGGCCCCCACAGATTGCATGTGATGCTCAATGTGTAGTAGTAAGGTCAGCAGCTAAAGGTCCGTCGTGCACGTTGGCAAGACGTGGTCAAAGGATATTGCACAGTGAATTCTCAGCGAGGGTCGACTTCAAGCATGTCCTCCCGCCAAAGTGGGCCGTAGACGTTGTGAATGCGGGCAAAGCAGGCTTCCTACATGCAGTTGGGGCTAACAGCATACCTTCCCCTCTTCCCCCCTGTCCATATGACGGTGGACATGTAGGTAGTCAGAGCAACTGCACCGGCCATGCTTAAATACCCTGCGATGTGGCCGCCCCGTCGCCTCCTTCTTGATGTCCGGGACGCTCACCGGAATGTGAGGCAAGCGAGGCTGGCCTCGTTTTTCTCTCATGGGCCTCATCTCGCCTCGATGGACCTGCTCGTGCTGCCTTCGTCAGGCTGGTTGAGTTTTCGGCTGGTGTCGTTGGACCGGACCGAACCCATGCCGACACCACGCCCATCCGACCTCAGCACTCCTGCACACTCTACCGGACCAGACTGGACTGCGACGAACTGAGCCTGATGACTACTCACGTTGTCTGGAGTTGGCGGCCTCAAGGAAAATCCGCTCGCATCCGTCCTCATTCCCAGCGGCATCTCGGCGATGGCCGTCCATTTTGCCTTTCGCGGCCGCTACCGGGCACCTCCGCAGGCGATTGATTGCCTCGTGGATTGGAACTGCGCCACCGTGTGGACAGTATTATTCTCCGTCTCCATCGCTCCATGCCAGCCTTTCAGCCCGCCGTTACAGTGAGGTTGCGTTCCAACATCCTCTAGAGCATACCCCTGTTTTTCCTCCACGGTTATTCGTTTCTTAGCGTTCGTTTTGAGGCTCAGCCCTAACAAATCGTAGGCGACCACGATATGGAGGTTCTCTTACCTAGAGCAGCCCTTCCCTAAGGTTGGGCCTCGTGCTTTGCGACGACAGGACGGCCAGCGCATCATTTTCACCCGCGCGGACGCGCCCTCGAGGAGGAGCAGGGTGGCCACGCTACGCTGGCGCTCGGAGAGGCGGCTTTTGTCAACAACCGCGCCTACGTATTCGATGTCCTCACTCACCGCAGCTTCGCGTCACCAGCAACGTCGTCACGCCGAGACGAGCGCTCGAGCTTTCTGGCAAAACCACGCCTTGCGTAGCCAATCCTCATGGACCCGCAGCGTTCCTGCACAGTGTCGCAGCCGGAAAAAGCACGGTAGCGGGCTGGTCGTCTTCGACTGGAGCTGAGTTTTCGTTGGCTCACGACCCTTCCAGGGTTTCTCTCAGAAGCCAGCGTTGCGAACCCCCGAGAACTACGACCGTCCAAGGAGGAACACTGCCTCACAGCGCGCGTGGACTGGTTTATCATATATTTGCCACCAGCCCTAAATCAAAAGCGAACTCCTGCTGCACAAGACTCGAGACAAAACAGGATCAGGGATTTGAACCCCGGGTAAGTGGACCGCAAGATATCATGAAGAACAGAAGCCTAACCTCTCTAGAATCGACCTGCTGCACGCCTCTGCCAATTAACGTCTCAAGAAGTGGCTGAGATTATCCAAGCATGGCCCGGCGTTTTGATAGAAGCCCCCATGTAAGGGAACCCAGCTCTCCGGTGCTTGTACTTTTTTTTTGGAAACGAACTGACAGTCGTCACACCAGCCGCCTGGTAGTATCTCACCTGCCAGTCGCGCGACGGGTCAACGACAGGATGACCGTCTCTACGACCCTACGCAGCAGTTGACAAGCCCTTACACACCTTATCAATTCTCCACACAGAACCAGTATCGCCCCGGTGAACAACAGCAGTATCAGCAAGGTCAATTCGGCATTGTGAATGGCAGGACCTTCCTATCTGGACCGCCAGATGTTGAAGAGGCTTCAATGTCGCAACCAACCTACGCCATCTCGCCTCCAGGCATCACGCTGACTCCAGGCGGGGATTTTGGGACCTACAATCCACCCACCCGTCTCGCGCTTCCAGATCAGCATTTACACGCCACTCGTCACCAGGGAGGGCTTATGCCTCCAGTGAACCACGGTTATACTGTCGCTGCCAATGTAGCTTACAGCCAACCCCAGCATACAACCCCTGTCAACCAATCCGTTCACAATGTCCGGCAGAACACTCTCCCCAACTACCAACATGTTACCCCGGAAATGCGCGTACCTCCGTGGGAAACGCCCCTTCAACAATGGTCACCTCGGTCTTCGCCTGGTACATCTGTGTCCCCTCAGCTCCCAGTCTCCAGTGGCCTTCCTTTCAATGCTGGCTATGGTCTGAGCCAGCCCAACGCATGGGGGCCTCACTTGACACCGGGCGAACCGTCCCCTAGTCTCCCGACCGCTCGAACTGATCCTAGCCATTCAGGGAACCATTTCCCCGGGGCAACCTATGGCAGCCACGGAGGTGTCCTCCAACAAAACGAGGGGTACGACGAATCATATAAAGATGGTGACGCCGCGGCAGAGAACGCAGGCTGGGAACCTCCAGACGCCGTTCCCGTCGCACCGGAAGCTTCGTAAGTTTTGACCAAACCCGCGTCACCACGCATCCTCGCCCCGTGCCCATCAACTGACATCACGTAGCAGAAGCGCGGTATGTCATTACCCCGGATGCGAGAGCAGCTTCGGGCGGCACGCCGACCTTCAACGCCACCTCGCCACCGTGCACAGCACGGAGAAGCAATTCCCGTGTACCGTCTCGGGATGCCCTCGCGTTGGAGACCAGTCCTTCAGCCGCAAAGATCATCTCCGGGAGCACCTGCGGTGTTTGCACAAGGAACCTATTCCGAAGAGGGTGCGGAGGACCTGAGGTGCGGAAGCGTGGGCGGGGGGGCTCCCCTCTCCGCATTACCGAGCCCATGCTACCTTGCTTGTTCTTTCTCTCTTCTTCTTGTTCTTCTACTACTTCCTCACGGCATCAGTGGAGTCATTCGTTTCTACTTCATTGATATCCATACAGTTCCCCTTTGACATTCATTTCCGGGGAGCTCGGGAGAGGGGAGTTTACATATCAGGTGGGTCTAGGTACACCGGGGTCCTCAACGACCTTGTGGCCAGAGGCGGACTACATCAGGGACCGTTGCGACGAAGAAGCCGTGCGCGCCGTCCTGGCTTACCCAAACTGAGGTTAAGCTCTCCGGCGGCGACACGCATCGATCATGGAAGACGACGAGATGTTCTGGGTCGTTGTGAGTTGATTTCTTTGGGGCATTACCAGATGAGAGTACTATCGGCTGGGGCTGGCAACTGAAGTTCCATTGCATCCACGGCAGGTTTGGGAGGATGTGTGCGTTGCCGATAAAGGATGGCTGGACGACGGGCTTCCCTTCTTCTTTCTATATTTTCTTTACTACTTGCTTGTTTGTTGGCTTGCTGGGTTTGGATCGCCTTCTTCTTCTTCTTGTTTTCCCTTCTTCTTTTTCCCCTCCTTTTTTCCCTTCTCTGTTCTCCTACCTTCTCTTTCCTTTTCTTTTTTTCTTGTACCCCCTTTTTCCCTATCTCCTTTCCCTCTTTCCTTCCTCCTTTCCCCCTACTCCTGTTCTTTTTTCTTTTGCTCTTTCTTATAACCGATCACGTTCACCTCATATCACGTTCTGAAAATGGAATGACGCTTGCACGAAGGGGGAATTCAGGCGGGCGTGACTGGCCTAACGGGTCTATAGAGAAGGCGCCGTAGTACAATAACGTATCACTCACAACCTCTTTCTTGCACGTGCACCCAGAATCGCTTCTTCATTTCTTCATGCCCACTGCAATCACAAATTAAGCGGTGAGTTGCCCGAATCTCTCGGTGTTTGATAATGTATAAGGAAAACGCCAGGTACCTACATCTGTGATGTACGATTTACATACGAACCGAGCGGTTCACGATGTGGGTCCTCGCTTCACATACGGATGCGGGGAAGCGAACGACTACCGTCTATCGCTGCCCCACGGGTTCAAGGTTGGGCTGCTGCGCGCATGGCGCCTCTGTAGGTATGTAACTCGTCGCACTTTAGAATAGGTAAATATGTAGCATCCCGGTTGCAGGACTGTTATATGGCGATCTAACTTCTGTGTATAGATGATGATGGTAAGGATGAATTATCCTATTATTTTGCTTTATTCTCCTCTGATTTTAATCTATAGGAATGCTTCCGGCATGGCATGGCATGCAATCGGTTGGCCGGATGCGTGATATGGATAGAGGGTTGAATGCGGCACGGGCAATGGGTTTGAGGCTTAGTCGACTTCCTTGCTGCGACACCAGGAGAGTACATGTACCTGTAAGTATATCGAATCTATCAACTGCTGTGAGTAGCAAGACTTGGAAGCTGTCAGGCAAGTATGGTTGGTTAGTAATGCTGCCCAACCATTGGCCTTACCGAACCTCCGTGCCTAGGCAGCCGCAGGCAACATTTTTTTTCCTCGTCCCCCCTCAACTTCCCTGACCAATGGGAGTTTACGTCATAGCCGCGCTGCCGACCGAATACCTGACCACCACGCACACAAACCCGAACTTTCTGTTCGACGCCCGCCAGCGTTTCCCTCTCACTGACCTGACCCAACCTTCCTCTTCTGCACGTTCTTCCTTCTCTTCCTTTCTCTTATCTACTCCCTCTCCAGAAACACTCAAGTTCTTCTCTGCTCCATGGAAGCTATTCTCATCGTTTCCACACAGAATCATCGAGCCTCGCTATCCTTACAATAACATCTCTACGCCACCCCACATATCCACGGTACCTATCGGACGACGTCGGTCGGGCGGATAGCATTCCAGCACTTCCGCTTTTGTGCATTATCCCGTGGAGACACCCTATCTCGTCTTTGACATACTTTGGAGAGGAAACCTGCACAGCAGGTCTTCATATTCGATAGATTCCGAGACCTTCAACACATTCAATACCTGCGTTCAACATGCGCGACCTGCGCCGCAGAGCTCTGGAGAGCAACAAGACTGTCTCCCGGAAGGCGCGGTCGAGGATCTCCTCCGCCGCCAGCAGCCGGGCTGGTTCGGCCGCCAACTCGAGAACGACGTCGCGCAACCCCAGCCGGGCACCCTCGGAGGAAGAACTGAGTGATGAGGGCACTTGGGAGTGAGTCCGTCCACCGACCGCTGACAATTCTTGCCTCCTGATCGTGACGTGTAGGACTGGCTCCACCGAAGAGATCCTGTCCAACGGAGGTGACTATGAAGAAGGCGAGGAGCCCAGCCATGGATTCGCCGCCGAGCTCGAGACGCGCATGGAGCAGATCATCGAACGGAAGCGCTCTACGATCGAGGGCCGTATCGAAAGCCTGACTGTCTACACACACATCCTCAAGGTCCACTATGCGAAGGATCTGATCGAACCAAAGTTGAACGAGCTGGTGCCGGCGATCCTCAAAAGTGTCAGGTCGGAGACGGACGAGAAGGAGACGTCGGTTGCGCTGAAAGCGCTGGCCGTTACCATCATCACTGCAAACTCGGACGCGCTCTATGACATGGTGTCGTCGACAGTGAAAAGATCGATCACGCATTCGGAGTCGGCTCTGGTGAAGACGGCGGCGATTCATACGCTCGCCACTGCTGCCTTGTATGGAGGCGCTGGAGAGGGCGAGTTAGAGGACATTATGAGCTTCTTCCTTGAGATTGTAGAATCGGATGGGCTTTCGGTCGACGCGCACGATGACGCCAATGTGGTCGCTGCAGCGATTGAAGAATGGGGCTTTCTGGCTTCCTACACCGACGATCTCGAGGACGTCACCGAGCTCGCCATGGAACCTTTCGTAGAGCAACTTGAAAGCTCAGCACCGGAAGTCGCCATTGCAGCCGGAGAAAACATCGCCCTGCTGTACGAGCGAGCCTACTCCACCGACGATGAGGACTCGGACGTCGAGCACGAAGACGAAGCAAAACCGGTCAAGCGCTACAATGTCTGGCACCACGAGCACCAACTCCTCCACACCCTCGAGGACCTCTCCACCATCAGCGGGCGGGGCATGTCCAAGCACGACCGGAAGTCGCTGCACACCAACTTCAAGGACATCCTGCAGTCGGTGCAGAACCCGGCGTTCGGGCCACGGTACCACAACGCCGTCAACGAGGGCAACGAAGCGTACGGCAACCGCCTGTGGATCAAGCTCTCCGGCAACCAGGAGATGCTGATCGATCGCTGGTGGAAGATGCACCGGCTGAAGGCGCTGCGGCGGGTGTTGGGCGGAGGGTTTGTGCACCATATGGACTGGAATGAGGGCGTGTCGGATAGCATTCCGGTCGTGCAGAGGCGTGGGAAGACGTCGAAGAGTGAGAAGACGAAGAGGAGACGGCGGAGTCCGGTGGAGCTTGCGGGTTAAGAGCATTGTTCGCCCCCTTATGTTTCTATCGTCTCCGTTTTCCCTTTTATGCTTTCTGGCGGCTGTTTCTTCCTTGCGACTCGAGATCCTCATGTCCCGTCTTTACCTACTTGATATCCCGCTGCGGAGGTGCCGCTTCTTATCTCTCTCATGTCGTCCTTCTCAATTACCCGCGGTGGAGGGTGCATCGGCTTGGCGTGGAAGCCATCACTATTTCCCTTCTTTCATTCTATCTCTATTCTTGCTTCTATTGTTCACAGCTGGGAGGGAATGGGATACACCAAAAATTGCAAGGAACCCGGTGGAACGGATCCGCAGTTCTGTTCTTTTCTTAATCTTCTTCTCCTGCTTTCTTCCTCGTTTTTCCCCTCTCACGTTCTGTCTTGTGCTCTGTTCTTCCCTTGCATGCAACAGGATTTCTTACTGGAGGTATATCTTTGCACTACCAATGCACGTCGTGGTTTGAGGTAGGAGTATGAGATCCAATGAAAAGAAAAGAAACTTCCCATCCGATTTGTTTGCTCTGTTCGGAGGTCCCTCGCTCGAGATCACATTACGTGGAGGTGAATTGTCCTGGATCGCATCCGGTAATTGCCACAGGATGTGCGCGTTTTTAACCACCCCACACGGATCGCCATTTTTGAGAGCAGGAAAGTGAATATTTTGACTGTGGAAAATGGAAGTAAAGAAGTAAATTATGTAGGTAGACACACACCCATCATGCACCACTAAAAAAGCCGCCACGCTCCCCGATCCTCCATCCCCTCCCTCCCCTCTCCCTTAACTCTTCGCCAAAAACCCCTGAAAAGCCTTCTGATCAATAACCACATTGCCGACCGCACGGAGGCGCTTCCGACCCTCCTTCTGCTTCTCCAGCAGCTTGCGGCGGCGACTCACATCGCTCGCATGCAGCTTGGCGAGGACATCCTTTCGAAACGGCTTAATCGTCTGGCGGGCGACAATACGACGGCCAACCGCGGCCTGGATGACGACCTCGAACATCTGGCGATCGACGTGCTGCTTGAAGCGATCAACCCAATTGCGGCCGATACGCTCGACCTGAGAGGCGTGGACGACGCGCGCCACGGCGTCGACGGGGTCGCCGTTGACGAGGAGCTGGAGTTTGTGTAAGGGGCTGGGACGGAAGCCGGCGTCTTCGTAGTCGAGGGAGGCGTAGCCCTTGGTGGCGCCCTTGAGCTTGCCGAAGAAGTCATCGACGAGCTGCATGAGGGGGATGTCGTATTTGAGGATGACCTGGGCGGCGGTGAAGAACGTGAGTTCCTTCTGCTCGCCGCGGTTGGCCTCGCAGAGCTCGATGACTTTGCCGACGTACTCGTCCGGGAAGGTGATGGTGGCGGTGACGTAGGGTTCGTGGACCTGGGCGATGTTGCGCCGGCGTCGCTCGTCTTCGTCTGGGAACTCGTTCGGGTTGGAGATGATCTCGGAGGCGCCGGTGTGGTAGAGGATTTTGAAGGGCACGGTCGGTGGGGTGATGATGATGCTGGCGCCGTGCTCTTGCCGGAGGCGGTCTTCGAAGACGCTGCAGTGCAGCGTGCCCAGGAAGCCGAGCCGCCAGCCGCCTCCGAGCGCGTCCGAGGACTCTTTCTGCACCGTCACGCTTCGGTCGTTCAGCACGATCTGGTTGATGCTGTCCTCCAGGTGCTCGTAGTCGCTCTGGTCGACCGGGAAGGCGGCCACGAAGACCATCGCTTTCGGCTCCTCGAACCCGGGCAGCAGCTCCACCGCCTTCTCCGACCCGACGGTCGTGTAGGTATCGCCGATCTTGGCTTCCTGCGACCGCTTCATGCCCGGGTTGAAGTAGATGTAGCCGACTTGGCCGGCCCGCAGCACCGTCTGCGGCGTCTGGTCCGGGTACATGATGCCGACTTCGCCCACGATGTACTTCAGTCCCGTGACGAGGGAGGTGATGTGGTCGCCCGACTTGACCGTGCCGTCGAAGATGCGCACCAGCAGGATGACGCCCTTGTAGTTGTCGTACCACGAGTCGACCAGGAGCATGCGGAGGGGCTTCTTCGAGTCGCCCACCGGTGCCGGGATGTTCTCCACGACGCTGGGGAGGAGGGCTTCCACGTTCAGCCCGGTCTTCGCGGAGACCAAGACCGCCTTGTCTGGGTCCAGCTCGAAGGTGTTCTTCATCTGTTCCAAGGCGCGCGGCGGATCGGCCGTCGGGAGATCGACCTTGTTGATGACCGGAACGAGTTCCAGGCCCTGGGCAAAGGCGAGGTAGAAGTTGGCGACCGTTTGCGCCTGGACGCCCTGGCTGGCGTCCACCAGCAGCAGCGCTGCGTACCGTTAGCCATGTGCATATGGAGTTCTCCAGAAGGGAGGCAAACGTACCGCCTCCGCAGCTAGCATAACTCCTCGACACCTCCGCTCGAAAGTCCACATGTCCCGGGGTGTCCACCAAATGCAATAGATAATCCTCCCCTTTGTGATTGTAGATCATCGTACACGTCTGCGCCTTGACGGTGATTCCTCGCTCGCGCTCCACATCCAGCTTATCCAGAAACTGCTTCTTCCCACCCGGTTCGATGACGCCGGTCAGCTCCAGCAGGCGGTCGCTGAGCGTGCTCTTGCCATGGTCGACGTGAGCAACGATGCAGAAGTTCCGATACCGCTCGATCGGGATGTCCGCGATCCGCTTCTCCAGCGGCGTCTGCGTGCGAGCGGCGGCGGCGGCGGCATAGCGAGGAGCAGCGGTTGCGCGAAAGGCCCGGCAGGCGCCCGGACCGGGGCGCAGGAAGCGGCTCACATGCGGCTGCGGAGTAGTGCTCGAGGCCCGCAAGCACTGCAGGAGGCTATGGGCGGTCCGCAAGCATGATCGCATGAGGAGAGTCGTGGGATTGTCGGTGGTCAATTCATCGATGGCCTGCCTGGCCCTTCTTCGAGCTTTCTCGCTGCGATCTGTCCGGCGGCGGGCAACTCGGGAAAGAAAATCTTATCTTATCGCGGCGGTGTTTGCACTGTTTGTCCGCTGGGCTGGTTTGTGAACGGCGTTCCGTCCCTCACCATCATCTACCGACCGACTGCAAATCCATAGACTCTTTGTAACCACTTCCGTTCCGCGCTGCTTCCGAGCTCTCGTGGTCCCACCATCCATATTCCCCGCCGTTTTCCCTCACTGTCAAACAACTCCCGCAACCGCTCTCACTTACTGCCGTTTCCACGTCAACCGGCCTGTAAACAAACCGTCTGTCCGCGCAAGCAACGTTCATAATGGCTTCCGAAGTCAGAACAAGGAGTTCAAAGGCTTCCTCGTCTAAGAAGGAATCGTCATCCAAGAAGGAATCGTCATCCAAGAAGGAATCGTCATCCAAGAAGGAATCGTCATCCAAGAAAGATGGCTCGAAGAAGAGCTCGTCCAAGTCGGACTCCTCCAAGGTTCACAAGCTGGCGTTGAAGGGTGAGTTAGGACCGGTCAGCCAGTACTATGCATACGATGCATACTAACATTGGCGCAGGTTCGTCGAAGATCGTCTCGGAATTTGTAGGCTCTCACCTGTCGTCATACTCACAAATACTGACCCGATCCAGTTTGAGTATTCTATCAATACCATTTTGTAAGATCTCCGCACCTCCGAGCTCCGCCGCAACTACTAACATCCCCCAGGTTCCAGCGCGGAGTATACCCGGCAGAGGACTTCACCGCGTAAGATCTACAATGACTCTTCACCAGCTCATGGACTGACTCGCCTTGCAGCGTCAAGAAGTACGGTCTTACCATGATGGGTACGTACCGTCGGAAGCTGTGGTTTCCCACACACTTGCTAATCCCCTACAGTAACGGCCGACGATCAAGTCAAAGCCTACATCAAGAAGATCATGTCTCAGCTCAAGGAGTGGATGTACGGCGGCAAGATCTCCAAGCTCATCGTCGTCATCACCGACAAGGAGACCGGCGAGCACGTGGAGCGATGGCAATTCGATGTATGTTTACCCCCTCCCCGCCTGCCAAAGCTCATCCCAGTAACCATCGAACCCCCTTCTACAGATCCAAATCTTCAAACCATCATCCAGCAAACACACCTCCACCACCAAAAAGCCCACCGACAAAGAAAACACGAGCGTCGAGGGCTCCGAAACCTCCGCCATCGCCTCGGAGAAGGAGAAGCCCGAGAAAGAAAAGCCCGAAAAAACCGAAGCCGAAATCCAAGCGGAGATCCAATCTATCTTCCGCCAAATCACAGCCTCGGTGACCTTCCTGCCTATGCTGGACGGGCACTGCACTTTCAACGTGCTCGTCTACGCCGACGCCGATTCGGCCGTGCCGCTCGAGTGGGGCGACAGCGACGCCAAGGAGATCCGCAACGGCGAGAAGGTTCAGCTGCGCAGCTTCTCGACCGCAAGCCATCAGGTCGATACCCTGGTGAGTTATCGGTTGGCGGACTGAGGGGCGGCGTGTTTTCTTGCTTTGCTTCTGTTTTGGATTGGTGGTGGGTTTGTTTGGGGCTTTGGCGTTTGGGGATGCTTGGGTTGTTTTTCTTCAGTCCTCGGGGATTGCGCCGCTCGGCGATGTTGGAAGGACTATGGGATCAGGAATGTCATGATGTGTATAGAAAGTTTGATGTCAACGGCCTTTTTTCCAGCTTGAAATAATGTGTTTCACGAGAAATCGAAGCGTGAGTATATTCTTCTTGTATTCAAGAGAAGACATATCATCACCACTGCAAATTCACTCTGCGGCTCACATCGCAATACAGTCCATAGTTTCTCTTTTCTACGACCAGCAGTCAACGAGATTCATACATAACACATACGAGATATTCAGCGATAACGAAACAAGGATCCTCCAGGCCACCTTTTTTCTCTAAAAACACCAATTCCCAGCGCCATCGCCATGCAAGAAGAACAAAAAGAAGTATCGGGGGTTGCTCATCAAAACGTGTCAACCTGCAAAGCCAACAACGAAGACCACACTCATCTCAAGCCGCCCATCAAGCAGCCGCTACCGCCACCGCAGGAGCCTGCGCATTCTGACCCGCAACCTCCGCCCAGCAGTCCTCAAACAAAGTCGGTTTCTTGCAAATATCCTCATCGGAGAGGCCAAGCTGGCGCACGACCTTGAAAGCACCAGTGCCAATGCTCATGCTCTGACCCATGATGATGCACTCGGAGACGCCCTCGATGCGATCCTTCTTCATGTGGAAGGCGGCGTCGAAGAGGTGGTCGGGCGTCTTCTCGAAGGAAGCGAGCTGGAGGACGGAGTCGCGCATCTTGGCGAGGCCGAAGCGGGTGATGCCGAGCACGTCGCCCTTGAACGTCATCACGTCCGCCAGCAGCTGCATGTGCCGGGGGTCGATGTCCATGGAGCCCATCACGCTGCCGATCTCGTCAACGATGGTGCGCCGCGCGGCTTCGATGCCGAGGACCTCTTTCATCTCCATCACGTGGTTGGAGCGCGTTTTGAGCCCGTCGATCCCTTCCGTTGTCATGCACTGCTTCAGCCCGTAGCCTTCGACCAGGAGCATCACTTCGTAGTTGCCGTTTGCGTTGGGCGTGTCTTCCTTTTTGAGGATGGCACGCTGGGCGTCCGGGTAGCCCTTGATGACGACGTCGGGGAGCATGCGCTTGAGCGCCGCTACGCGGCGGAAGTAGTCCGTGTCTTCCTTCTTGGACGCGGTGCGCTTCTTGGAGTTGGCGTCGACTTCGGCTACACCCACACGGATCTGATTGTTCACGATGTAGGTCGAGTCGCCGTGGCGGGCAAGCTTTAGGGCCTTGGCGCTGTGAATGGCGTTCTTGATGTCGTCCATCGTGATATCGAGCTGAAGCTTCTCGATGGTCGAATGGTCGACACGCATGTTGAGGTAGCAGCCATCGGCATGCCAAACGTCTTCGATGTAGGCGATGACATCCCTGAGGTAGGTCTTTTCAACCTTCGATTTGACGATCCGAGCGGCCTGCTCGGACTCCTTGTTGGACAACTCGCAGGTGATGACGGGGGTGGAGATGACCTTGGAGGCGTTGATGATTTCCTTAATACGCGGCACACCTTGAGTGATACTCATACCAGCGACACCAGCAAAATGGAAAGTTT
This sequence comes from Myrmaecium sp. VS I D KN 1, assembly GCA_019775845.1. Taxonomy (NCBI): domain Eukaryota; kingdom Fungi; phylum Ascomycota; class Dothideomycetes; order Valsariales; family Valsariaceae; genus Myrmaecium; species Myrmaecium sp. VS I D KN 1. The sequence continues at coordinate 41,586 of JADQAV010000048.1, forward strand.
TCAAAGTCATCTGCGTACCAGGTTCACCGATGGACTGCGCACCGACGGCACCAACAGCGTGTCCAGGCTGGGTCTTAGAGCGCTCATACTTCGTCAAACAGAGTTCGATGAAACGAGCCAGAGCTGTCTCGGATATCTTTGCGACGCCATCGATGACATTGGTAGCGCCGGCGTAGTGCTTTTGAGCGTTGGCGAGCTTCTGAGCTTTCTTGGATATGTAATCCTCCACGGTGTCCAAGAAGTCGCGAGCACTTTCTAACTGATCGATGGCAAAATCACTCCTGTCATGATAATCCAGCTCCGTCTTTCCGTCCAGAGTGAATCTTTTCAGTTTGTTACGCGAGGTATTCAGCTGTGTTCTAGTGTATGCCATAACTTCTTCCGGGGACAACCCCGGTTCATCGTTGTTCCATGTTGTCGTGATGGCATGGCTAAAAGTCCTGTCGAAGTGCACCGGTTTGGCTTTACCCTCCATATCAACGGGATCAAGGTTATCCTCGCCATACTGGAACTGGACAATAGCAGAGGAAGAAGTCCGCACCGTGTTGTCGTATTGCGAAGACAGATCTTCCAAACTCTTCATCAATCTTCTGGACATGTAACCTGTCTCGGCAGTCTTGACAGCGGTATCGACCAGACCTTCACGACCAGACATGGCGTGAAAGATGAACTCATAAGGCGTCAGACCGGTGTAGAAACTGTTGCTCACGAAACCCTTCGAGGCAGGTTGACGGGCCGCCTTAGGGAAATGGGGCAGTGTTCTGTCCTGGAAGCCATCCGCTACACGTGCACCGCCAATCATCTGCTGCCCCACGGAGGCAACCATCTGGGATACGTTGATGTTGGAACCCTTGGAACCGCATTTGGCCATGAGCAGGGGCGAGTTCCACATGCTCAACTGCTCGAAACAGATTGCACCAGCATCCTGACGGACACCAGAGAGGATACCACCGATCTTGTTTTCCATGGTCTGTTCCTCGTCACAACCGGGGTCACGAATCAGCTTGCCTTCCTTGTAATCTCTGATGAGCTGATCACACTTCGCGTAGGCCACTTCGATCAGCTGCTCCTTTCTCCTTGTAAGATCCGCACTAGGCATGACATCGCTGACACCAATGGAAAAGCCTTGGTTTGTAAGCCATCTTGCGGAGAGCTTTGCCAAACGATTCATTGCCTGTGCCGCGTAGTCCGGTCCGAAATCTCTCATCATGACATAGAAGACGGAGTCCTTCTTGCCATCACCCACAGTCGCTTTGTCCATGACGCCGCACATGACCTCCGAATTGCGGACAACAAGCCAGGCGTCATCCTCATTGAGGTCGTTCGGGATGTCTTTGTTGGCTTTAAACTGCTTGCAGGCTGCTTCCAGGTTGATGAGGACGTTCATCTTTTTGTTGGGCCTCATGAGCACGTTCCACACCTGCTTTCCGGTCCAGAGAACCTGAGGTTTTCGGATGACGGGCTCGGGTAGCTCGATGGGTAATCGCTCGCCAGTTGCCGGATCGACGACGGAATCGTCGTTGAACATGTAACCGAGTACATGGGTGAAGCTTTTACGATCGAAGAAGAGGTCTTTCCTGCTGGTGAGATATGCGCAGGTAATGAAATCCTGGATGGCAGCGATGATAGGAGTGCCGTTCTTCGGTGTAGCCAAGTTGTTCTTGACGCCCATGAGCTCAATGGCCTCCGTCCTGGCCTCCTCGGTTTGCGGAACGTGCAGGTTCATCTCGTCACCATCGAAATCGGCGTTATAGGGATTGCATACACATTCGTTGAGACGGAACGTTCGCCAGGGCCGGACTTTTGCTTTGTGACTGAGGATACTGAGCTTGTGCAGGGACGGTTGTCGGTTGAACAGGACAATATCGCCGTCCTCAAGGTGCCTCTCCACGATATCTCCGATCTCGAGGCGCTCCGCTTCCGCGTCCAACTTGCCTATCCTTCCAATAATTTCCAACATGATCTTGCGCCCATCCTTCTTGATCACGAAGTTGGCTCCGGGATGTCGGTGCTTTCCCCTCCTTACACATGCCTTGAGCTTCTCGATGTTATAACGGGTGACTCGTTCTGGATAGGTCAAGTTAACGGCGACACGGGAAGGTACCGCAACTTCTTCAACGGACAGATTGGGATCCGGCCCAATGACAGTACGACCGGAGAAGTCCACACGTTTCCCAGAAAGGTTCTGACGGAAACGACCTCCTTTTCCCTTCAATCTTTGACAGAAGCCTCGCAAAGCCTTGCCCGCCATCTGGTTCTGCAACCCTGGGACCTGACTGTTAATGTACAGTGCGATCTGCAGCTGCAGGAAATCCCACTGCTCCATGATCGTTTGTATCGGCTGACCTTTGACAAGGCCAGCGCGTATGATCGAGTTGACTTGGATAATGTCTCCCAACTTGTTTGTGATATCATCCTCATTGCTTCCACCCTCCTGCGCGACTGACGGCCTGATACAGACAGGCGGCGCAGGGACATACTGCCATATGAACATTTCCGGTCTTCCATCCTTGGGGTTGATTCCCAGAAGCTCGCAGTCCGTATTCGAGATGCGCTTGAACAGAGTTAAAACTCTTAGCGGGTTCATATCGTCGACCGCTCTTCGCACGTGGTTCTTGAGATCGGGGTTGCTTTGCTTCGCCAGTTCGAACGATTTATCAAAATCAATCTTCGCAGGCGGTGCGACCTTGGACTTCGCGGTTGATTTGTTGAAGGTGTCGAATTTATTATGGATGACCTTGAGGGGATGACCGCCAACTTTCCGGACGGGACCGTTGATGGCGCCACAATATGGGCATATCTTGCACTTCCTACACTCCGCTGAGATCTTCCGGCAGATCTCAGATCGCCTCATGTTGTCCAGGTTCGGCTGTCGCAATCGGCGCAGGAACATTCGTCGCTGGTTTTCCTCCAATAGTACTCTCGAGCAGTCCTAGCAGACGTCAGACAGTTTCCAACTCGCAGAACCCAAGGCGCATACCTTGCAGATGCTGTGCAGGACGTTAATGATCATCTTGAAATATCCAATATGAAATGCCGGAAGGGCTAACTTGATGTGACCGAAGTGACCGTTACATGCTTTAAGATCCTCGCCACAAGTTTCGCATGTGCCTGTCTTGCTCGAGGTTCCCATGCGAGGATCCATCGGTCCATGGCGTGTCAGGGTGCGCTCTGCGCCTAGGGAGTTCACATCGTAAACGTTGCGGTCCGAGACTTCGATAACGGCTTGGTTGACGATTTCCTGGTTGGAGCTTTGCAAAGTCAGCAAGGCATCTGAAACTGTCAAGGTTCGCCAGCAGCGACTTACAGGATTCCAAACTGTAACTCCTTGATGCGCTTGGGCACCGTGTCGACCACTTGCTCCTTCCTGTCCCCGCTCATTTTGAAGTGTTCACCTGGTCAAATGCATGGACTGTTGGACAGCGAAGTCTCTTGAGCCGATGCGCACGCGGTAGGAGCAGTCGCGGAGGCACGTTGGCTCTTGCGAAGTCGCGATATGCTGTTGCTTTTGCCTCCGGATCGCCGTACCAGTCCGGAATTCCTAAGATGCCTGGAGAAAATTAGGTCGTAGAGGGTGGGGTCCCTCCCGGACGGTGGCGGCTTGTGATAAGATACGCCAAAACTACCTATTGTAATATACGCTTATGTGAGCACTACTAACCACATAAATATAGCAAAGTTCTATACCCACCTGATATAGCTTTCAATTTGGAACCATTCTTTGAGCCTGATTGAAAGCTATATCAGGGGAAAATGAAGCTCAGAGAACCAAGTTCCTTGCCAGCAGAGAAAATTGAAATAATCACCTTCATTAACATCAAGGAATATGAAGAGAGTCGATCGTATGCGGGACCCTAAGACCAGGGGCAGATGCAACTTGGCCCCGAGCACATCGACCGAGGCAGTGCACAAATGCGCTGTGCCTTCAACAGCTTGAACGTCTACCTACCCGCACCTGCGAAGTAGTAAAGTAGGTACTATGGATTTGTATCCGTATGCGCGCCCTACAATAGGTATTCAATATAATAGTAGTGTTGGCTCCGCTTGGGCATGGTGGAAGGGGTTCGGGCACCCGACTCCCCTCGCTCTCCAACTGGTGATCTCAGAGCATGCCCGAGTGCCGGCATGACGGAGCGTCGGACCTCCGCAATGGGGTCGTCGGACGTTGTTATCAGTGCCCAAGCTCCTATCCATAGCTTTATCAGCCCGCGCTGTGAACGACCTCCAAGAACCTTACTACATAAGGTACTGGCATGTACACATGTAGACGCCAGGCATGCGAACTGAAGAACGAGCCCCCGCCGGCACGTTGTAGTCCACATTCCCACTCATCAAGTAATCCGCACCTCACAGCCGAGCTTCCTTTGTCTCACTCGCCTTTTCCCTCTGGGATGTAGTAACTTCAAGTTGTCTGCCGTCGTGCATCACGTGAAAGGCCTCTTACCGGGCGAATCAATCCCTACTGCTACTTACCTTACCTTACACTGGGCATCCATACCTGGTATCCATTGGTGCTACTGTACGTAAGCCGGCCAGTACATCAGGCTGCAGCCCCGCTACGGAGTGCTGTCTCTCCCCTCCTTCTACAACCTACAGTACCTGCGTACTCCCACTTCGACGTCCATAACCACCACTCTCTATTTCCCAGTCCGCCTTCCCAAGTAGGAGCCGGGTCTGCTTCACTCAGACTCTGCCCTTCGCTCCTCGACAGACCATCCCCTCCTGACCGCACATCTACGCAGCACCCAGCAGCGCAGCGCCGAACGGCCGGGACCCACGTTTGCAACTTCATCGACTGACTGGGAGCGTTGTCTTGTCGCTCCTAGACCTCACCAGATACAAATGGGCAGCCTTCCGTGTGAGTTATCGTCGACAACGACCCTGAGATCTAGTCGGTCCGTTAACTTGGCTTAGACTACGTGGTGACACTTCGGTCTCTCGACGCAAAGGACACACGCCTTGCCATCCGGACTTTTGTCATCAAGCCGAACAAGCCTCAACCTATCGGCCGTTCGTCGAACAACACTCACAAGCGGTTACAGTGCGCGGGGGACAATGCCTATATCGATTCCCCGGTCGTCTCCAGGGAGCACGCAGTGATGACAACCAATTCGGTTACCGGCGTGAGAAATGGTCTCTCTAGCTGAGTCCGTAAGTGACTGACTTGGTATCTTCGCAGCATCCTACGGTCTACATTCGGGACCTTGGCTCGATGCACGGCACGTCGGTGAATGAGACGCCTCTTACCGCCCATCGCGACTTCAAACTCAAAAACGGAGACGTTCTGAAGTTCGGCACGACAATCATGAGAGATACCCGTGAGTAGATGCCCAGCCGCATCATGACGTCTTTCCTGTCTCTAAACTAGTATAGATACGTATCACTGTTCAAAATTTGAATACACCGCCTATCTAGACTTCGAAAGACTTGAAACAGAAGTTAGTTCTGAACTCAAGGCCTCCAGAATCTACTCTGTCCCACCAGTCGAATCTTCCGACGATGAAGAGGATGTGGAGGATGGGCGTTCTGACAGCAGTGAGGTGTCAGAGCTTGATTCCAACTCGTCAGACTCTCATGGAGCCGATCTCCATGAGGGAGCATATCGCGATGCCTGGTTGGAATATTGTAACGAAGGTTCTGAGAAAATCATCGCCCAGATGGGGAAGAAAGTCTCTACTGGCGAAAGCATGTCGGAAGGTTTGCCAGAAGTCGAGGCCAATCATTCCTCTGAGCGTTCCCATGAAGGCGACTTCACCGATAAATATGATATTGAAGACGAAGGTGAGATGGAGTACGAAAGAGAGACGGGGGACATTGATGTCTCTGCTCCCCGAACGCCACAGCCAGAAGATCGTCGTTCCGCGGGTTCTACAGGACACCGTCCATCCTACCCTGCGGTCTTTGACGCAACGCGGCTTATCGACAAAGAGGACTTCTGTCAACGCGCAGCATCAGAAGCCCTATCTTGCAATAGCGAGGAGTCCGGAGATGAAAAGGAGGCGGTCGATGAACTAGAAGTCTCCCGACCACCTTCACGGTCGGCGTCCCCAGGGTTCAAAGGCAATTGCTCAGCGACAGAAGCCTGGACTGTCCCTACTATCCCTTCCAACAAGACTCCAGAGGTCATTCCATTTTCGCAGCCCCCGGTTTGCTCGGACTACAAACCGAAATCACCGGCCGTGAGCTGCTATCAGATGTCTGTTCAGTCTCAGGATGCCTCATCCTCTGTCCAGAACAGTCCCCGGCTCGCGCCGAAGAATTCAGCTTTCCCTCCATATACGTTCTCTCCACGTTTCTCATCGCCCTATACATCTGGCTTGGAGAGTGGTATGTCTCGCCGCTACGATAACCCTCTCTATAACTCCCTTTACGGTCGCACCGATCCTTCATTGTCACGTGTAATTGTGAATGGAGAGGGCTCTAGCGAACGTCCCTCTGCGCCAATGTCGGTGCAGAGTCTGATCAATTCCGCTGTGGAACCAATGGAAGATAAACGCGATATACCATACACCCGCTGGGATCAACTGCCGGAGTTGGCACCTACCAAGCGTAGCTATGCTCCTCTACATGTGAAGCCTGCGGAGCAGTGGACCGCGTATGAACCTGAGAAAGACATTCTTGCCGATATGTTTGGTGAGTCTTCCGAAGCCGTGGGAAATGGGGCCAAAGGAATCGATAGTCATGACATGATAGCAGCGCCTTCATACTCGGTTAAGCCAGCAAGTAAGCGTAACATTGGCGAGATCTCGACCGACGATGAAACCATGCTCAATCATGCCGGAAATGTCAACAGGCGTGATTCAATCCTTGAGAACAACCAGATGAACCTTCAGCAGCCACGTGTGGATGCCGCGGACAAAGTTGAAACGGAAGACCCTCCACAGAAGAGGATCAAGATCAGTCCCGACGACTCTAAGCCTGCGGGCTCTAGTAGGCTCAAGGCGGCAGTCGCCTTCAGTGCTGGCATAGCTGTTGGTGCAATTGGCACATTCGGCCTCCTGATCTCTCTTCCGGATGTTTCCTAGACGAAAGGTAAACGTCGCCGATACATGTTTCCTTTCCAACCGCGTCAGAAGTCGGTCTCAGCTAATTGTGCTTCAAGCTGTTGCGACGAATGCACACGGTCCCGCCCGCTGCTCGATGTCCTTCTCCCGGACAATGCCAACCTCAGTGTTGGGCACAGGTGGTCAGGATGAAGCCCTGCTTCCGTACTGGCGTTGATTATGCCCGGAAATGGGCGGTCGGGGTTGCTGTTTTCATCATGGAACTGACCGGAGAATGGCGAATTCGGGAGCACACGATCGCGCACACTCCTTATCAGTCAAATGGTTGCTTTGGGCGGTTCTCTTTCGTACTTTCATCCATTTGGCAACCTTTCGTTCTCCCTGCGGGCCTCCTCGCATTATGTGCGCTTTTTCCAGACTTTATTTTATATTTACTTGAATCGGATATGCAGTAAATGCTTTGCCTCATCACTATACCTTTTATCTTTTAACTGGCTCTTGAGGGCACACCTCCCCAATCTATACCGAGTTGCATCTCGATATGCGCGTCTATCGATACGTCGCACGTGGGCTCGTCCGTCTTCCGACCTCACACTGGCAGCCGCAGAATACGGAGCGAAGGCACCAGGCCCTATTGAAGGCCAGGCAGTGACATTGACAGCTTCATATTTCCGGGTCTTATGATCGATTTCTGTGCAGCAACTTGCACCCTCTCTGGTATGTAACGCTGTGGGTTCCCGTCTTCCATGCTTTCACGACGGTCTCAGCATCTCCAGCCCTGTAAGCGATCCTCAACCATCCTTCACGACGAATATGACTATAAGCTGGGCACGATCTGATAGGCCTGATCTTACTTTATACCTTATCCTTTCGAATGATCAGCCGACTAACATCGCCGTCCGGTCCATCGTCACCTGTTGTGTTCCCCGATACCATCATAGTTCGCCCCGGTTCTCGGGAGGCGGCGCTCGCTTCTCAAACACTCTATGGGCTTCACTATCTTTATTCATTCCTTGTCAAAAGCCTTTTTGAACTTTCTCGAGGTCTTTCCCACTCATTCTGAAAGCCGTGTCCAATCCTATTAGGGAATGACGGGTACTAGAATGCCTCAGCCCACTCTCCAAGCGCTAAACTTACTTTTCTGTTGCACAAGCTGCAAGACTCGATCCCGCAAGAAGCCACGGACATGATGCTCTGTCCGCCGTGCCGGGTCGCATACAGAAGTTTCCCACTGGAGTTCAAACTGGCGGACGAAGGATTTATGATGCCTCATTGCCTTTTTCTCGGCTTTGGCTCCTGCCCGCGCTTCCATCCCAACTTCAGAACGCATGTTCATGGTCAACAACGTCATTTCAGAACCTCTACAAGGGCGAACGCTACGGGGGGTCCGCATCCCATGTCGACCTGGGTGTAATGCGACTCGAGTTTCGACCCGGGTCTTCCCAGTCCGCCACCATCAGTTCATGCAGCCGCGCACAATATCATCCTCGTGGCGACGCTGACACATGCTCGCAGCAACGCCACAGCCCCTGCCACGAATCACATTCGCCGAGCATCGAAAGCTTGCTGGCTGGCGTGTGATTCTGACGGTATAATCCGACCGACTGCGTCTCTCGTCCGTCATCGCCAGCGTCCCAGCTCGGGAACGGTTAGGATCACCCTGCCAGTTCCTACCGCGCTGCCCTGAGCAAGGGGCATACCACGGTTCAGTTTGCTTGTCGGTAATGACAGCGGCCCCCTCCGAGTAACCAGAACGTCCTCCCGTATCCGGAAACGTTCACGGTTCTCGGTCATAGCGGCTGAACAGCAGCATGCGCGTCCGAGGAGCTGTCATCTCCCGGAGAACTTGCAGCAGCTTGTACTAACTTAGACTTTGGACTTCCAGTTTCAACCTGACAAGGCCTTCGTCCGTTCAAGGGGCCAAGATAGACCTTCCGATTAGCTGAAAGGATAAACTCTGAGGATTTGCCCTAGATGGTGTACAATGAGAGTGAATGGAAGGACACTCGTCGTCCTGCTGACCACGGTTTGAGCGGTTCGGACATCCTTTCCCTGAAGAATTCACGTCTTGTCTGCCAGCCTGCTCGGACAACGCATCAAGCCTTGGCGGTTCCAACATGAAGCAGAAGAACCAAAACGTCAGGTTGCACATCGTGGGCTTCCGGACTGGGCCAAGTGCCGAGTACTTAAAGGTGTGCCATGGCCTCCCTTTGCAGGCTTTTAGCAAGTCGTTCAACATCCTTACTTCGCCCGCCTTTTCGGTCAAAGACACTTGTTCCAAAGAGGATTTTCGGTCAACCGCTACTATATTTGGTTGCTCTGCCGCTCAGACTTTGTTGGCAGCTCTCGGTTTATACATTCACTTCTCATACAATCATTCGAATCCGCTTCGATATGTCTTCCTCATCAACCTCCGCGTCCGCTGCAACAGCTTCACCAACGTTCGCGGCTTACAACTGCATCAGCGGCCACAATATCAAGGCTTGCACAGTCTGTGCAGGTCACCCTAGGGGCGAACTCTAGTATGTACCATCAGCCCCCATGTCTTGATCTTCACGCATTTCTCTCCCCTCGCCCCTCACACCGGGAGGTGTCATTATGTTCACCTCCAGCCGTATGTTCCCTACTCGAGCATTTGAACAAAGCATACTGATCAGATATGTACTTTAGCAAATGCCGAGGCGTTCCGTGCACCCATTGTATGGGCAAAGGGACGGTTTGGACCATCTGCGCCCACTGTCGCGGACGCGGTTGTTCGAAGCTTCGCTAGACCGATCAAAGGACTCGGAGAAGACCGCCAGCATATCCTTGACTGCCGGTCTCCTTGCTCAGCCGATCTTCCTCACGGTCTCTTTCCTCTGTTTTCCTGTTCCTTCCATGGCAAAGTCTCGCCATAGAGATTGCTGCGGTGGGATGTNNGCTCACGCCTATCCCTGCCCCCGACACTCTTCGCCATGAGCTGAATGATCGGAGAAAGAACAAGTAAAAAAAGGAAACGGGAACATTTCGGTCACAGTAACGACGTCATGTATCACCCCTGTATCCTTACACGCTATATATTTTCACTTTAGCATAGCTAGCAACCATATACTTACCCATCTTGCGTAAGCAAGGCACACCTGACATATGTCTCCATGCTGTTTCCGCGTCTGCCCCAGAACCCCTTTCCGGAATGGCATGGGAGCAGTTCCTTCTTCTCCGAACTCCCTTGCTCCAACACCACACCAAACCTGTTCCTGAAAAGCCATACCCATTCCCGTTCCACACAGGCGACACGACGCAAGAAGTCGCCCCTGTCAAGGCCCATCCTGACTTCCGTCCTGGACAGGGCAAGGCAGGAAAATCACATCATTTTCTTCTTATGGATGCATGGAACGGACAGGGAGAAAGGGCGTTCGTCCGTACCTTACATGACCTTCCTCGTACCCACTGAAGCGGGTTCTTGTTCCGAGATTCACTGTGCAGGTTGGCCGCGTACTTTCTCCCTTGTAAACCCCCTGCTTGATGGAACCCGAAGGGAAGAAAGCAGATCACCCGCCTTAAAGAAAAGGGAACAACAGCTTCCGGATCGCCCCAAGAACGCAGTTCCGGGCCTGCAACCACCTTCCCCCTGGTCTGCGGGACCCAGCCTGCCGGAAGACAACAAAAACAACAATGACGATCATCACGAAGATAACCACACCATCGGGTCCCAACTTGCACTGAACCCACAAAACACCCAGAAACGGACGAGTCATTCGGAAACAGGGTGGCTCCCCTGCCCCAGGGCACCGGGCAAGGTCCAAACTTTTCCCCGTTACCTCTCTTTCCCGTTCCTGAGCGGCTGGTTACCCGATCATCCAACAGGGGGCTGAAGAGAGGAAGGGTGTTAGGTAGGGGAACAGAGAAAGACCATCTCCCTCTCTCTCTCTCTCTCTCTCGCGAAACACAGCATCTTTTCCCCTTCTCTTCTCCCCTTTCCTTACCTCACTCCCTGAACCAAACCGTCGGGAAAAACCAGCCGAACACCATACCTACACCGCCACGCTTCCGCGCCGCTCCGGGGCAATCTATTCCAAACCGCATGTGACGGGTACCCGCCGCGTCGGGCAGCGTCTGACCGCCCGCTTCCCTGCCCCTGGCTTTCGGCGAACAGGGGTGGACGGGAGGAGGGGGCGTTGTTACTTGTTCCTTGCTTCCTCGGACCTTCTATTCGTGCCTTTCCCTTCGCCTTGCACTCTCCAGCACAGCGCTCTAGGGATGTGGTTTTGGGAGAAGCAGGCTGAATAAAGCTGTACGATGCTGCAAGGGGCGTGGTCGCTCTTTTTACCGTCTGACCTCATACCTTACTCACATACACACACGTCGCGGTGCTGACCAGGTAATGGCCCCTATTCAGTGCAGCCCGGACAAGTGAGGAAAGAAGAGGGATGTCCCGCATACCTTACCATGGTATCGTCATCAAGGCTTCACTGAAGCAAAATAAAAAGCAAAAAACAGGGAGGTTGCGCCTTGTGTAGATCCGCATATCCCGTCAAAACCTGGCGTGCGTGCGTGAACCGGGAGGAGAGGCTGAAACAGAGTGGGAAGTTCCGCTCGAAGCAGAAGGGAAGTAAGCCAGAAGAGGTTGACACCCATTCCCGGACAGCAACAGTAATATTGCTATGCTCTCCCCTTTACTCCGGGAATACATCTTCCGAGGGCTGCGTAGGAGCTCGCAGGGAACATAGAATGGCAGGCTTGGAAGGAAAAAGGCCGCCTTTTCCCACTCTTGGTGTTATCCGTTTCTCGTCCAGTTCCTCCTCTGCCTTCCCCGATACTAGCTCTGTACATGTCCTCCCTGTGGGAAAGCTCTATGGGATCGAGTTGTACAGTACTTTTTTAGGTCTCATGAAACCTCCCCTCTTTCCTTCTACCCCGGTCAGTTGGGAGGGATTACTGAGTATCTCATGGCTTCGAATCGTCTTGCTTATTCCAGCTCCTATAAGTCTCACTGTCTAGCTGAGCGCTGAACGTTCTAATAGCAAAGCAACTGTGATCTCACGCTTCCTGGCCGAAATGAACATATAACGGAATATTGAATTACTACATCTACCGAAAGCGAAAGAGAAACAGAGAAGAAACCAGCTCTTGTAATACCACCCAATTTAGACCAGTATTACATATCCATACAGGCGTACATGTAAACACAAGAGCCCATCCAAATCCCAATCTTCTCTCCCGAGCATGAAAAAGGTCTCCCATTATCGCCCGGATTTTCTATAACTTTCATTCGTGAACCAATGGCCCGCGCCTCCGTCTTCCGATGAGCAAATTGAGTGCCTCCGGCAAATAAGAGAAGAAGGAGAAAGAAAATTGAGACAAATTTAACCTTTCCTCCATCATTCCCAGGCGAATTGATAAAGAAAAATACATAAGAGAAAGGAAAGAGAAGAAATAAAAGAAAAAGTAGAAATACAAACGCAAACACAATTCAAAGTAAAGACAATCAAGGACCTGCACCTACACCGCACTAACACTCCTCTTAAACAAGCCCATCAAGCCCTTCTTATCCGCCTCGGGCGAAATCGGCGAAGCAACATCCTTCTTCCTCGGCCGCTCCCGATGACGATGGTGATCCGTCTCCACCCTCTTCAGCTTCGGCCTCTCCTGCTCCTTCTCCCTGCCCTCTTTCTCCAGCCTCTCCTTCTCCCTTCCCTCCCTCTCCGGTATAGACCTCTCGGCACTCCTCTCGCGCCGACGATGCGCGCGGCCGTCGTCCTTGCGGCTGTGATGTCGCTCGGGTCTTCGGCGTTCTCTCTCCTCGGGCCCTTCTTTCTCCCTGAGCCTTTCTTTTTCATTAAGCTTCTCCCTCTCCTTTAGTCTCTCTTCCTCCCTGAGCCTCTCTCTCTCCCTGAACCTCTCTTTCTCCCTCAGCCTCTCTTTCTCAAGGAGCTTCTCTTCCTCCCTAAGTCTCTCTTTCTTCCGCCGCTTCTCTTTCTCATCAAATCTCTCCTTCTCCCGCCGTCTCTCCCTCTCCTTCTCCCTGTCATGCTCCCGTCCACCCGCTCTCCTCCCCTCATCCCTTTCCTTTCCCTTCTCGCGCCGCTTCTCGCGCTCCCTCTCCTCGCGTCTTGACATCGTAGGGTCTGCGCCCGGAAATACCAGACTGCTTACAAAAGAACCCCCCGCCAACCCATCCAACGGCGTCACCGGCTCGAACAAGTCGTCCAGCAACTCCTCCGGTGGGGACACCACTTCTGCTTCCTCAGTGGGCACCGGCGGTATGTCTGGCTTTGCATCTTGCGGATCTGGCACGACGTGCTGCTCGACCACAGCATCCTCCTTCTCCCTCCTCCGCCGTCGATCCTCTTTCTTCCGCTGATGCTCCGCCTCCTCCTCCGGTGGACGCTCAGCACGGTGTCGTCGGCGCTGTTGGCGGACATGCTCGCGGTCGCTGGCCGAGGAGCTGCCGGGGTGATTGCGACTGCTGTCCCTCGTGCGCAGCTCATGGTCTTTACGAAGTGAGGAGGAGCGGTGGGTGGGGGGTTCGCGGTCGCGGGTGGAGGGCCGGTGGTGGTGTTCTTTCTCTTTTCCCTTCGACGATGGAGGGCGGTGGGCTTCTTTATCTTTCGACGATGACGGTCGGTAGGCCTCCTTGTCCTTGGACGATGACGACGGGCGGTGACTGTCTTTAACCGAGGACGGGCGGTCGACGCTGCTGCTCGATGGTCTTGGGGCCTCAGCAACAGGGCGAGAGAACGGAATCAGGGGTGGCGGAGGAGCGGCGATGGGGCGGCCGATGAGGAAGTCCTTGGTCTTGTGCAGGAGAGTGGCACGGCGGTTGGCTTGATCGTCCATCTCAGCTTCACGGATGCTGTCACGGCGTTCGGGTTCGCGGCGCAGGAGAGCCGCGGCGGCTTCAGCGTCCTCCCTCTCCTTCTGTCGCCGTTTCCGCTCCATCTCGGCTGCCTGCTCTTCCAGCGCGCGCTCCTTCCTCTTGAGCTTGTGGAATTCTTCGTTTAGGCGGCGCTTTTCTCGTTCGACCTTGGCGGCGAGCTCTTCGGCTTCTTCCTTTTGTCGACGGATCTCCTCTGCCTGCCGCCGTGCTTCCGCTTCTTCCTCCGCCCTTCTCCGCGCTTCCTCCTCCGCCTTCCTCCGCGCTTCGGCCTCTTCGCGGGCCCTCCGCTCCTCTCGGCGCCTACGTCTGGCTTCTTTCTCCTCATCGCTCTTCAACCTATGTCCACTCTTTTCTCTCTCCTTCTCCTTGCCCCTGCTCTTGTCTTTTGGAGGCTTGCTCCTTTCCACTTCTTCACTCTCAAATCCCTGCGCAGAAGTGCTTTCCTTCCGCATCTTACCCAGAGCCGGTCGCCCGCCCGACGCACTCACGTTGCTATGTCTTCTGACCCAACCATCCGAGACGGATGCTCGCCGTTGTCGTCTCGACGGAGGAGCGGTGGTCGGCGGAGTATCGTCTGCAATGGCGGACTCGCCTTGGGCTGCTTCTTCCGCTGCCACTGCCGTTGGTGCAAGAGTTTCCGGTGCTGCAGGTTCTGCAGGTATACTCTCAGCTGGAACATCAGGCTCCGCCGGTTTCGCAGACTCAATCGGCGCATCCTCAGCAGTAGCCTCTTCTCTCGTTACCTCCGGCTCTGGAGCAGCAGCTGCCGGAACATCTGGCTCAGCCTCAGGTGCTGGTTCCTCTTCGATCACCTCAGGCTCGAGCGAGGTTTCTTCCTTTGCAGCCTCCGGTTCTGCAGGTTCGTTTACCGCAGGAGTCAGCTCCTGTGCCGCAACCGCTAGAGCCACAGTTTCCGCGGGCGCAGGATCTTCTTCTTTCGACTCGGCATCAGCAGTCGTATCGTTGTCGGCTGCTACTTCTCCCGCAGGCGTTTCATCCTTTGCAGGTTCTGTTGTAGCAGCAGATTCTGGTTGGGGTTGCTCTTCGACAGGAGCATCTGGCGAAGCTGTCTCTTCGGAAGTGGTGTCTGGCTGATCTGACTCGTCAGCAGGAGCATCTTCTTCAGCAGGCTTCCCGGGCGAGGCTTCTTCAGAGTCGTCTGATTCAGGCTTCTGGGACTCAGGCTTCGCTGCAGCGGAGGCTTCTTGCTCAGGCGGCCCTGCATCTGCAGGAATTTCTGACGGGCCTGTCTCTTCGATGGCAGCTTCTGCTTGGTCTTTCTCTTCTGTTGGACCCGACTCATCAGAAGAAGGTTCCGCTTGGACTTGCTCCTCAGCAGGTGCTTCTTCCTCAACCGACCCCTCGGGCGCTGCTTCTTCTTCACCAGCTTCAGATGCATCGGCCTTGGTCTTCGGAGGTTCAGCCCCTTCCTTGAACGTTTCGACCTCCGCTGATGGTTCGTCTTTGTCATCCTCAGTCTGCACTGCAGCATCGGTTGTAACAGCAACATCAGGCACCGGCTCCTCTTTCGCGTCTTCGGGCTGAGGCGCTGCAACAAGCTCTTCACTCGCGAGCTCCGGCTCGGCGGGTGTCGACTCTTCCGCGGTAGCTTTAGGTTCGGTATCCGCAGAGGGCTCGGACGGTGTCTCGGTCGGAGCGTCCGCGAGTGAATCCTCTTCTGTGGCCGGCTCGGTGTCCCCGGGTGGTTCTGCAGCCAAGCTGTCTTCGGCCTTTGCATCTCCAGGCTCGTCTTTTGAGGAGCCATCCGAAACAGAGTCATCGTCAGCTTTAGCCGTCTCGGCAGCTGCAGGTGCTTCCGGAAGAGTACTATCTTCCGCATTGGCTTCGGGGGCCGCCACGGGGTCCTCCTTCGGAGTTTCATCAGGAACAGGGGCATCTTCTGCAGGCTCTTCTGCTTTCTCCTCTTTCGCGTCCTCAGGCGCCGCCTCGGCTTCGGCCTCGATCTCCTTCTTGACCTCCTCCACCGGAGGTGCCGAGTCCGCTTCACCGTCCGCAGGGGCGTTGTCATTCTTGTCCTCGTCACCAGCATCTCCCTCCTCCTGAGGAATCTCAGTCTCAGCAGGTGCCTCAGCAGCATCCTCCGGCGTGCCTTCGTTCTCGCTGTCTGTGGCGTCTGGTGATGTCTCGGACTCGGCTGCCGCTGTGGAATCTGCAGCTTCAGCTGGAGCAGTACTCTCTTCAGCCGGAGCAGTGCTTTGCTCAGCTTCTGCTGAAGCGGCAGGCTCTTCCGCCGCTGAAGTAGGTTCTTCGGCTGGTGCAGTAGGTTCTTCCGCTGGTGCAGTAGGTACTTCCGTCGCAGCCGCAGGCTCTTCCGGCGAGGTGCTTGTCTCCTCTGCTTGAGGAGCAGTCTCCTCTGCCGTAGCAGTTTCAACAGTCTCCTCAGCAGCAGCAGCTTCCTCAGCTTCAGCAGGAGGAGCAGGATCTTCACTTTCCTTCTCCTCCTCATGCTTTCCCTCCTCACCACCCTCATCATCCTTCTTCTCCTCATCATCCCCACCGGAAGCAGTTGGAGGCTCCTTGCTCTTCTCGTCATCAGCCTCCTTACTTTCCTCAGCATCCACCTGCTTCTCCTCCACCCCCTCATCTTCAGCAGCGTCATCATCCCCTTCAGCCGCCACAGGCTGTGCCGCGTCTTCCTCTGGGGCATCGCCACCCTCGTTAACCTCTTCCTCGCCTTCTCCAGACGCGGGCGACGGAGGGGCCGCTTCAGCCTGCTCTTCGACGCTCTCCGACGCGCCGTCACCGCCCTCATCCACGGGAGCGGGAGTCTCAGCGGTCTGCGACTCAGCTGCATTTTCCTTAGCAGATCCCTCCGCCAACGCCGCATCCGCGTCAGCGCTTTCTTCTGAGGATACCTGAGTATCCTCTTCCTTCGACAGCGAAGCTTCGTCAGCGGGAGGAGTGTCAGCACCGGCTTCAACGGCATGTTCTTCCTTCGAAGCCTCCTCAGGAGATCGTTCTTCGCCCGCCGGCGTGGATGCGTCTTCGGCGGCGGGAGCGTCCGCAGCATCTTCGATAGGCTCTTTGGCATCTGCTTCCTTCGGAGCTTCCTCGACGGCTTTCTCGTCGTCTGCTGGTGGCGAGGGTTCTTCGGCAGTAGGAGCAGCAGGAGTAGCAGGAGCATTTTCCGTATCCTGTGTAGAATCTCCAGGAGCTTCAGCAGAACCTTCTGTACCCGTCTTCGCCTCTGCCGTAGGTTCCGCAGCGGTCTGCACGTCTCCTCCCTTTTCCTCAGTCGGCGGCTCATCTGCAGCCGGCTCAGATTCTGCCGCCGCCGTAGTTGCATCGCTCTCTTCTTTCCCCGCGTCCTCCTCCGGTGTCGACGGTTCCCCGCTCCCCTCCGTCTCCACCGTAGAAGCAGATGTTACCGTGCTCCCACCCTCCTCTTTCTCCACACGGTCAGCGGGAGGCGCAGGGTCTGACAACACTTCGTCCGCTGCAGCAGCAGCTTCTTCCTCCTTCGCGGCAGGAGGGTCCGACGACACTTGCTCCGCAGCAACAGCTACCTCTTCCTCCTTCTCAGCAGTCGGCCCTGCCGCCTCTTCCGAAGCCACGGACACATCGCCCTCCGAAGTCTCCGGCGCCGGTGGAGTCTGTTCAGCAACTACAGGCTCATCCTCACCCTCCGCCTCAGCATCTTCTTTTCCGCCACTGCCGGCGGCACCCTTCTTATTCTTCCTCTTCTTCGCCGCCTTCTTTGCGTTTTTCCTCTGCTTCGCTGTGAGTTGCTTCTCTTCTGCGGGAGCAGGTGGCGGGGGTTGAGGGGTGGCGGGTTCGGTGCTGTTTTGGCTGGCGTCTGGGGTGGGTGTGGGTGCTTCCGCGGGATGGTCAGCGCCTTTGCTGTTGCTGCTGTTATTGCTGTTGTTATTGTTACCGCCGCCAGTCTTGCTGTTCTTCCCTTTGCCGCCTTTGCCGCCTCTCTTCTTCCGCGCCGTTTCGCGCGGCTCTTGCACGTCCGCGGCGAAGCGGGCGTGTTTTGCTGTCGGGGAGGTTGGAGAGGTGGGAATAGGGTCGGCGGAGGGAGAGGCATCTTTGGCGGGGGTGGCATCTTCGGTGACATCGGCTTGCGTTGCTCCGTCCTTGTCAGCACTGTTGTCTTTGGCTGTTTCGTCAGTAGACGCGTCGTTTGTGGCAGCTTCGGTTTGGGTTGCTTCGTCTTTTCCATCATCGTTAGTGGCGTTTTCGTCTGTAGACGCACCGTCTTTGCCTGCTTCAGCCTTGAGGGTGTCGTCCTTTTTGATAGTATCTTCAGCGGCATCGTTCTTGACCGTCCCAGTTGTGGCTGCTTCATCTTTGACAGGTTCAGTGTGCGCGGGGTCGTCTGGAGCGTTGTCGTCTTTACTAGAGCCTTCGACGGCTACTTCGGCTTGAGCAGCATTGCTGTCCTCGGCCGGCCCGTCGCTCTTCGCATCTGCTTCGGATTCAGCAGCACTGTCGTCTGCGGCGGGAGTGTCCTTGACAGCATCGTCCTTGGGAGCATCTGCTTCGGCTTCAGCAGCACCCTCATCTTTGGCGGCTCCTACGTCTTCCGCAGCGTCGTCGTTTGCCGTATCGTCTTTGGGAGCGTCGTTCTGAGGAGCATCTTCATTAGCTGCTTCATCTTTAGCGGCATCACCTTCCTCCTTAGCAGCATCTTCAGCAGCTGCTTCAGCTTGATCGACGCTGTCATTCGTTGCAGTACTGTCGTCTGCGGCGGCACCATCGCCTTCCGCAGCGCTTTCGCCTTCGGGAGCACCGGTGTCTATGGCGGGGCCGTCGTCTTTAGCTACTGCTTCAGCGGTGTCGGCACCTTCGTCTGCCGCAGAGACGTCTTCTTTCGCAGCGTCGTCTTCTTTCGCAGCGTCGTCTTCTTTCGCAGCGTCGTCTTCTTTCGCAGCGTCGTCTTCTTTCGCAACCTGGTCTTCTTTAGCAGCACCGTCGTCTTTGACAGCGCCATCGTCGGTGGCAGCTCCATCATCTTTAGAAGCTGCTTCAGCCATAGAAACACTTTCGCCATCGGTGACACCGTCGTTCTCGACCATCTCATCGTCCTTGACATGATCATCGTCCTTCGCGGCTTCTTCGTCCTTCGCAACACCATTTTCAGGAGCATCGTCCGTAGAAGCGTCGGCCTGAGGAGCATCGTCCTTAGGCGCATCTTCCCCAGGAGCATCTGCTTCCGCGTTCGTCGCACCGTCGCCCGTGACCACGTCGTCGTCTTTCGCAAGACCGTCATCCTTTTGCGAATCATCGCCTTTCGCATCATTCCCAACCACCTCCCCTTCTGTCATCGCTCCATCCTGAACCACCTCGTCCTTTTCCGCCGCTCCATCCTCCTCTACAACGGCACCCCCCTCTGTCGCACCTGAAGGGCCATGAGCGTCGCCCTGCCCATCCACATCCTTGCCCTCCTTCTCCTCCTCTTTCACATCAGCGACGTCCGACGTGGACGATTCGGCAGCAGGCGGATCAGCACCAGGCAGTTCAGCAGGCCCATCCCCATCAGCGGGCGACACGTTCGCTCCCGCTTCCGCTTCGGCGTCCGCGCCCGTCGAAGCCACCTCCGTCTGCGCCGGCGTCTCAGCTTCTTCTTCGTCCTTCTTCTCCCCGGTAGGAGGAAGAGCAGGAGAGGCTGAAGAAGATGCGGGGTCTTCTTCTACCGCTTCTGGCGCCTGATCTTGCTCTTGCAGCGGCGGCGCCTTTCCCTCTTCCTTCTCCTCGTTCGCTTTGGCAGGTTGAGCAGGTCCAGCAGCTTCAGCAGCCTCCTCACTCCGCGCCTCCGGACCTACCTCCCCCTCCTTCGCCTCCTCCTCCTTCTCCGCCGCCGCCGCAGCTTCAGAGGTAGAAGCATCAGCAACCTCCTCCTCTTCCACCCCAACTTCGCCAACATCCTCGCCTGGTTCAATCGGCGGAAGTCCGTAGTCCCCATCCATCTCCTCGGCCGGCGGGGCAGGCGCAGACTCGTCCTCTTTCTTCCCCGTCTCTTCCGTTTCCGAAGGACCATCTTCTTCCATACACGGCTCCTTTACATCCGTGTCGGGAGGAGGCGTCGGATCCGCAGCGGTCTCTGCGCCATCCTTCGCCTTCTCGGCGGGCTCCGGTCCCGCTTTCACTTCCCCATCCTCCACCCCCCCAGAAGCCAGCAGCGCACCCACCATCAGCGCCGCACCATCACCGTCACCCTCCCCATCCACCTTCACAGAGGCCCTCGAAGACGACGAAGAAGCCGACGAATGCGAGTCTGAATCCGAATCTACTCGCAAAGGAACGAGAAGAAAAAAAAGAGGGGGATGAGTCAGTGTCTCCGCCAACCAAACAAACACTCCCAAAGCAAAGGGGCCAGAGATGCCAAAGGAAAAAAAAAAAAAAAAAAAAAAAAAAACATACCGTCGTCCTCACTCTCCTCCCTCCTCCGTACCGGCAGCGGGGCAGGAACCCGAACCAACCGCCTATACATCCTCTCCCCCGCCTTTGCCCCCACATCCGCACGCGCAACCCTCGGCATCGGGATGCGGCTCTGCATCCCCTGCTGCTGCGGCGGCGGGGGCGATCCGGGGAGCTTCCTCACATACATCACCGCATCCGGTCCCGCCGCCGGTGTCGCAGCAGCAGCAGCGACGCCAGGAGCTGCTCCAGTACCAGCAGCGCCACCCCCACCACCCCCACCCCCTCCACCCCCCTTCCTCATCGCCGCAGCAGCAAGATGATACGGATTCACATCCCACCGGGAGAAGGAGACATGTCTTAGCAGGCCCTCCGAGGGGGTCTCAGATGAACCAGCGACGACGCGGCGGAGGGGGTAGGTTAGAGATGCGGAGGGTGAGGTTGGTGGGGGGGTGTGGAGGGGGAGAAGGGGATGGGACTGTGCGGAGGAGGGGGAGGAGGGGTAGGTGTGTTTGGGCATTTTGCTGCGGCGGTGGTTCGTTGAGGAGGAGGCTCCCGCTGAAGCGGCGGCGGTTCGTGGGATCGTGATCGTTGCTGTGGCTCGTGGGATGCGAGATGTGCGGGAGCTCCGGGGGACCGGGCCTCCTGCGGCGGAGGGGGAAGCCGGTGGGCGGGCGGAGGGCCCGTTGGCCGTGCCGGTTGAGGGAGCCGTTGTCGTCGTCGTCGTTGTGGTGGGCGAGGTAGGCGGTATCGATGTGGAGGAGCAGGGGTGTGGTCGGCGTGGTCACGGCTGAGTAGTTGCTGGCAACGTCGATGTCGATGTCGTATGGGTGACTGCTTCTGCTTCTGCTGGTGGTGAACCGAAAGGAACATCCCATTGCTCGCAATGGGCGTGTCGTCGTCTGCTCGCCGGGACGGATGTCGTTGTGAACCGCACTCTGATTGGTCGGCGTACTCCTGCTGCGTTGGATGTACCGCTCACTCGAGGACGCTGTATGGCGCGTATAGCGCGGCTCTCCTCTTGCGTTCCGCGTATGTACGACGCGTGGGACGGGATGGCGGGACGTGGGGAGGTTCGGGAAGGGATGGGTTTAGGTTCGGAGATGTGGAAACCGCTCGCTGGCTCATGGAGCCGTACAGCAAAGCAAGCGCAACTTGTTCCTGCCGGCGATCGAGCGGAGGAAGAGGGATCAGAGGGATCAGAAGATTGGGAAGGGAACGGGAACGGGAGGGTTTTTGGGGGGGGGGGGGCGTGAATAGCGAGTGGGAGAGAGAGAGAGGAGAGAAAACAGGGTAGGTATTTGAGGGGAGGATGTGCGGAGCGGGTCACGAGAAGGCGAGGAAACGATGGGTTGGGAGGGGGGAAAGGGGTGATGGTGACGAATGGTAGGTGGACGACGGGGTTTACCGTCTCGTTATTGAGCTATCTGGATGGTAAAAGGGGGGGGGTGTGGTGGTGGATGGAGGAGGTGGACTGGATGGGAGGACGATTGTGATATGCGTGGCTTGATGGTATTGGAATGACCGCGGTGGTGGGAAAGGAGGGGGAGAAGAAGAAGAAGAAGGGGAGGGTTAGAACGAACAACGAACGAACGAATCGACCAGGTGAGAGAAGCGTGAAGTGATTTGTGTGTGTGTATGCGTGTTCTAAGGCGGTAGTGAACCGCTGGAGATCGATTGTTCCTTTTTACTCGCACGCCGCGCCTCCCTGGGGGTGGGAATCCCAAAACCGATGGAGGGAGGTGGGCGGGTAAGTATGTACCTACCTCCACAGACCGATAAAGTTCCACAGACAGGATGTATGTACGACCATCCACATCCGTCCATCCTGTCGATCCAAAGAAGCACGCCGAGAAGCGGAGCAATGAAGATGACATGCAGCCCAGGCAGCCCCATTGGCCAGCTCGTCCAGTCACTCAAGCGCTGATTCGACGGGGAAGCCTGGGTTCACAGCAGCAGCACGCCCGTTCGAGAGCGTCCAGCTATCATCCATGTACCTGTACGATGTGAGAGCGTGGGGGGAGAGACGCAAACCAGCCAGAACGAACAAAGTGAGCAACTGAGCGACTGAGCAAGTGAACGAACGAACGAACGAACCCCCTCCGCCGTCGCCGCCGCAACCATGCAGTCCCGGGACAGCGGACCGCCAGCCCCCATCCCCATCTGGCCATCTCTCATTGGAGCCAACGCAGACACGCAGAACAAAAAGATAGCTTATGGATGGAGATACATAAGGAGAAAATAAAAGGTAGTGAGTGGTTGGGGGACCGATGGGACCAAGGGACGTCCACTACTGACGTGTCCGCGGTGATGGAGGTTAACGTTACTTAAGCGAGCGAGGCGAGCGAGGGCTGGTTTGGGTGGGTTGCAGCCTCGTCTTTTCGTTCGGCTGTGTTAAACACCTGCCGACCTTCTTTGGGAGAGAATGAGGGAGAAAGTGGAAGGGAGAGAAAGCAAAAGCTGATAGATGACGGAGTGGGAGAGGGACGAAAGCGCGAGAGAGAAGGAAAGGTGGGCAAGGATGGGAATGAAGTAGATGGCGTATGTACAGTACAGCGCAGTGCATATCAGATGCTCATACATGCGGCATGCAGCATGCATACTACCAACCCACCTAACAAAACAACGCATATGTATGGTAGAAGTGGAGATACGTACATACAGCGGCCACTCCCACGTATACTTACATATTTGGTACATACATACGGCACATACCTACCCAACTACCGGTCTACAGAGATGTACCTACTCATATATTATCACATCTACGCAGAACCCATTCCTTACAGAACTATATCACCACACAAGCAAGCAAGCCATTCAAAAAAAGGAACGAGAAAAAAGAGGTAAATAATCTGTTCACAACCCCCTTTCATGTATAATCGTCATCATCATTGAAACCCGGTAAGTCATATACCCGCCTCACCTCCAGGATCCTGAAAAGAGACAGGGCACTCCACTCCATCTTTCTTCCTTCCGCGCATCCTTCCTTCAGCACTTACTTCCTTCCTTCCACGCATCGACGCTCCCTTCCATGACGAACGAAAGAGCGAAAGAAAGACACAGCCTCTGACCACAGCACTCACTCCCACGGGCGCCTCCATACACACCAACCCCAGATCAGGCGGAGGAAAGGGGGGGAAAAAAAAGATCAGTCAAAGCCAAAAAAAGAACCTCCCACGATCAGAAAACGAACCGAGAATAACAACAACACGCACCATTCCAATTTGTGAGAACGATCATGGCCACGGGAAGGGGGAATATTCCTTGCGCAAGGAGAGAAAAGAGAAGCATGAACGAATCCGCAAAAGAGCATCCGACATGAAAAAAAGTGAAGAAGAGAGAGAGAGAGATTGAGGTATCGAAAAAGACCTATTTCATAAAACCCATCACACATCCCGCCGCCGAAGAAGAAGAAGAAGAAAAAGACCCAACCCAAGTAAATCGGGAAAACACCACCGCCGCCGGCCATCGAATTACCTCCTCATCAGCAACCCACCACACCACCAACAACCATCACCATGCATCTACTTAAGCTTCTCCCTCAACTTCCCAAAAAACCCACTAATCCTCCTCTTCTTCTTCTCCTCCGCCTCCGTCTGACCCTGACCCTGGCCCTGGACTCCCTCGCCACCACCACCACGGCTATCCGGGCTTGGACTCGGGCTGGTACTCTTCTTCCCAAAGAACCCGCTGCGGCGACGCTCCTGCTTGCTGCTCGTGCGCGTCGGCGACTTGGACGAGCTGAGCCGGCTCTCCGCCTCGGTCGTCGTCGTCGGGGCTTCCGCGCCAGGCGTGATCACCACGGGCTGCGTCGGTTCGGCGGCAGAGACGACCGCGGGGCCGCTGCTCTGGGACTCGATCGCTCGCGTCTCCGTTCCGGACGTCACGACGGGCTGCGTCTGGACACCCGTGTTCGCAGGAGCCACCGTCGGTTGCGGGTTGGAGGCGAGCTCGCCGGTTTCAGTGGCGAGGGACTGAGCAGGCTTGCTGGCAGGAGCGTTTAGGCCGGCTCCACTTTCGCCGACCTCAGACGATGAATGCAGAGGCTCGTTGAGCGCGTACGGAGAGAAAGCCTCACCGGTGGGCGCGGGATCGGCCGTCTCGTTGTTTAGCGGAACCTTCTGCTCCAGCTCGCGCTCCATAGCTGCCTTCTCGGCAACAGCGACAGGGTTCGCAGCAGCCTCGGGGCCCCTCTGGGACTTATCGATTGACTCCTGAACAGCATCCGGAACCGGGACGGTAACACCACCAGTGGCACCGGTCGAGCGGGTCGCAGAAGCAGGCGCAGGGCCATCACCAGGAGCCACAGCACTGGTCGCAGCAGTCAAGGTTGGTGGAGGATCAGCAGCTTCATCGGTCGGCCTGACCTTCTGTGCAAGCTCATGCTCGACCGCAGACCACTGGGCAACGGCAGCCGGATTGGCGACAGCTTCCGGATCCTTGTGGGCGGTTTCGATGGACTTCTTCACCGGTTCAGGGATGGGTACGGTGACACCGGTAGGACCTCCGTTCGCAGCCGCAACACGATCAACCTTCTGCTCCAGCTCGCTCTCCATTGCCGACTTCTCAGCCAAAGCCACCGGGTTGGCAGCAGCTTCGAGCGGTTCGTGAGCCCTCTGGTGAGACTCCTTCACCGTGTCAGGAACGGGAACAGTTGCACCGGTAGCCGTAGACGTGGGAGGAGCACTTGGCTCAACGGGAGCGACGCTGTTGATGACGTTCTTGACAGGCTCGGGGACGGAGGCGCTGGCGTTGATGCTGTCAATAGACTGCTGCACCACAGGGTGAACCTTCTCCTGCACGGCGGTAGTAGCATCGGCCGCCTTTGCTTGAACTGCCGCAGCAGTTTCAGCAGCTTTTTCCTGGGCCGCGGCAGTTGTATCGACCGTCTTTGCCTGAACCACTGCAGCTGTTTCAGCAGCCTTCTCCTGCGCCGCAGCAGCTGCTCCAGGTGCCTTCTCCTTGGCAGTCGAAAAAGCGCTGGTCGCCGCAGCGCCAATGGCAGCGGCAGCAGTAACAGCGGCACCCGCGGCAGCACCAGCGACCGTGCTGATGTCCAAGCCAGACTCCGTCGTGGCCGGCTTCTCCGGGACTTCGCTCAGCAGCTCCTGCTCAACCTCCTTCTTCTCTAGGACAGCCTCCGGGTTGGCAGCAGCTTCAGGATAGACATGCGCCTCTTTCTGACTCTCAATCACGGTGGTGGGAACGCCGCGCGGTTCCAGAGGGACCTGGCCCGCCAGTTGCGCCGTCGTACTCTGAGGATGGGCGGATTGAATGGTGAAACCCGGGTCCTTCTCGGTCGCAGCGCTGGTGCCCATCGGCAGGCTTGACTCGGGGATCGTGCCCTTGGTCAAATCCGGTAAATGGAACAGGCCACCCGTAGCAGCACGTTCCGGCTCTGGCGTCATCATGACCGGCGGCAGTGTAGGTGGGGGAGAGTCTGCCCTGTTGTAAGAGGCCTCATCAAGCTTGACAGTGCTGTTGATCGTGTTGCCCGTCAGGGTACGAGAATCGGGGACGGGCTCGCCAGGCTTCAGGTCGACTGGGTTGCCTGCACCGCTGGTAGCGGGGATCGGAGACACGCCAAACGTCTGCTCAATCTCGCGGGTGCTGTTCTTGATCGAGTCATCATTCTTCACCGTGGAAGTGATGGTATTGCTGGTGAAGGTACTTGGATCGGGAACAGGCTCGCCCGGCCTGAGGCTGATCGGGTTGCCAGGGCCGTCGGTCGCAGGCAACGGGTTCACGCCGAATGTTTGCTGTTCAGTCGACTCGAATGCAGGCGTTTCAGGAAATGCGCCAGGAACATGCTCCTCAACCTTTTCGGATTCCTTCGGCACCTGTCCAGCTAACGCGGCGGTAGACGACTGAGGCGCAGCAGAGGACAGTGTATGCACGGAGCCGGGCTGGATATCATGCGGAAACAGGACGTTGTTGTAGTTGCCAGAGGCATCGTTCTCGCCAGGTGCAGTGTCATTCGTCACCCAATTACCATCGACAACGAACTAAAAAAAAAAGGTTGAGTCAGCTAAAAGACATCCAATTGAACGGCGCGCGGAATCTGGCAGAACCAAGCGTGAAGCACGTGGTCTCGTCGCGACCGCTCGGAGTTCATGCCACCGAACAGTCACAGCGACAGGATCGCTCGCACGTGCATCCAACGGGTGCCCACGGAGCTCCGCGATTTCGTCGCCGCGCCGCCGCGACCATCATCGTCTAGGAAATCAGGCGAAGATGAGATGCGCACCTTATAATAGACCGTGCTACCCTCAGGCAGATCGACGGACTTTTCAAACGTGCCGCTGGCGTTGCGCTCGAGCTTGACACTCCTCGACCAGCCGTCGAATGTGCCGGTAACGTAGACCTCGTTGGCGGGGTGTTCCCTGTTGAGGAACGTCAGCTTTGGTGCTTCGCTGCTTCGCCGCTGCCTGCGGCCTGCGAGAGAGAGGGGGGGCGGTGAGACGCGAAAACTTACCACTTGAAGGTGAAATGTCCCATGGCAAGCGGCGATATTTATGCAGACGGTATCTTCAGGACAGTACCCGGATTGTCGTCGGTGATGTCGTCGTTGCTGGACGTTGGTGGAAAGGAAAAAGTCGGGTGCAGGTGGATTTGCGATAAACGACGTCAGCGGGTCGAGCGCAGTAAGTAGTACTAGTAGGTAATCGTCGATATGGTGACGAAGCTTGGGGTATCAAGAGACTGAGAACGCAACGAACGGGTGACGCTGGGAGGGGGGAATTGGCGACACGAGAGTGCAGTGACAAAACGCAAAAAGAAGAGAGGTTGGTGCTTGTAGAAGGATGGTAGTAACTATTTCTACGAGCGCTGGACAGTGTGGAGAGAAAGAGAGAGAGGGAGAGAGAGAGAGGAACTGGCCGGCCGGGCCACCTAGAGTGGACGACGTCAAAGGCGGAGGCTGGGTCCGAGCCCAGAAATGGGTCCGAGCGCGCCCGCATCATCCTGGTCAGCGCACCAAACTTCCCTCCTCCTCCCACTTTTCGTCGCCAGCTGAGAGAGTATGTAGGTGGCAGTTCAAGAGCAATCAATCATCATTGATTGCGGGACGTGTTTCCCTAGTACGTGAGAGGTGCTGGTTGGATATACGGAGCTGCAACCGCAATTGACAGCACCGCTGGTTATCGCCAAACAAGCGCTGGGCGATGCATCGCACATCTCTCTCTTGAGTACATGAAGAGCTCGAGCTCGCCCTTCTCCTCCGGTTCGTTGGGCGTGCCCGGGTGCCCATGCTTGGAGGGGGGCGGGGAGGGGGGCGGAGGGCGCGAACCCATCAGAAAGAACATCTGGGAGCGAGCGATGAACTGCTGCATGGCTTACGGATTATCAGAACCCACGGATTTTATCGAAGATGCAAGTGAACACATAAGTTAGCATTTTAATTGTCTCTTAATAACTTGAAGTTCATCAATATTACAACAATCCTCGACCTCAATCCCGCCCATCGGCGAGCGCCCTGCTCCCTCCCTCACCCATGTTCGCAGCAGCAGCTCGTGAAGACCGGTGCGACCTTGGCGAATTACCAACCAGCCTTCCGCATCCGACATTAGGCGTAACTCCATCCATCCTAGGTACTCCGTAGGTACCTCGTTGTCGCGCCATCGTCCTGCGCTGAATTGAACTGACTGACCGTCATTTGGTATCAGCAGCAAGGTGAGAAAGAAGCAGCGGGCAGCAAGAAAGCAGCGAGCAGCGAGCGGCATATCATGCAGGAGTATGCATCGGACACCTATACTGGGGCAAATTCCCCCGGTATCCCTGTCGCATCTGAAAAAGACCAAAATGTGCAGGTTACCCTCACGATATGCCCTTTCTCAAAGGCCTTCTAAATTCCAACCGAAATCCCGGAATTTTTGGACATCTTTGAACCGTCTAATATATCAGATTGGCTCTCTGAATCAGAAGAACCAAGAAAATCTGGAAAAAAGAGTGTTTTTTTAGGGTGATCTTAAGACCTCACAGAAGCGGTTTTGGCAGTGAATCTGAACATGCATATTTGGGTCTTTTTCGAACCTGACAGGGATATCGGGGGAATTTGCCGCCTATACTGTCACTCAATCAGATTCAACATCGCCATCCTACCAGTACCGACACAGCTACTACCAGTGAAGTATGTAACTGTACATCGCCATCCTCCATCCCTATCATTGACAATAATTTACCTCTCCTCCCTTACCTAATCGACCTACGACCGATTCAAGGTCATTGTCTCGGTCGCGGGAATGCAGGTGGGCTTCGAATCACCCCCCAGCGTTGCGGCGATGACCTTACATAAGGTAGGATGACGAACGAACACTGGCGTCCGTTTCCACAGCACCACCACCTACAACAACGTTGTATCGCTCTCACCTCAGCGCCTGTATACAGAAACATATACGTAGGTACAAGATATCAAAGTCCTTCCATGCAGTACCCCATCGCATGGAGGGAGGGCATGTTATGACTTTTAAAAGAAAAGAAAGGGGAGCGATGACGAGCACCCAACAAGAGCTATGAACACCAGCTGCCCTCCCACCCTCCGTCCGTCGTCGGAGCGGCGGGAGGGAAGCGTGGGAGGGGGAGGAGGGGCCAAGCGGCGGCGCTTCCTTGCTAAAATTTAGGTACGAGTTAGGGGGGAGCTCTCAGGAGCTCAGGAGCTGCCTTGCCTGGGTGGGTGACGATGACGCATGACGCATGCTGTTCTTCTTCTTCTTCTTCTTCTTTCTTGGGAGAAGAACTGGTGTGGTTTTCATCATCTTGTTAACGTTGAATGACTTGTTGGATATGAAGATTGTATAGTATTGTAGGTAGATACCTATGGATGTCAGTCTTATTGTTTAATGAGGATGTTTGAGTGTTAGAATTTGATGTATCTTTATGCATGCGACTGCAATCTCTCAATCCGATCCTCATCATCTCCTTGGTTTCTAATGACAAAGCTGTTTCGTCCCTTTGTCTCTCCCTCTCTCCTCTCTTGGCTGTTTATGACGATGATGCACACTGCACACCCACCCACGCACCCACGCACCAGTCGCGATTCGCGGGAGGGGATTCTAGAGGGCTTCTAGAAGGCGCAGCTCCGCCCCGCATCCGCGTTTCTTTTGTGGCCGGGCGGGTGCTGCTGCTGCCCTTGGCTCACGGCTCTCACGCTGGTACGCTGGTGGGTTGCTGTTGCTGGCCCGCTGGCTAAGGATGTATTAGGTGTGTGCTTTCCCCAATCTTGTCCGCCCTCACCCAAAATTACATCCCCCTCTCTTTCCCTTCTCCGTCCCTCTCACTTGCTCTCTCCTCTCCTCTCTACTACTCTTCATCCTCCATCGTCACCGTCACCAATTCACCTCCAACTTTTCCAACTCTCCATCCAACTTCATCCTCACTCAGCGTGCATCCCCCTGTGCCCTCCGTGCCATCTCATCTCCCTCCCTCCCTCTCTCCCCTCCTCTCCGC
Organism: Myrmaecium sp. VS I D KN 1; assembly: GCA_019775845.1. Taxonomy (NCBI): domain Eukaryota; kingdom Fungi; phylum Ascomycota; class Dothideomycetes; order Valsariales; family Valsariaceae; genus Myrmaecium; species Myrmaecium sp. VS I D KN 1. Next base: position 71,280 of record JADQAV010000048.1, read on the forward strand.
TACGCGTGCAACACACAACCACACCCGACCACACCACAGCTCCTCGCAGCTCGTCCCGTCCGGCATCCCTGCTCTGCCGTTCAACGTTCCCCGACCGCCCTCACCCCTCCCCTCCCTGCCTCGCTCGACAAACCAGACGTCAGGGCGAGCTCGCACCGACCCACACACATCCCAGCCGAAAGCCAGTGACCCCCCCCCTCACCGTCCGAGGTACGGAGTACTGCTTGCCTTCCCTTCCCTCATCGACCCGAGAGCTGCGTTCGCCTGCCCACGATGTCGCTCCCTCCCGATTACTCCAACGAGATCAACGCCCTCAACCGCGAGGTCCTCAAGGCACAACCCTCCGACGTCCTCCAGTTCTGCGCCAACTTCTTCCTCCGCCGTCTGGAGTCCCAGCGCGCCGAGTTCCTGCTGTCGCAGCGGCATTCCTTCCAGAAGGGTGGCGGCATGGCCGAGAGCACGTTTCCGGGCAACAATCCCTTCGGTGCGGCACAAAGCACCGGCCCCTCGGGCGCTGGAATGCACCGGCTTGACGAGGAGGACGAGGACGACACCATCGGCTCCCCCACCGCCTCTCACTTCCCTCATCACCAAAACATGGACGCATCTGCCTCCCTCGCGCCTGCTGCTGCCGGTGAGGACACATTTGGCCACTTTGGCTTCTCTCCCAACGCCCGCAAGGCGAGCCCGCAGCCGCCGGTCTCCGGCGCCATGGACACCCAGAGCTTCCCGTCCAACTACAACATGAACCGCCGCACGTCCGTCTCCGCCGAATCGCTCAATCCGACCTCGTCCCTCCACGACAACTGGACGCCGCCCTACCACCACAAGACCCTCGAGCAGCAGGCCCGTCTGAAGGCGGCCGTCTCGGGCAACTTCCTCTTCTCCCACCTCGACGACGAGCAGACGGAGCAGGTCTTGGGCGCGCTGCAGGAGAAGCCGATCCCGACCAAGGGCATCAAGGTGATCGTGCAGGGCGACCAGGGCGACTACTTCTACGTCGTCGAGACGGGCTCCTTCGACATCTTCGTCAACAAGTCCGGCAAGCTGGAGAACGGGCCGGACGGGCTGGGCGAGAAGGTCGGCACCGTCGGCCCCGGCGGGTCGTTCGGTGAGCTCGCGCTCATGTACAACGCGCCCCGCGCCGCCACCGTCGTCTCCGCCGAGGCGTCCACGCTCTGGGCGCTCGACCGCGTCACCTTCCGCCGCATCCTCATGGACACGGCCTTCCAGCGTCGACGCATGTACGAAGGCTTCCTGGAAGAAGTGCCGCTGCTCTCCTCCCTCACCCCCTATGAACGGTCCAAGATCGCGGACGCGCTCGAGACGAAGAAGTACCCGGCGGGCACGACGATCATCCAGGAAGGGGACGTGGGCGAGTCGTTCTACATCATCGAGTCGGGCGAGGCGGAGGTGTACAAGCGCGGCATCGACCCGCCCGTCAACCGGTACCGCAAGGGCGACTACTTTGGCGAGCTCGCGCTGCTCAACGACGCCCCCCGCGCCGCGAGCGTGGTCAGCACGACGGAGATCCGCGTCGCGACTTTGAGCAAGGATGGCTTTCAGCGTTTGCTGGGTCCGGTGGAGGGCATTATGCGGAGGAATGATCCGAGTAAACCCCGTGAGGGTGAGGATGAGGTCGATCCGCTGCAGCGGGGTGGATAGGTTGATGGATTCGGTTTTTTCTTCCTTTCTTTTCGTTTCGTTTCGTTTCAAGCTGTCATCCGTGGGTTTTTTTTGTGTTTTTGCTTTTTTCTGTCTTTTTGGGGTCGTTCCGGGGTATGGATGGCTGGGCACCTTGGAGGTGTTGAGCGGTGATCCCTCTCACTCCACGTACACATCCCATGTGCATGTAGCATGGAAGCCACTGGGGCTGGGAGGGGAAGGAGTGGGATCAATACGCAGGGCCACGGAGGGGTTCGAAGGTAGAAAGGAAAGGGGGGGGTATGGGCATTTGCTTTTCATCGGATTACTGGGGGTGGGACGGGTTCACGGGTTTCTTCGTCCTTTTTCTTTTCTTCGTCCTGTTTTTCTCTTTCCATTCGTCTCTTCTTCTCGTTTCCTCGCACGTGGGAAACTCGAGGGTATAGGTTTTTTACCCTCGTCATCGACTGTAGCAAGTACTAGTAGCTATTTATTCTTTTGTCGTATTACTATTTTATTATCCTTGCGCCTTCTGTTTGCTTCAATCGGGTGTGGCTTTGCTGTTCTGCTCTACTTTGTTACGTTTCCTAGGGCGGCTTTCGACTATCCGCTCCCTCCGTCATGCTCTATTCGTTTCCTTGTGTCGGACGTGAAGCCGCGGACGCTACTCCGTACTTATTATCCACAGCGCCACGGGGTAGGGGAGCAAGCAGTTAGCTAAAATACTGCACTGCTGCACTACCATACTGTAGGGAGCCCGCACCACCCCCCCCCCCCCCCCCCCTCTCTCCATCCTCAAGTAGAAGTAGGTATGTACAGTACATCCCTTCCTCCAACCAAGAAAGAAGAGAGAAGGGGAAAAAAGAAGGGGGGGAAAAAAAGATAGATAGATAGATAGATATCCCAACAACTCGATCTGTTACACATCACCCAGCCACCCATCCGCCTGTGTACCTATACACCGACCCGACCCATCGAGTGGTGACACCTATGTATGAGAGGCTCGCGCTCGGACAGGGAGGAAGGGTGTGGGGGGCTGGGCCAGGAAGAGAAGGAGAGGAAAGGGGTGAAGGGAAAGTGGTAGTGAATGTAGAGCGAGGTAATGCTGGCTACCTCACGAGACGATAACCCACAGAAGTCGGAGAATGAAACTTTGATAGTATTGATACAATAGTGAATCCTTGATACGTGGCCTTTCTTCTATATCGCATCTGGCCATCGATCCTCTTGTGACCTATGTATAGCAGATAGATACTGTATCTTATATAGGCGGGCAATCAGGCGGATATGTGGATAGACTACCCCTTCCTTCCTTCTTTCCTTCTTTCCTTCTTTCCTTCCTCCCTTCCTCCGTGCAATCGACGGGCAGCTTCTACACCCTCACCCTCACTCACTCAGGGTACCGTGGGTTCGTGGCTTCAGGAAGGAGGGGAGGAAAGGGAAGGTACCTACTTTAGGAAGCCGTGTAAGGGCGGAGGTCAGAGCACGTATACATAGATGTATGTATAGATGGGTGGAGAGAAAGGAAGGAAGAAAAGCAAAGAAAAAAAAAAGAAAAAGAGAAAGGCGATTGATTAACTCGAGAGGTTACATCATACTATACATACATACTAACATTACACGTCACCAAAACGCCCTATAACTATCACCGAGCTCGCCTGCTTCCAGTATCAACCCCACTGAGTGGAAGGAAACGCAAAACGCATCCACCCACGCGATCCGACGTTCAAGGAAAGAGAGGAGAGAAAGACCTAAAAGGAACAGCCTTAGGCGTACGCAAACCCTCCACCCGTACTTTGATACCAGGCGGGAGGACAAGAAGAAAAGAAAGAGCAAAAAGAAAAACAGGGAAAGAAGAGAAAAGTAAACCGTGACAAAAGCCAACGGCTTTCCCACCCGGCTCTCTCATCACCAAACGACATGAACACCCTGAGATGGTGTTCTGCACCCGTGAAGAAAGAAGGGAAAAAGGAAAAGAAAAAAGAAAGCACGACGCAGAAACGGCCCTCCCTTCCTTACAAAAAGCAGAAAAATCAGAAGGAAAAATCAGAAAGAAAAGAAAAGAAAAGAAACCCGCCCTTCAGACAAGCCTCAAGGCCACTACGCCCGCCGTCCACCCCTCCCCATCCTCCCCCCTCTCCCCCCTCTCCTTCCTCCCGCAGCAACAGCAGCACCACCACCACGAGCACGGCCACCACTACGAGCACGACCACGACCACGCCCCCCTCTACCCTTCGAAAACTTACCCTTGCCATCCCTCCGCTGGGTCGCAGCCGCCACGCCCCGTCCGGCTCCGGGTCCATGCGTTGCTTTCTGAGCCTCATCACCCTCATCTCCATCACTCTCACTCTCATCCACCTCATCTTCTCCCTCCTCAGCCGAAGACGAAGACGAAGACGCAGCCACAGCCACAGCCTTCACCCTCTTCACGCTCCTTCCCCTCACCGCCGCTCCTCCCTTTCCCCGTCCCCTTCCTGTCGCTCTGCCTTTCCTCCCAGCTCTCCCACGCCCAGTCATCACAGGAGCCTGCTCAGCAGCATCATCATCATCATTTTCAGTCCCAGCAGACCCCGTCCCCTCAGGAGACGAAGTCGCATTCCGCTTCGACCGTCGCAGCGCCACGATGCCGGCGGACGCCACGAACGAGGCGGTGGTCGTATCCGTGTTGTGGAAGGCTTTCGTGATAGCAACAGCCGCTTCGGCGGTATGTGTTAGCGGTGTGGATTCTTCCGCTTCCGCCCTCTTTCTTCCTCGGCCGCGACGAGCGCGCGCGGGTGCGCTGGGCTCGCCCTGATCCTCTTCGACTGCTTCGGGTGGTTGCAGATTCTTGGTCCGTGGTCGGCCTCGGGTTTTCGCTGGTGCTCGTGCTCTTGCGCCCGCTCTGCCAGGTCGGTATTCTTCCGAGGACGTAGAAGCATCCTTATCTTCGCTTTCGCTGTCGTCGTCCTCCTTCTCCTCCTCTTCTTTCTCCTCCTCCACCACCTCACCCAGACCTCTCACACTTCGCCGCATGCTCCTCGCCACAATCTTACCTTTTTCCTCGTCTGTAATCATCGCTTCCGTCTCCGGTGCCATGGTGTCCGCCCGCACTGTCTCTGTGACAACGGCTCGGCCCCTGCCCCTGCCTCTGCCTCGTGGCCTGCCTCTGCCTCTGCCCCTGCCGCGACCGCGGCCTCTGCTAGGGCTTCTTGCGGCATTCGCAGCGTCTTGACGATGAAGATGATCGTCTGTATCTTCCAGCGGCTCCTCTTCGCCGCCCAACATGCTCCCTGCTGTTCTTGACTTCCTCGTATTTCTTGCTTTGCCCCTGACCGTGACACCCGCTCTGCCTCTGATCGTACTGCCACGCTTCACCGGAGTCTTCGTCATATCCGCAACCTCCTCCTCTTCATCTTCATCATCAGCATCCGCTTCATCCGTAGCGATAGGAAGATCATTGATTCTATTCGATCGTCGGCGTCCCTTGCCGCCAGATTCCGGTGCAATTCGCTTGCGGTAGCTTCTTTTACCGGTACCTCCACCAGACGGTGCAGCAATGCCTGTCACATTCCTTCCCTTATCATGCTGCGATGAGACCTGCTGCTCAGACTTGCTCGCACGACGCACTACCTTCTGTGCAGTACGACGGGGCTGAGCTTGACGTCCTCCGCGAGATGCGCGCTGGCGAGAAAGCGGAAGCATAACGCTACTGCTAGCCAAGATATCCTCATCCGATCGCGCCGCTGGAGTCTCATCCGAGCTCATTTCCAAGGCATGCCGTTCAAAGTCATAACCCTCCTCAACACCCTCCAAACCATCCATCATCTCCCTCTCCTCGCTCATGTAGCTCGCGAACCCCCCCGCCTCCTCCCGATCCAATTCCGAAGTACCCGGCGGCGAGGAGAGTGAGGAGGTAGTGGACATAGGCGACTTTAAAGTATCCACGCTATCACCTGCCGAATACTCAATCTGATCCAGTCTAGCCTCAGAACCGGACCGCGGACTCTCCTCGGCTTCATCAGTCGCAGGCAAAGATGCTAGCACTGCACTGTCAGCGTAGGAGTGCACATCCGAGCCCACCGACGAAGCATGCGAAGTAACATAGCGGTCAAAGCCGCCCGACGACCCGCTCGCCAACCGTCCAGACGCCCTTCCCAAGTATCTTCCTCCCTCCGAAGCATCACTTATATCTCCATCCTCCACCGCACAGCTCTCCGAACCACCCGGCGAGCTCGTCGACAGCCGCGGCGTGCAGCTCAAAAACCTCCCCACCGGGGACGCGAAATCGCTGACGTCGCTCAGCATATGTATGGCCGGGGTCAGCACATCGGAGCCCGTCGGGGTAGGCGAGCGGGGGGTGCGGGGCCGCGCCGCGGGATCGGCTGGTGGGAGGGAGACGTACCGCGAGGGAGGGGTGGGAGCGTACTCTGGTGTGCCTGACGATGCTTGTGGATGTTGTAAGGGCGTGGTGGGTTTCGGTGGTTTCGGTTTTGGGGGGACGTCGCTGGTCACGCTCGACGCGCGGTTCGTGAGCGGGGTGGCGGATGGGAAATCGACGACGTCGTCGCGGCTACTTTCGTCCGGCGGCGGGGAGTCGCTCGCGGCGGTGCAGCTGTCATGATCGATCTGCACAACGGACGAAGACGTCGTGTCGGTCAGGAAGTGCTGCTCCTGCTCCTGCTCCTGCTGCGCTTCGGGGGAGGTGGATGTACGCGGCGAGGACAGCGGGTATACGACTTTGGGCAACCTCTTCCGCATCGGCGTCGGCACCTCTTTGACAGACGGAGGGGATAACATAGCGGGCGACGCGTTCGGGAGATCAGATTGCAACGGGGAGGTAGTAGGAGCATCCACCATCTCCACGTCATCGCTCGAAGCAGCGGGATCGCCATCGAGGAGGTCCAGGGACGACGCCGAATCAGGAAGGCGCTCAGAATCAGAAGAAAAAGAAAGCGCATCCCGCGAGCCAACAACCACGTCGCCGTCCGCCTGCACCGCCGTCTCGCTTGCAGAGCTGTCGGCGGCGACCGTGGCGCGGTAGTTGGGGAAGTAATCGTCGATGAGCTGGAAGCCGTCGTCCCAGGACATGGAGAGCAGCTCGGCGGACGATTTGGGGTCGTCCATGTCCGGGGCCTCGGGGCAGCCGGGTGACATGACGCGCGAGTGCTGCCCGGTTCGTTGCGAGGGAACTGATGGATTGACGGATGGGAGAACGGGAAAGCGACGAACGGCTGCGGAGACGCAAAGCGACGAGAATGAGAAAGAGGAAGAAAGAAGAGCAGGCTAGACCTGAAGGAAACGCAAACAAGAGGCAGCGCAGCGAGCGTGGCGGTTTTGAGAGTGGAGTGGAAAGAGAAAGAGAACAACGCAGAAAAGGTGACGGTCTGGCAGCGCGTGATGTTTTTTTCTTTTGCTTGTCGGTCAGAAGCTGCTCGACATGTGAAAGCAGGTGAGGTAGGCTAGGCGGGCGACTCGGTGACTTTGATAGCACGGAGTAGGACGACAGAGCGGGAGCTGCACACTCTAGACACGGTGAGCTCTCGGCATTCTCCCAGGCGCACTAGCAATCCTACTTCAGTCACAAGTTGAACTGTTCAGCGCATGCATGCAGTTTGTTGCAGCATTGCCACTCAACAAAAGAGCATCTTCATCTTTCATCAAGCGACTAAGCGGGCCAAACAGCGTCACCTTCACCGAACTAACCACATCACCTAAGCAGGAGCAACGACGACTGATATCCTAGGAAGAGTTCCCCAACGGACGACGCCTACAGAGGCAAGCATATGTAACACCACCCCATCGCCGTTCTCAGCTTTTCTAACAACAGGTAGCGGTTAGCACAGCGTCTCTCTCAATCGATGCAGACGGACAGGTCTTCTCACCTGAGCAGACGAAGCATGTTTCAACCCGAAACTCATAACACACCGTGCACGAAGGAGAAGGAGGCAACGGAGGATAAAGGATAGATAAAGACAGCTCGGCACCGTATACCGAAGAGGAAATGAGGAAGCTACCATTGCGTATTACGAAAAGATCTACACAAAAAGGGAAGAGAAGAAGAAAAAGGGAAAGGACAAGCGGCTTCCCTTACACACACACACCAACGACCGCCAGAGGAAAAGTAGTTATCACTGTAGTCGTCGCGGTAGTGGTGGGTAGGCAGGAAGGAAGAAAAAGAACACTAGATCTTTGACGGACAAGAAAAGAAGATGAAAAAGTCAGAAGGAAGGGAGGGGTGTGCAAATATCCCTCAAACCAACGTCACTCAAACTCCTACCCCAAAACAACGGACCCAGATGCTACTGTAAAAGAAAAAAAGGGAAAAAAGGAAGAAGATAATGACAGACTTAAAGAGCACGAAGACAAGAAAAGAAAAGGTAAAATCCAGCAATACAAACAGACGAAACGCCAACAAACATGCCTTGATACTTCACCTTTTGTGCTGTGCTGATATTATGTACGCCTCCACAACGAACCCCGATAAAGAGAAAGAGAGAGAGATCGACAGTATACGAAGACTTCTCAACTGAGGAAATAAAGCAAGAAAAGAACAACGATACCAACTCTCTTTTTCTTCTTTTCTCTTTTCCTATATTTTTCTTTTCTTTTCCCCGACGCACGCTCAAGTCCGAGCGGAAAGGGGTGGATGTTAATGGATGCAGAAAGCTCTGCAACGTATCTCGCTGTCCCAGCCGGAAGAAACAGCAGCGAAGACGCCAACGACGAAGAACCAAGAGCCTCGAAAAAGCGTACCAAAAGCCCAAATGCTCCATCGTGCTTGCCTGTTAGATAGTAGATGATGGGCGGCGCCCAAGATGAAAAGCCGGCGATAAATGATCAAGAGCTACAAAACGTTAGCACCAGCACCCAAGGAGGAAAAAAAGGGAAAGAAGAAAAGAAAACCACTCACTAAATCTCCAAAGGCGCCAGCTGATCCACCGCATACAGCCACCCGCCATTCCGCTCCTCCTTCTCCAGCCACTCGTACGGCCAGACCACCAGGTGGCCCTGCACCATCTCCAGCAGCTTCGTCGCGTCCTCCTTGCCCAGCACGTCGTCGAGGTG
>JADQAV010000005.1:0-79749 GCA_019775845.1 Myrmaecium sp. VS I D KN 1
AATATCTTAATAATCTTAGGAATCTAAGGTAGGGGGTAAATATCTTTAATAGTTTTAAAGTTAAGCGCCCTAAAGTCTATATATATATACTATTTCCTATTTAGTTTTAGTATAAAGAGTACTAGGTATCCCTATTTACTATAAGACTTATAAATAAGGCCTTTAAGGAGGAGCTTAGTAATTTAGCGTTAAAGCTCTTCCTTTTAAAGTATAAATAGGCGGAAAGCTTAATATACTTCCTTTTAAAGAGACTAGAGTTACTACTAGTATATTCCTTAATAATTATCTAGCGGGTAGACTACTTAAATTTAAGGTTATATTTAATAAGTTAATTTATTCCTAAGATTACTTCTAATTAAGGTAGGTTTATTAACCGTACCTTAAAAGTTCCTTAATAAGTATTAATCCTATATAAGATTTAGATTATCTTAGAGCTAGTAAGGATATATCTATCTACTAGTCTTACTCTTAGAGAGGTAACTAAAGTAAATAATTTAGGCTATTTAAGTATAATCTTAGTATTAATAAAAGTATATATAGATCTACTATTAACTATAAATTAAGTATATTTAGTATCTCTATTAGAGCCTAATTTCCCTTTATAGATTATTAAAAAGTCTTTAATAATATTAAGGTATACCTTTTCTTAGTCCTAATTAATTTCAGCTCCTTTAGTTTTAACTAAGAGCTCTAGGGTCTTAGATTAAGAAAGGGAAAGTATTAATAAAAGAAAGTTAATTATAATTTTTAAGCCTTTAGGACTATCTAAGGTTCTATTAAAATAAAAGTTAATATTTATAATTATTATTCTTAGTCTTTTAAACTCTTAGTTCTAGAGGTACTATCTTCTTCTTATTACTCTTAATTAAAGAAGAGTTTTATATCTTCTTCTTCTCCTTTATTATAATTAAGATATCTTTAAGACTTCTTAAAAGGTAGTTTCTTCTTATTTAAGAATATTTTATTCTTCTTATTCGAGGTAGGCGTCTAAGGATATTTATTCCTGAAATATTTTATTTTATTATAATAATAATATTTCTAAACTCTTTAGTTATTTATTATATTAATTTATCCTTTAGTCTTACTTCTTTTAATCTAGTTTAAGTAGGCTTACTTCCTTTTTCTAGTTTTAACTTAAATATTATTAATATAAATAGCTAGTTTAATATAATTCTTTTAAAGAGTTAATAAGTCTAGAGAGATTATAATTATATAGAATATATTTAAATATAATCCTTTTTTAAGGCGTATTATTATTTCTCTATTAGTAGGTCTTTTATCTAATTAGAAAGACTTATCTTAGAGGAGAGTAATAATAAGCGAGTATTTCTAGTTTAGTATAGTATATTCTAAGCTTTAAATTTATACTTTTTTTTATCTACTAAGGAATATCTATTTAAAAGCTAGTTAAAGTATTATTCTATAATAGTAAGGGTTCTAATCCTATTAAAGTCTAAAGTAGAATCTTAAAAGTAAATTATTAAGCGGATAACTTATTCTTATTATCTAATAATAATATCTTTTCTAATATAAGTAATTATTATTATAATCTTTCTTTATTTAGAATAGTAGTAGCTACTACTTTCTAAAGTAATAAATTAAAAGCGGGTAACGGCTATCTAATATATATAAGTATTATACTTAGTCTCTTTATTATAGACCGGGAGCTTCTTAAAGAAGGACTTCTCTTTAAAGAAATATAAAAGTAGTTTAGTAGGTCCTTAAGAGACTAATTAAGATAATTAAGGCGGAGGGGTAGTAAAAGACTAAACTTAATAACTAATCTACTTTTTTAAAAAATAAGTTTTATTTAAAGAGCTTAAACTACTAGGAGAACCTCTTAGATATTTAAAACTTAAATAGTTATTTACTTTCTAAGAGTTATAAATTCTACTTAAATAGTTAGTAGAACTTCTTAAAGAGCCTTAAAAGTTTTTAATATAATTTTAATTATTTTATTTATTAGAGATTAAAGAGTATTAAGTTACTTTTAGATATTTAGAGGTAGTATTAGAGTAGGAATAACTTCTTTAATAATAAATATAAGTTTATTTCTTAAGAAGTATTTAGAATAGTAAAAAGGTCTAAATTAAGGAGGTATTAGAAGAACTAAAGATATCTTAATATTCTCTTAGTAATATTTAGTTAATATATAAGGGCCTTCTAGATCTAAATTAACTAAGGATTAGTAATAATTAGATATAATAAAATTTAATAATTAGATTTAACTAGAATTAATAAAAGATTTAAAGAAATTATTAGTTAATTAATAATTTAGAAGTTTAATTTACTTTTTTATATTTATTTTTTTTAATTCTTTTATAAATTATACCTTTTAATACTAGTAGAGTTTTCTATACTAATAAATTCTATAAAATCTTTTAATTTTAGATCTAAGCTTTCTAACAGACTTTAATTTTTCTTAAAAGAGGTAAATAATAGTAGATTTAGTATTAAGCGGGTATACTTAATAGTATAAGGCTATTATAGCTAAATAGCTTATATTAAGAATATTTATTCTTATTCTTAGCTACTAAATTATAAAATTAAAAGATATTATATTAATTCTATCTAATTAGTATATAGTTTTAATACTCCTCGCGTAATATTAGATACTAAGCCTTAGTAAGGAATGCTAAGGCTAGTAATAAACGTGGTTAGAAACCACACTTTCGACCGAAGGAGGCACTCGTTTTCTATGTTCTATCTAGATCATGACGACCGAAGGAGCATCGTCACCTCGCCTCTGTCTTAAGAAAGGCTCGACCTCCTTCTCCTCCATCAAGATGAGAAGCGGGCAATCCCCGTCATGTGTGCGCGTTCGCGTTTGCGTTCGGGGATTGGGCTTCGTCTAAAAAGAGCGGAACGGGCTGTCCCTCGTCACTGAATCTGAAGATGACGGGACGGGCTTGACGTTGACGGGGTCTAACTCACCTCAGGTATGCAACCGCCCGGGCTCAACTAGCACAGTACAAGTTAGGTAGGGGGCTCGCTACCTAAGGTTCTCTTTCCATTTCCCTCTTTATTCATAGCTGTAACGCATGTCAAACAGGAACGAAGGACCCTCTCGCTTCGCGCACGTTGTGACAGTGGCTGGTGCAGCCCGAACTGGAAAAAGACTCGCCGGTTTTAGCGGCAGGGGCCTGTACCTAGCTACTCCGTACGCATGGAGAGGCAGAGATCTGCTCGGTACCAGCTATCGTCGCATTTGTACTGCTTAGGACGTCGTAGCTACTCTACTCGCTCTGAGATAAATCGTTGTCGGACCAGATGGCACCGGTCATAATAGGAGTGTGTTGCTGTTGCGTAGTAAGGGGGCTAGAATTCAAGGTACGGTACGAATATTTACATGCATGCATTGCATGCAAGCGGGTTCTGGCACAGTCACAAGCAACGAGTAAGGAGATCCGCCAAGTACGATACATACTGTATGTACTAGTAGTAATGTGCTTCGAATGCCTTGACCTTTAATTCGTACAAGACAATGTATATAGGTAGATATCTAGCAGGACATGTAGATTATATGTGCGTCGGTATGTTTGTTCGGATTCACGTCGTTAATAAGTAGGTAACCATCTCGCTGTCCTGTCCGGCTGTGTCCGCCAGTTGTCCCGCCAGCGCCGGCCAGAGTCCGTCCCCAATCGGGGCCGTTTCACCAATCGAGTGGCTCTGGGCGGATGTGTGATCATGTCAAACACCTCCACCACCACCACCACCACCACCTCCTGCCCCCCCCTCCCCCTCTTCCCAGCGGCTAAGCCCCACCATCACCGTGCGAAAGGGAGACAGGGAACCACCAACCACTGCATTTCGTCTTCGCCCGGTTTAAATGATAACAACGCGCGGGGACTGCACGACTGCTCATCCTCTCTCTCCTTCTCGCTCCGCTCCGCTTCCCAAAAGTTCCACGTTGTCTCGCTCCCTTCCCCCGTCCATTTCCGCTCCGGTCTGGACGGTCACACCCCTCCCTCTCTCTCCGTCGCGCCGTTCAACAATCGAAGCGAAAGCCGCGCTTTTTCAGGGACCGTCTCGCCTACCTCCGTCCCTCCCTCGCGAAGCTGCGCATCCTGTCGTCGACCGGTTGACAGGTGAGTGATTTCGACCCGTCTACAGCAAATGCACCCGCCACCCGCCCGGGCATGGAGGACGTCCACCGGCATCTGGCACCTGGCACGCGCGGCCAATGGTCCCGCTGCTGAAAGCCACCAGTCCCAACCGTACTGACTCGGCTGTGCCAGCGCCTCCAACCCAACTTACCCCGCGAAGGACCGCTGCCGCCCGAGAGCTGGCCAAAGGCTCACCTCTTAAGCCACCAGCGACGAAACCACCTACACAGGTACCAAAACGACCTCTGCGACCCTAGCTACTATCGAGCGTGTTGTACCAGTCCCAGTATACGGAGATTCCGCCCGGGACGGCGACTGGCCTCAGCGCAAGCACCCCCTAGACTTAGAGGACAAAGAAACCCATCCTATCCTCAGCCGAGGACTGTGCGGACTCCAGCGACGTTAAGACACAACCGCACCTACAGAGCTGGTATGTTTTTCTCCTGCTGTGGCCTGACTGCAGCACCCTCAGAAGCCCGACAGCATTTGACTGCCTTCACCGACATGGTCGTGTTGCCTGGTGAGGGCTGCGGCATGTCTGCGAAGACGTCTCACACCGCGATTCACCACTTGACTATATCCGGCACTGAAAGAAACCACAACTAATGATCACACTCCCAGAACCAGGCCTAGCTTTGTCGGTCCGCATATAATAATCCTCACAAACCCAACCGCTCTCACCTTCCTTCTCCATCCTTCCGGCGATCTCACAGATCAATCTCCCTCCACTCTCACAATGTCGCGGGCACCGACGAGCGGGAGCTCGAGGAAGATTTCCTTCAATGTCTCCGATCAATATGATATTCAGGATGTGGTTGGCGAGGGCGCATACGGTGTCGTCTGGTAAGTCTTCGTCTTCCTGGATAAGCGCCACGAAGCTGACCTTGGTCCTCAATAGTTCTGCACTTCACAAACCTTCCGGTCAAAGAGTTGCAATCAAAAAGATCACTCCCTTTGACCATTCCATGTTCTGTCTTCGAACTTTGAGAGAAATGAAGCTTCTCCGATATTTCAACCACGAGAACATCATCTCCATCCTCGACATCCAAAAGCCTCGTAACTACGAAACCTTCACCGAGGTTTATCTGATCCAAGTAAGTCCGAGCGCTTGCAGAAAACATGGGTGATGCTAATCGGATGCTACTAGGAGCTCATGGAGACGGATATGCACCGTGTGATTCGCACACAGGAACTCTCGGATGACCATTGCCAGTATTTTATCTACCAAACCCTCCGTGCATTGAAGGCAATGCACTCCGCCAATGTCCTGCACCGTGACTTGAAACCGTCCAATCTCCTACTGAACGCAAACTGCGATCTGAAAGTCTGCGACTTCGGTCTCGCTCGGTCCGCCGCCTCCACTGAAGATAACTCGGGTTTCATGACGGAATACGTCGCCACTCGATGGTACCGTGCTCCTGAGATCATGCTCACGTTCAAGGAATACACAAAGGCGATCGATGTCTGGAGTGTCGGATGTATCTTGGCCGAAATGCTGAGCGGCAAACCACTTTTCCCCGGGAAGGATTGTGAGTACTTATATCGCCATCTTAATGCAATACCGATCGTGCTGACACTTTACAGATCACCATCAATTGACTTTGATTCTTGATGTTTTGGGAACTCCTACGATGGAGGATTACTATGGCATCAAGTCCCGCCGTGCGCGAGAGTATATCCGTTCCCTCCCCTTCAAGAAGAAGATCCCATGGAAGGTGATGTTCCCGAAGACCAACGACCTCGCGCTGGACTTGCTCGAGAGGCTATTAGCATTCAATCCTGCCAAGCGAATTACGGTTGAGGAGGCCCTCAAACATCCGTATCTGGAGCCATACCACGATCCCGACGACGAGCCTGGCGCGGACCCTATTCCAGAGGAGTTTTTCGATTTCGACAAGAATAAGGACAACTTGACTAAGGAGCAATTAAAGCGTACGTTACCAGTGTCCTTCAAATCTTGCTAAACGTTGCTCAAACTAATACACTACTAGTTCTCATCTACCAGGAAATCATGCGGTAAGGGACGAGCGATGCGGAGTGGTGGAATGGACTGGACCGGGCGGATTCTGGGTACTACAGGTCGAGGGACTGGGTGAAAGGGGGCTGTATACTGCTAGAACTTTACGAGTCTTCCAACCAATTTCCTTTTCTGATATGCTAAGGTACTGGACATGGTCTCTCTTTTCCTTTGTTCTTTCCGTTTTCTTTCTCCTGCCTTCCTCAATGACAATCCCGAGTGTGGCTGTCTTTCACAATTCAAACAGTCTGAAGGTGGGGGGGGTTCAGCGTCATCACCAAAACGCCAGAGGGTTCAAGAGAAGATGAGTAAGGAAAACAATACAGATCCACTGTTCGCTCAAGTTGATGATCTTCCGCAATACCATTTCCACGGCGGTCGTCGTGGCCCTAGTCGGAGTACAAATTGATCTTGCGGTTTTGGTTTTTCTTAAAATGGAATCTATAGGTGTATACATATACGTATACATATACATATACAGCCCAAGAAGCATTCCGGACGTGTCTGGAAGTGGATCAGTCGGTACCTTAGTACCATCCGATCCCGATACCGATGATGAAACGCGATGGAGTCAGCGAAGGTTTGAGGGAGGTAGGTAGTAGTACCTACCCTTTTAAGGACGTTGAGCTCTTCACCCGCCAGCCCTCCAGCTGGCTGTTCTCCACCCACTTTCCCTTCCCACTCACTCCACCTCAGCCTTCGCTGGATTCTAACTAGGAAAGAGCTTTCGGTGCCTCCCCAACGAACAGGTTTTACTTAAGCTCGTAAGCTACATGTTTCCCAGAGACGGCTGCATAACGGAACCAGGGTAGTCATGATGGATGTGCTACATTCTCTATAGCCGCGGGGCCAACCGCCGCCGACGTTTAAGTACTATACAGATCAGAAATAATCTATAGGCCCTTCGTCATCTCATCATAACCTCCTGTTTCCTAGCCATGCCCTTTCACTCAAGCATCGACGCCTGGTTCGTGTACAGAACGTCGACGACGTTGCTCAGCTTCTCGATCGTCGCCAGGGCGGCGTCGTAAGCCTGGTCCCTTTCGGTTTCGTCGTATACAATCAGGCAACCGGCTCCCTGATCGAGCACACCGATGATCACTTTATCTAGGATCATCTGAGAGAGCTTCCGCTCGACCTGCTGGGTGTCCAAGCCCACCATCTTCGCGATATGGTCGATTTCAACGCGGCTGAAAGGTTCGATAACCTTGATCAGGTTCTGTTCCAGCATGGAATCGTACAGGCGGCGCAGATGGCTCGCGATGAACCTGTCACTCCCCAGCTCGTACTGGTAATCGCCGAGCGCCTTCTCGTATTCTTCTAAGCTGCGGTTGGTGTGGGCGCGGGCAACAGCTTTCATGGCGTCCAGTCCTTTGCCCGCGTATTTGATTGCTTGCTTCGAGGTCATGATCTGGTTGACATCATCGCCCAGATTCAACATGATCTTGCACAAAAGCATGTACTGCAGTGCCGACGTAGCCAACTCCGTCTCGTCCTGCGAATGGTAGCCCTCCATGGCCTCGATGAAGTAAGAGAATGCGGTGTTGAAGTCCCGATCCTCGGCATGTAGCTTACCGCTCTGCATGTCTAATCCAGCTTGAAGCAGAGGCGGCGTGTACACTGAAGCGGCGGAAGTGCGAGCGGAGGTAAGGGCAGCCCGTGCTTTCGGTACGTTGCCTAGAGCGTGATAGACCCTTGACTCCAGGAGCTGCACTTCGACGAGCACCAGCTTGTCGTCCAGCCGCTTGAGCTCCTTGAGCAGCTCATTGATCAAACGAAGGGCATCGTAATATGACTGCTTTTGCATGTAGAGCGAGACGAGACGAGTCTGGAGATTCTGGCGGAGGAAACCTCTGCGTTCCGATATGGCCCAGTCTATGCATGACTTGGTCACGGCGATTTGGATGTCGACGGTGTTCGGTATGGCAGTGAAGTAGTCGAGAAGTTGACGGACTATGTCGAACTCAGTAGATGAGCGCATGCCTCTTGGCAAGATACATACCGAGCTTTGCGGTCTTTGCCTTGGCAAACGAAGAGAGGACCGATCTTGTTGTTTGCACGAGTTCAGCAAGCTCATTCACCTTCTGGTGATCCCGGTACAATGCACCGAGTCCCAGCAGCGCGTTCTCATAGTTCTTGATCGCAGCATCGTTCGTTCCGGGCTCCTTGGAGAGGATGTCCCGGTAGACAGCTTCCGCTTTGGCAGGAGCATCCTTGGCGAGCTTTTGCGCCTCTTCTATCCGCTTCGCGGCGTCGGCATTTGTCGAGGCTGAAGCCATGTGAGAATCCGTCTGTCGGAGTGTTGGAGACGGCTGAAAAGTTCGAGTGCGTTACGCAGGGACAGTCCTGCACTGACTGCCGACAGGTTTGGCGGGGGCGAGAGGCGGAGGGGGAGCGACGCGGACGCGGGCGAGGACGAGGACGATGACAGGGAGTCGAGAAGGAGACAGGGGCCTTCGGCAGTGGATAGGCCTTCTCTGGACGGGATGGGCGCAGGTTTGGTGGGGACGGATGAAGCTGGCGAGATCAAGGATGGGCAAGCTGTTGCTGTAGTAGTAGGTAGTAGGTCGTCAGTCGTAGGTACCAGGTAAGCAGTGCAAGTGGTGGAAGCTCGATCGCGCACAGGGCAGGCTCTTCTACCTTACCGCATCCGTGCTCGGCCTTGGCGGGCGGTGTGCGTGCACCGAGCGGCTGCAGCCCCCGGCCTGTGCCGGCCAGTCCCGTCCACTCACGTCCAGTCCCGTCCAGTCAGGGCGCGCAATGACAGCAAAGCGCCGATGGGAGCGCGTGGTGTGGGTGGTGGGTGGTGGGTGCCCGGACAACCGACAGCGGCCGACGGCGGCTTCGCTTGTTTACCTTCCGTTCCAGCTTCCATGCCGCCCGCATTTTCTCATGTTTAGGTCGGTACGGTAAGTACTACTGATAGAGCTGCCAGAGCTTCACCACCACTACTACTACATTACCCACTACCTACCCGCTCTACCTTGCTTTACCTTACCTACAGTACTTCTGCAGTAGTACTGTAGCGAAAGTACCTTACCACTATCAAGGCTGGCTGACAACGGGTGCCAACTTCGACCGTACCACTGCTACTTATACCCGCATCCCTCTCCCACTCCCACTCTCACTCCCACCTACTTCCTCTACTACTAGTACCCATTCACCCTCGCTAAACCGTCGCTGCTCGACGTTACCTCCTCCTCGTCCTCCTCGTCTTCCTCCTCCTTCTCCACCACCTCCTCCACCTCTTCCCTCTTCCTCCTGCTCACATCACTCTCCGCGTGCGCTGGATCGCTCGTTCCTGCCATTGCGAGTCTTGCTTTCTCTATGCAATTGCCGTAAACGAGCGTCCTTGCGTTTTATCTTTTCCCAACATTCCGTTCCGCATTCCAGTACCACCATCCCGATACCCATTCTGCATCACAGTACCTACCAGCGACACCATGCCATCGAACGAGCGGGGAATGTCTCGCGACAGAGACTTGGTCAAGCATCAACATCAACATTCTTATTCCGAAACCGGAAGGTTATCGGTGCCCATGTAAGAGCTCTTCCTGCTTGCTGTCTTTCTTCACTTTCCCCCCGCAGACGACTGCACCATATGTATCAATACCCCTCCTTGAAAGGCATGACGTTAATGGCCCGTCTTCGGCACAGGTGGGATAGCTCCGACCCGGAGCGGGCACCTCCTCCACTGCCTTTGAACCCAGGATCGCCGGGCTTGACGCTTCGCGGGAATGCATCGGCCACTATTGCAGCTGCCGCAAAGGCTCTGGAGGAGAAGGCCCGCGAAAGTGCCCCGGCTAGTGCATACACGATCAATCCGATGCCACAAAAATTACCGGAAAATGCCTTGATGAAGGGCGCCGCGCACAAGCGCATGCAGTCCCTGCAATCGCCGAGTATGCGAGAGTTCAGAAGCTTCTTGGATGGCGGCGTCACCCGTTCACCAGAACGATCCCCGGAACGCCCGCAGACGAGTAGGCTGAGCACGCCCAATCTGTCGAAATCCCATGACAGAGAATATCTAAGCTCACCGGAGAAGAGCCCTCCTCGCTCCAGTTCGCCTACGCCCGCGAGCTATGATCACCTCAAAGACACCCCCTCCGCTAGACCCTCAAGCCGTCCTGGTCCTAAGGCGATCTTGGGAGAGCACACGCCACCGACTTCAGCTACCATGTTGGCTTTGCAAGCCATGTCAGCGCGAGACACGGATCCACCTAGCTCGAATCATAACGCCCAATCCACGCCTCGGAACGCTTCAACTCAGGATGCACTCTCTGCTCAGATAATCACCCTCACTTCCATCTGCACAAACTTGCAGAAGGAGCTCAACCAGCTCAGCAGGAGGAGCAAGGACAATGCCACCGATCTTATCAGTCTCAGGGAAGCGACCAGTTCTCGAGACGAAGACATTCGCAAGAGCCTGAAAGAGCTAGTTGACAACTTCAGCGCCATCACCCAGAGCCAGTTTCTCAACGGTGCTAGTGGTCGCTCTGTGAGCGGGATGGAGAACGTACGAGAACCCAGGCCGCCATTTTGCACACCGGAACCCAGGTCCAAGTCCTTCTCCTTGCCCAGGATTGCATCGCCAGCCAGCTTTCTATTCGACGAAAGGATGGGAAGTCCAAACCCATACTCCGTGGAAGGTGCTGCTAGTGTAGCAATGCTGGAGAAGATCATCCGGGAGATGGTCACCAAGGATGGTCAGGAACGACTGCTGAACACTCTGTCACAGCTCCTGGAGAAGGCAAGAGATGAGTCCGGCGAAACTGCCAAGAAAGTTACTGAACTGGTCGACTTTATTAAGTCTGGCCCGCATAATCATTCCTTAATCCAGGGCGGTGGAGCGGCCCCAACAGCCTCCGACTCCATGGACTCGAAATCTACTCCGACACCCGCCGACTTCATCAGTGATGAAATGTTGAGCCTACTACGAAAGGTCAAGGATAGTGTTTCCGAGTCTGGCGGGTTAACAGAAGAGATTAAGTCGCTGCTGCGCGATCTCCGAGAGGAAGTGCTCGACATGGGACGAGAGCTTGGGAGGAAGATTGATGAAGCTGAACTGGTCCGCGGCAATGAATTCGCCATTGACGACGGAAATGGGAGGGACGACGTGGTTCGGATAGTCCAAGAGGGTCTCGATGATCTCAAAGACATGATGGACCGCGTCATCCGTGAGAAACGTCGCATGTCCTCCTCCGACTCTGTCATATCTCGCAACACCGTTGACAGCCAAGAGGTTTATCAGGTGGTCAAACATACCCTTGCCGAGAGAGGCCTCACTCAGGCCCCTCAATATGCTTTCCCTGGCCTCGATAGGGATGCCATTCTCCAGGCCGTGAAGGAAGCGTATGAGGCCTATAAACCCGAGATCGAGATCGAGCAAATCGGATTGGACAGAGACGAAATCCTTCACTGCCTCAAAGAAGGGCTGGACGAGTATCGGTCATCCAAAGCGGTCCAGGAATACAATGCAATCAGCAGGGACGAGATCATGGATGCTGTTCACGAAGCAATGCAGGATTTCACACCTCCAGCACCTCCAACTGAAGCCCACGAGATACGAGAGGAGGTTCTCGCTGCTGTTAAGGAATGTCTTGAGGACTTCAAGCCAACAACACAGGCCCTGATAGCCTCTAAGGATCTCGATGGAACTAGGGAGATCCTCGTTCATGCTGTGCAAGAAGGTCTGGCAGCACATGGTCATGGAGGCATCCAAGAGGTATCGCTCAACCGTGAAGTTCTGTTTGAGGCTATCAAAGCTGGGCTCGAGAGCTCCGGGTCTACATTTGGCGGGTATGGCCAGCAGGTTCTGGACCGCCTTCAGACCCTCGTCGACGATATGCGAGCCGAATTCAAGGACTATTCATCTGCCAATGGGAGAGACACTGAGCAGGTTCTAGATGCCATGAAGGATGGACTCGAATCTCTCCGGACCGAGTTAGAGTCGTATGTCAACCGGTCCCCCGAAATCACGGGAAAGGATGAGATAATCGACACCATAAAGGCCGGATTGGATCAGTTACGCGTTGACGTCCGCGAATACGTTTCTGAAGGCCCTCACGGAGACCGTGCATTCTCCAAGGGTGATTTTCTGAACTATATCAAAGTGGAATTCGAGCATCTTCACGAAGTAATGAGCTCGCAGATGGTACCAAGCTCACTCGATAAAGAGGAGATCCTGAAAGCTCTTGCTAAGGGATTTGACGGCATGAAATCCCAAGTTGCCCCGCGTGACATGGATGGCATGGCTAGCGATGAGATGCAAGAAGCTATGAAAGAGGAGTTCGAGCAACTGAAGCAAGCTATTCTTGATGGCACTGGAGCCCACAAGGAGGAGATTCTTGAAGCCCTCCAAGGGAGCCTTGACGGAATCCATCGCAAGATCGAAAGCTCCGGAACCAACCCAGAGGAGATGACTAACTCGGAACTACTCACATCCGTACGAGATGAGCTCACTCACCTCCGCGAAACCCTCAGTACTGCTCTTATCCGCGACAGTTCTGGAGATAAAGAGGATATACTAGACGTAGTTCGGGAATCCATCGATGGTCTCCGACATCAGATCCTCGATCGAGGTGAATCGTCCAAGGAAAGCACAAACGCCTTCAAAGAGGAACTCGAGAACCTTCGCGAGTCCATAAATACCGTCATGGTCCGGGCCAGCTCATCGGATAACCATAGTGATCTTCTCGAAGCATTGCGGGCTGGCCTTGAAGTCATACACTCTAGCATCCAGAGTTCCAAGGAGCCAGGCGATGACGAAGAACTGCTCCTCTCCATACGCTCAGATATCGAACATCTGCGTGCTACACTTGCTAGTAGTCTGGCACACCACAGTACCCGTGCTGACACCCAAGAGTTGTTGGATGCAGTCAGGATTGGTCTTGATGATCTCCGCTCTCATCTGGAGAGGAAAATCGAGAATCCTGAGAGGCAAATGTCTGCAACCAATGAAATCCTGGATGCTCTCAACGAGGGTCTCGAAACCCTCAAGAATGATGTCGCAAAGATGGTCGACAAGCCGGTCGATATGACAGTATCCTATGAGATCCTTGACACGCTCAAAGAAGGTCTTGCCGGCCTCCGCGCAGAAATTGACACTCTAAAATCTCAAAGAGAACCTATTAGCGATCTAGACGCGGAGGCACCGAAGGGCAACGAGATTGTCCTTGCCGAAGCGCCTGAGAGAGACGGCAGCCGCGAAGTCTCTGCTAGTGTTTCTGTACTGGATGACCTGAGCCGTACGGACTTGGAAAGAATGGAGCTCATGCTTGCCCACATCCAGGGCAAAGTCGATGCCATGGATGAAAACATGCACCAGCCGCCGCCGCCGCTAGCCTCCTCTGATTATCCAGAAACTTCTCCGGCAGCCGGCGCAGTTCTCAAGGAAGACCTGGCAGGCATTGAGGAGATGCTTAAGGAGTTACAAGCTACCGTCGACGTTGTTGCTTCCCGCGAAAGTGAGGATAAGTCTAACGTGGTTAGAAAAGGAGATATTGAGGCCATTGAGACCCTCTTGCTGAACACCAAGGCAAAGATAGACGAGTTTTCACTTCCTGATCCGGAGACCGCAATCAGACGCGAACACATCGACTCGGTAGAAGCTGCTATCCAGACTGTCAACGATGCTATTGCGGGTCTTGCCGGCAAATTCAAGGAGGACGGTGCTACGAAGGGTGATGTGGCAGTAGTTGAAGTTCTTGCACAGGACATCAAGACTGTCCTGGATGAGATAAAATCGGGGAGAGAATCCGAAGCAGAGAACATAGAAAGGCTCACCAAGAGCGATGTGGATGTGCTCGGTCTTCTCTGCACGGAGATCAAGTCGAGGATTGAGTCGCTCACCTTGCCAGACCCTGACACGATTGCTTCCAGCGCCGATATGGAACAGCTTAAGGGTCTTATCCACGATTTCCGCGATAGCCACGACAAGCTCAAGGACAGTTATGAATCGGACATTGCCATTACTGCTCAAGCCTTCGATGATCGAAAGCAGGAGGCCACCGAGCTCCTAGAGCAAGTCGGTACCATCAAAACCTTCCTCGAGGAGTTCAGAGACGATCTGAAGAATAGACTCGAGAATAGCGAAGCTATCGATGGGCTGAAGGGGAGTGTCAATAGTCTTGAAGAGACCATCAGGGCGAACTTTGACATCAATGCTGATGTCAAGGAGCTTATGGAGACGGTCACTCGAGAGTTCGAGCGTGCACATGGCAGTATCGAGGGCCTGAAAGTGGAGCAGGATGAGAAGTCAAACGCACATCTCGAAAAACATGATGAAGTCAAGGCTGCTATCATCGCCCAAGTCACCGAGAGGCTTGATGAAAAGTTTGATGCCATCATGACAAAGTACGATGATGCGCAGCTCATAGCAGATGAAAACATCAAAACCATGAAAGAGAAAGCGGAGCAACAAGAGGAACTAGTCACATCTTCCAAAGCCATGGCAGAGGACCTCAAGGTTACCATTGATACGCTCGGATCGACATTGACTGGCTTGGAGAACACGGTTAATGAAGCCGCCGAAAAGATGAGCAGCGATTCGCAGACCGTCTTCGACCGCATTGAGGCAACTTCCGTGAAGATCAACGAGAGCCACACCGATCTGAAAGGCGAGCACTCTCTAACTCGCGATGAGATTGCCAAGGCCTTGGCCGCTATCAACAGTCTTCAAGACGACGTGACGGAGTTTAATCCTCGATTCATGGTCACGCTGGACGAAATTCGTGCGCTGCTGAGCACTCAATTTGAGCAGAACCGGAAGGCTCAAGAAGCAACCCGTGAGAAAGCGGAAGCTCAGCTCCGTGAGCTTACGGAGGTTTCAAGAGCACAGGTTGAGGAACTCAAGAGCACCTTCAGCACGACCTTACCCGCGTTACTACCTCCCCCTCCTCCTCCTCCAGCTGAACCTGTCGAGAGGTATGACGACGCAGCTCTTCAAGAGAAGCTCGATAGGCTCCTGAACCATGCCACTGGGTCCTCGACCTCTTTAGAGAAGCTCCAGCGCCTTGACCAGATCCATCAACAAGTCATGGCCACTGCAGCTGAGGTCAGCGAATTCGTTTCGAAACAAACTGCCCTCATTACTGAAGGCCATGAAAGCAAGGAGCGCGAAGCTGAAGAGGTCGCATTATTGCTAGAGCGCCGTCTAGCGCAGAAAGAGCAAGTCGAGGCTGACATCAGATCTTTGCATGAGGAGAAGGAGGCACTTCGTACCGAGATTCATGCCATGACCAACGAGAAGAACGTTCTTCTCAATCATAAGCTTCGACTGGCTGCGGACGTCTCGTCTCTCCAAACAGCACTCGAAATCCGGCGCGAGGAGTTACACGTAATGGACCAAAAAGCAGATGCTTTGGAACGCCGTATACTCGAAGGCATCATGGATCACTCTCGAGTCCTACTGCTCAATCGAACGGGCCACACCAAGCCTGCCAGAAAGTCCAAGGGAACCAAACGCACCAGTGACGTTTCTCAAACTGGCGTTTCCCATACTTCACAGAGTGCGGCTGCCAGTGGCTTGTCTCTAGCATTGAAATCGCGGCCTCGGCCCCAAAGGAAGAGTGCCGTCAACAATCAGGTTGATCCGGCAGCTCGTCGCATCATGTCGCTCAGCCAGATAACCGGCAACA
The DNA here is from genome assembly GCA_019775845.1 of Myrmaecium sp. VS I D KN 1. NCBI lineage: Eukaryota > Fungi > Ascomycota > Dothideomycetes > Valsariales > Valsariaceae > Myrmaecium > Myrmaecium sp. VS I D KN 1. The sequence goes on from JADQAV010000005.1 coordinate 15,762, forward strand.
CTACAAAGGCTCCGCATGCTTATTCAGGCGCTGGAGGCGTGCCTAATACGAGCCTTAAGCGTGCGCATAGCGTCAAGTCCCAATTTATTCGCAAGACAAGCTGGGCAGATAGACGCAGAGAAAGCATGCCAATGTCGACTCCGCATGAGAGCAACAAAGAGAACTGTGGTTTCAACGAAGCTCATGACAACCATAACCAACAAGACCTGGACGACTTGAGTGACGCCGGGACGGAGCGCCGGCGTAGCTTTGGTACGTCACACTATCCGGAGTCCATGTACGCCTACAGTGTGAACCCAAGTACTGAAGGGGATGTACGCTACGAGGTAGGTAGTTACGTCTCGGGCACTGACTACGACCGCCGTACGAGCCACGGAACTATGCGCTCTGCCTTGGGCGATGACGATGTTATAGACGAGGAAGTTGAGATCGACGAAGGGAGCGTCCGCTGCGCCGAGAACGAGGATGAGGATGAGGGCGAAAAGACTATCATGTGTGTGACCGGCAAAAACGAAGACGACCATTACGCCAATGACGCAAAGAAGCCCGGTGTGCATCAGGAAGAGCTTGACGACGAAGGCTCGGATGCTGGTGATCTAGTGCCTCCGCCTCTTGTGGGTAAAGGATCTGCCTTGGGTCCGTCCAGTGATGGTGATCTCGGTTCCGACCTTCTCAGCGCTACTATTGAAGGCGATCCTGATTACTTCAGAAGAGCGGCAGAGGAAGAATCAACAGTCGCTTGATTCAGCAAAGTTTGGCACGCCTGGCCATGATGCGGATGCTTGAGGACGGGCTGTCGTGCCTTCGAGCTATGATTTCCTTATGTCCTTTGTTTTTTTGGGGCTATTACTCTTTCTGAAACTGTTAATATTCATGTATGGTGCTTACGGAGTTTCATTGGATCTCTTCCTTCACGCACCGTCTCCTTTGGTGCTCGGTTTGGAATGAAGCTTGATGGGCTTAGGATTAGTCACGCGTTGGATGTACCTCATGTATATACCTTATGATTATGGCTTTGGGGTGGAGGGGAGGGTTCTCTTGATCAGTAACAGCAACAATTGACCATTACGTTCATTCGCATCTAAGAAGTAAAGTAATTCAGAGGGTAGGATTTTCATCCCACCGAGGCAAATCAGCGGTATTTATTCTGCACATGATAATCTAAACAATACCGATTGAGCGTTGCGGTGCTTACAGATCTCTCCGCAAGGGGTCAATAAGAGACAGCATTTTCTGTTCCAACTGAGCGTTCGAGCTACTGTATATTTTGTGATCGTTGAATATTGATTGCACATGTACGCGCTCTCCGCAAGACTCCGTGTCTTAGACCGAGGAGGTCGGCGGAAAACAGTGGGGAGCTGGGCACGCTGGGGTACGGGTAGCCGAGTAAACCTCCGGCGCAGTCCGCGCAACGTCAGGGCAGCGCCTGCCAACAATGAAGCAAGTGCACCGGCGGAGGAGTGCAGATTGCCACGATGGTCCTCTCGTTCATTTTGATACAGAACCGGCAGTACGTCTGCTTCCGAACACTTCCCTGGGCCCCTTACCGCGAATGATGCTGATGTAACCGGCGCTTCAGAGGCAAGACTCGCCTGGCGAAATGGTACGCTCCGTACAGTGTGAGTTGGCCCCAGACTACAACATGTACTCCACGCCGTGACTAACGTCGCATGAAGGATGAGGAGAAGGTCAAACTGAAGGGGGAGGTACGCCGTCATCCCGCCCTCCTGCGCTTCCCCAAGCGCACGCCTGCTTGAAACCTCGCGTTGCTCACCATTCCTCCCTCCCCCTTTGTCCCCGACGGCCAGGTCCACCGCCTCATCGCCCCGCGCGACCAGAAGCACCAGTCCAACTTCGTCGAGTTCCGGAACACGTCCAAGATCGTGTACCGCCGGTACGCCGGCCTGTTCTTCTGCGCCTGCGTCGACACCAACGACAACGAGCTCGCCTACCTCGAGGCCATCCACTTCTTCGTCGAGGTCCTCGACGCCTTCTTCGGCAACGTCTGCGAGCTCGACCTCGTCTTCAACTTCTACAAGGTCTACGCCATCCTCGACGAGGTCTTCCTCGCCGGCGAGATCGAGGAGACGAGCAAGCAGGTCGTGCTCACCCGGTTGGAACACTTGGACAAGCTGGAATGAGGGACGGACGCAAGCAGGGAACCGAAACACCATCACCATATCAAGGCGTTCAGGGAGTTCGTGGGAGGCATGCTGTAAAGCCTTTCGAGTGCAGAGATATTCAACTTCGGTGATATGTTACATATAATTAACTGATTTCCATTTACGGCCGCGCTCTCTCTCCTTCTCACTATCGAATGTGAGCTCTTGAAAACCATATAACTTCATGTTGAACATGTTGATTCTAAACTACTTTTACTAACCCAAACTCCACCACAAGCTCCAAAATGGATGCCGAGCCAGAAGAACACCGTCCGATATACACACACCCGACCCAAAATCGTCTCGAAGTTGACATCAATATACGACAATACGCTTTACAGTTATGCAGAAACAGGAACCTTGGTCAAGACGTCAAACCCACCGGTTCCCACCTTAGACATTTTACCGATTACGATGCGAGCACTGGGATTGCTCAGGTCATCATAGTCGTCGTCAAGCACAGCGTCTCTGAGGAATCCAACAGTGGTCTCGAAGCTCATCTTCATGAAAGGGCTTACACTGCTCTTGAGACCGTTGCGATTGAAGGGCGTGTATCCACCACCACGAGTCATGGTGTCGGCAATGAGATTGAGATGGCGTTGGTCGACACTGATACCGTGACCGCTGAAGACGGCATGCATTTCCCGCACAATGTTCGCGCGGCAAGCTTCCACGCCGTACAGACGCAACATGGCGGCAATATCGTTCGTGAAGATCTTGTTGGGATTAATCACGTCCTGGTAGTCGCGCATAGCAAGCAGATTAGCACCCTCGGTGAGGACGACCGGAACTTCAACTTCCACGCCTTCAGCGTTCCTCTCTTTCTCGGTAGCATACGTGCACGCGGCGATACCTGGAATGACTTGAATAGTTGCAGCACGGCAAGCCGATTCAACGAGGTGCAGCATCAGGAGCTTGGGAGAACTTGCTGCGTACTCGAAAGTGAGTTCACACCACCGACCGGATTTATCATCGAACTTGAAGGACGTCACCGCCTCATTGCCAGACTTGGATTGAATGCGCGATTCGCGCTCCTTGGCGTCTTCTGCAGGTAGGTTCTTCCGCTTGGGAGCTGATTCATCATCAGAATCGCCAGAGGTATCCGATTCGGCCCCGGAGCTACCACCGTAAGTCTCATCCTCCATTTCAATATCCGGTGACGTTGCTCTTCGGGCCATAGCTTCTTCCTCCTCATCCGGGGCGTCATATGAGACGTTCTCTGATCGATTGGATTTTTGCTTGCTGTGCGTGGCATCATCATCGCCGTCATCATCAGCGTCATCATCACCGCCTTCATTATCACCCTCCGGACGGCCTTCATCCTGTGTGATAGTACCAACAGACTCTCCAATGGCAGGCAGGGCATCGGATTTGGCTGCAGTCTTCAGGGATTGTTCGTCGCCCTTTTTCTTGAGCTCAGTCTTGATCATTTTGGCGAGGCGAGGAATGAAATGCCTTTCAAGTGCGCGAAGGACATCCGGCACCTGGATAGCATATTCTTCGCAGTACTCTTCCGACGGATAGAAGTCAAGTCGGATCTTATAGACTTTCGCTTGGCCAAAGGCGACACCCTTTCCAAGAGTCTCGGTCACAGTCACTTTGTCGATGACCTCTGAAAGTGAGAGCCTGCTGAGACCTTTGGCGAAGGTCTGAGCCTGCTCTTTGGTGATCTCGGGGTTGAGATGCAGCGTCATTGATGGAGTTGATATGGTGGCGCTGGCAGTCATGACAATTTCTCGAAGACGAGGAATACCGAGTGTGACGTTCTTGGCGGAGTGACCAGCCAAATGGAAAGTGTTCAATGTCATCTGGGTGGAAGGCTCACCCACGGACTGACCAGCAACGACACCCACAGCTTCACCAGCTTCAATAATCGACTTGAGGAATTTGACGTCCAAAGCTGCCTCGAAATTCTTTCGGATGACCTTGCCATCCGTGTCCTTCTTCTTTTTCTTGATCAGCTTGTCTGGATTGTCCTCGCAGTACTGAGTAGAATGTTAGCATATCTTAACCGACACATTTGACAAGGATGTTCAAACCTTTCTTCTCTCATTGAAGAATTTTTCGGAAGTACTACCAGCAAACCGACTTGGAGGAAATACGGCCGGCGCAGGGTCCATTATGGCCAGATCCCCTGTCTTCCTGTACTTCTTCGAGGCAGTCTTGGTCCATTCAGCTGCTTCCTCACTTTGGATCTTGACGTAATCTTCTCTCATGTTCAGAGTATGGAACAATGAGAAGAAATTTTCCGCTTGAAACTTGAAGTCATTCAAATATTTCGCCTTGGTGGGATCCAAACCGTCTTCGCCATACAGGAATTGAACCATGGTGCCGTCGGCGTCGCGTACTGAAGTATCGTGTTCGACCTTCAGGCCTTCCATACCCTTGATAAGACAACGTTGCAGGTAACCTGAACGAGAAGTCTTGACAGCTGTGTCGATAAGACCTTCACGACCAGCCATCGTGTGGAAATAGTATTCTTGGGGGCGAATACCAGTCAAGAAACGGTCCGTAATGTAACCTCCAGCACGCACACTAGGTTCGAACGGCTTGAAGCATGGCAACGATTTACCACTGACCATGATTGGAACACGGCGACCCTCCAAAACTTGCTGGCCAAGATTGCAAGAGATGAGGTTGGCGTTAACCTGTGATCCTTTCGCGCCGGAATTCGTCATTGCCTGCATTTGATTTTTAGGGAAAGGCTTGACAAGACCAGCCGGCAAACAAGCGTTTGTAACTTTGGATGACAGATCCTTAGTTTGGCTATTGGTCACCATATCGAGGCCTTGCTGTTTTGTGTCGTCCCTCATCACTTCTTCAAGTCGTCTCTTCAGTTCGGGATCGTCCGTTGTTGGGTTCTTATCTTGCAAGGAGACATATTTCGAAGCAACTCGGAGACCAATAGAGTCTGCATCTGCGAGTTCTTGCTTACGCATTGCCTCACCTTCCGAAGTGAGAATCAAATCCTCAACGCCGCAAGAGAAAGCGCGCATGTGCAGGAGCTTCGTCAACAATCTACCGAGAATGCTCAATAGTCGTCCAGCTACGCTGTGGCCATAAGTTTCATAGATGGCATTGACGAGTCCACCTTCCGCAGGCCCGATTTGCTTCTTATCCAGGATCCCAGATATAAACTCGCCATCGTCAAAGATGACTTTGCCTTCCTCAGAGTCCTTGCTTCCCCAGAGAGAGGCAGACGTTTGTGATTTCGAGTGAAGAGTTAGACCGGGATGAGTTGGGGGTCGGATATTTTTCAAGACGCTGGTCACAACCTGTTTGCCGGTCCAAAGCGGCCGAGGCTTCATAATTGCAGGAGGCACAGTGAGCAATCGTCCAGATGTGGTGTGATTGTCTTCGGGGCGCATCCCAGCGTATAGCAATTGGTGGTAATCTTCCTTGGTAAAGAAGATATCACGGTTTGTGAGCCAGACAGCCATCGAAATGTGATCCTGGATCAAACCTCGCAGGGGTTTACCGGCCGTGGCAGACAAATACTGATGGTCCGTGTCCGCAATACTGAGGGCTTCTGCCCTTGCGATCTCATTCTGTGGGAAATGCATGTTCATTTCATCTCCATCAAAATCGGCGTTGTACGTATTGCAGTTAGCATAGTGCATACGGATCGTCTTCTCGCCCGGGAGCACCCGCGCTCGATGAGCCATCATGGACGGCTTATGTAGAGTTGGCTGACGGTTCATGATCACCACATCTCCGTTGTTGAGATGCCTATAGACCTTCTTGTTCTTGTTGCCCTTCATGCTGGTACTTGAAGGTGCAAGAAGCTGGTTGGCAAGAGCCTGGCGCTCTTCAAAATTCTTGTGAGCGAGGTTTATGACCTGGCCATTTTCGTTCTCAATGGCAACGGCACCAGGCCATCTCTCTGTTCCATTCAGCACTGCCTCTTTCAGGTCGTAGAAGTTATGCGTAGTCACAGGTTCCGGATATGTTAATCTCTTCGCAAAAACGGGGGGAACGCCGATCTCGTTGGTTTCAATGTTGGGGTCAGGCGAAATGACACTGCGAGCGGCAAAGTTCACACGCTTCCCCATCATGTTCTTACGGAAGAGGCCTTCCTTTTTCTCAAGGTTCTGCTTGATCCCGTCCTCTTGCTTGCGTCCGGCAGCCCCCTGTATCGGATTGCGATCTCTGTCAATCAGAGAGTTCACCGCATCCTGAAGGTGTATCCAGGCATTCTGTAAGTCGTCGAAGTTGCGCTGCCTTCTGCCAGGGTCGCGCTGCTGGGTGTTGATTTCTCTTGTGATCTGGCGCATGAGGTCGCACGCCTGAAGGATATTCTTGTACAGCGAATTACGGGCAGCCTCCGCTATCTCATCGCTACCGGTCCTCGCTTCGGGTCGATATCTGGTCGGTGCCACAAGGAGAGTGTTGATAAAGAACATATCTGCAGTGATAGGGGCTCGCCTTTTACCCCTTGCGCGGCTGCTATAGACCAAGCCCAGGATCTCCTCCTCTTGCTCAAAAAGCAAAGTTAGCGCAGCGTGCACCTCCATAGCACTCATATATTCTTGTTTCTCCGTTTCCGCCGCAGGAATAGTGGAGATCGCAGCTGCTTCTGCGGTAACGGTCTCACCGTCAACACCTTCGTCAGTAGCGTCTCCCATTTCCTCATCCGCATCCTCATCTTGCGAATTCTCGAGATCAGCTACGCCTTCATCGCCGTGAAGTGTGTCTTTTTTCATTGCGGCCATCTTTCTCTTAGCTAGAATGTTGAGCGGATTTTCCGCTTTCCGTCCGTCCTGAATCATGGCCGCCTTATCTTTACCAGAAAGAGGCTTCTTGAAGATTTTGACATACCGGTCCTTGCGGAAACTCGGCGAGATACTGAAATCGCATGAGCGAAGAACTTCGGATAGCGGGTGCATGATAACTCACCCTTGGCAGTTGAGACATTTCTTGATAGCAGTGATCGCAGTCATGAACTCCTTGATCACGGCCCTTCGCGCGTCGCTGGCAGCTTCACTCTTTTCGGCTACTGACTCTCCTCGTTTGCGCTCGGCGGCGGCAAGTTTGATTGCCCTTCGAACGAAGTTGTTCCTCTTTTCCGCAAGGTCTGCGGGGTCGTCATCGTCTGATTCGGAATCTTCGGCTTTGCGCTTTCCCATGCGCGCCTTAGGAACCATCTCGTCGATATCTTGAAGTTCCTTCAGAAGGCCATGCTTGATGAGCCGTAATTTGCAAGCAAATCTATTGACCTCGATGCGGGACATTTTCAACTTGTGACAGTAGACACACTTCGCTCGTAGCAGCCGTAGGACTTGGTCCATGAATGTCGGGTGATACACTTGGACTGGCAGTTCGATATGACCACAGTGCCCGGGGCACTGAAACTTGCCCAGATTACATGTCGAGCACCTAGACGCAACATTAAGCAACGCCTCCTAGACGGGTAGAGGACAAGCTTACGGATTGTCAAGAAACGCGCCTAGAGCAGGATCGTAAAGACCTCCGGGCACGGGATGGAGTAGAGTATCGAAGGTAGTGGGATTCGTGATGCGCTTCACCGAAAGGGCCTTGATCTCCTCAGAAGTCATGTACCCAAATTCGACGCCTGTAATGGCAGACGAGACTGGTTGAGAGATATTCATGGCTGCAAGCGACGACGAGTGGCCGATTCGGTCGCGCTTCTGCAGAGCTCAATCGAGCTTTTGTCGTTGGTGGCTTTCCTGAACAAGGCGGGAGTGGGAGGGTCGCGAAGGAAAAATTCTGCCAGGCGGTGTATCCTCCGCTCTCCGCCGACAGCGCGCGCGCTCCGCTGCAAGCTTGCGCTCCCGCACGACCTCGCGTAGCCTTGATTGATCATTTCGGTGACGAAACTACGGAGTATCCCCCACCGACTCCGGCATCTTCAAGCTCTCGGCCTCGCTTCCCTCCCAAGCAACGATATATCCTGACCTATCTTATCTGCAGCAGCTTCCTGAGGAACAAGCACACACCCTTCCGCCTTGTTTTGGAGAGCTTGTCGCCATGGGGGAGAAACGCCCTCACCCCGACTCGGCCAAGGTCGATATTGCGAAGAAAGTGGCAGAGGCAAAAGCGAGAGCGGCAGCTGCAGCTGCGAGAAGCAAGCAAAATGTTGCGAACGAACGACCTACGCCTTTAGCACATACACCGCAAATACATACGTCTCCGCCTCCGAGCAGTATACCGCCGCGGACTACATCTGCCCCGTCACAATCTCAGAATGCCAACAGCGCCCAGGAGAAGATTGCAGAAGTAAAAGCGAGGATCGAGGCAATGAAAGCAGAAAAGGCTGCGACTTCTGCGGCGCCCCAAAATGACCTTCAGGCGAAAATCGTCGCGGCCAAAGCAAGGGCAGCGGCAGCGGCAGCAGCGGCAGCCAACAAGATCCCACAAAATGGGACAATGCAGGCAACTTCGCCGCCTCCACCTGCTACAACCGCTCCGGAACCCCGCGGTGGTCTCAAGATTGGCCTGCATCCAATGCTGATGGGTGATATGGGGGCAGATGGGCGGACTAAGGGCAAGGACGCTATGGGGCCTAAGTTCGCGACGACTATCGCCAATAGAAGAACGGAATCGCCCATGCAGAAGGACCAAAAGCAACTCGATCTCTCGCCCCCCAGTGTCGAGGAGCTGAAGAAGAATCCCTACTTCGATGCAAGCCTCGGCACACCAGCAGTGGCTCGGCCGCATAAGAGAGCATTAGTGTTCAATCAACCTGGCAAGTACGTCGCGCAGGCCTCCGAGCAGAGGCAGAAGCAGCGCTTGGAGGAATTGAACAAGCAGCTCGCAGAGGAAGCACGTAAGAAGGCCCTAGAGGAGGCCGATAACGAAAAGGCTTTCCTTGTTCAGCCCCCACCTGAAATTGAATGGTGGGATGAAGTCTTCATTAATGGAAGGGATTACGAAAACCTCGATGCGCCTGGAAAACTGAAGATTGATTCCCCGGACGAGAAATCCGTCGAGATGATCATTGGTTTGGTGCAACATCCTGTACCAATTGAACCACCTCAGGATAAGCTTGCGCCCGAGTTGAAACCACAATACCTGACAAAGCACGAACAAGCCAAACTTCGACGACAACGCCGTATGGCGGAACACAAAGAACAACAAGCCAAGATCCGCCTAGGGCTTGAACCGCCTCCGCCACCCAAGGTCAAAAAAGGCAACCTTATGCGTGTTCTTGGTGAGCAGGCCGTTAAGGATCCCACAGCCGTTGAGGCAGAGGTAAACCGCCAGATTGCGGAGCGACGGATGAAGCATGAGCAAATGAATGAAGAACGGAAACTCACGAAAGAGGAAAGGCATGAGAAACTCGCCAAGCAACAGGAGATGGATGCCGCCAAGGGTATATATGTTTGCGTCTTCCGCGTCGACAACCTGTCGTTCGGGAAACATCGCTATCAGGTGGATGTTTTTGCAAAAGAATACAGCCTCACCGGCACCGTCATTCTCCATCCGAAGATGAACCTGATCATCGTTGAAGGGGGCGAGTATAGCGTGAAGAAGTACAAGAAGACGATGCTTAATCGTGTCAAGTGGACCGAGAACGCCATGCCGAACTCGGTTCGCGAGGGAAATAGAGAGGTGGAGGCTGGATGGCTGCAATCCGTTGATGAAAACGGCAACCTCAAAGATCTCTCTCAGAACAGATGCATCCTGGTTTGGGAGGGCATGGAGCGCCAACGTTCTTTTAGGAAGTGGGGTACTCGTGTGTGCGAAACGGACGCGGAGGCAAAGGATGCATTGAGTCGGGCCAAGATGGAGAACATGTGGACGCTGGCCAAGAGCATCGAGTAAGAAAGGGGGCCCCGATGCTTCATATTTCACGGCTGCGTTTTGACACAGGGCGCTGCTGCCAACATCAATTTCGAAGCTGAACTCGTTGGTCAAGAGGGCTGACAGAGGTTCTATGCACCTGGAGATGAGACGTTAGCTTTCTCCGAAGTGTTATCTCAACGAACGAGACTTAGAGATGCTGAGGAGCGTGCACACTGAAACTCGCATATACAGTGCTATTCCTGCATGAAGAGCACGTTGCGGAAACATAGATCCTATTTTACCGAGTGGAGCGATATGCTCCATACTGAAACTAATGATATCCCAATCCCATATATGTGCGCCATGAAATGCTTTCCATCCGGACCTCTATTCTTTCTTGTTTTTTCCATTTAATGCGCACCAAATCCCACGCGTTCATCCGTAGTTGAAAGCGTTCCTGCAGAGCGGACATGAAGAGCCGTTGCTCGTCTTGAACCACTTGAACAGGCACGAAGAATGGAACAAATTCTTGCAAGTACTGCAGCGCTTGCTCGGAAGCTGTTTGTCACTGTTGATGATGGAGTAGCAGATAGCACATTCCGTTTGGCCTTTCATCGCACCGACGATATTCTTGCGCCAGGCAATCAGGCCATCGACCAGGTTACCGTTCTACAGGAAGTTATTAGGTTGCATGCAGCGGCTGGCAGGAATGTAATGAACTTACAGAGAACGTGATGACGCCAGCGGTGCTCATGAGCCAGCTCTGCCATTGCTTTTCCGTCACGGCAACACGGTTGATACCCTCCACAACAGCCTGTTTTAAGGGATACGTCCCAGGTAGGCGGATGACAATCATCATTTTCTGCTCGTCAACTTCATATGACGCGGTTACTTCTCTGGAACGCTGGTTGACCTTGATGGCGAGCGCTTCGTCTGCGGAGTGGTCCTGAGAAGCTGCCCACTCGCTGACGCTGTCGAGAGCAGATGATATGACATGAGGCGAGATGAATTTTTCAGTCCACGTTTCAACGGCAATATTAGTTTGGCGTTTGCTGTTGAGCCACCACGATTTGGCCACCGACGATAAGTTCTGTAGACAGAGATACCACAGATGCGCGAGGAGCCACTGTGTATCCTTCTGGTCTGACTCTAAGGTGTCCGGAGTATAACTAGTGACATCGAAAGTCGACGCATCAACTGGCTTACCAGATGCATGGCCTAGGTATTCAAACATGAAATCCAGAAGTTGAGGGAGGTAGTCACCTTCCTTGATCTGCTCAATATAATCCATCTTCACCTTGTAGGACGAATTCCGGAAGTGGTCGAATACCAGCAGCCAACTGAGTAGATAACCTCTTAAGTGACGAAGTGAATGCCCGTGAGGTATATCAGCGGCTACTGGAGATTCCGTTAGAAGCGAAAGCAGCTCAAAAGGCAGCTGCGCCGTCTTATTCTCTAAGGCTGCATCAATCGATATCTGCTCCTGCCTCATGGGGATCTTCTGGTGCAGGATGTCAAAGGCTGTCCGTTGCACGGGATCGGATTCGACATAGAGCAAAGGAAACAAGTCAGTGGTCTCTTGGACGAGTGTGATGTCGAGTTTCGATATCTGCCGGGCAAGCAGCTCGTTAACAATCCTAAGTGGCTGATTGTCGGTATCGGAAAATGTGTGTGCTTGTGACAGCAACTCAAGTAGACCAGATGATATAGCCCTCTCGGACTCCTTCCATGCATCCACGAGATCATCATTCGCATTCTCGTCCATACTCAGAGTGCGCAATACTCCATAGAGTTTCAGTGACGCATGTACTAGAGGCACCGAGCTGATGTTTCTAGGATCTTGATCCCCAAAGCTCTGAGGGCGCGACCAAAGCGAAGCCATATATGATAGAGTGTCAGTCCAGTAAGCGCCATATATATCCTTCATGAGAGGTAGAAGTATGGACAATGCTCGGCATGTCTCAGCCTTTAGGGGGATTGCAACATCATCAGCAGAAAGCCAAGGTAGGGTGTGCTGGACGAAAAACACAAGTCGCTGCTTAGCGATGGTTTCAGTGATCCCATCATGGTTGCACATGACAGTGTTGAGCAACACAAGCTTACGCAAGCATTCAGCGGCATCATTCGAGGGTGCCATCCCAGTTAGGTCGGCTACCAACTCATTACAGTACCGTGATGTGGCTTTAGTCTGAGAGAACGGTGTGCGGTGAGTAACTAGGGTTGCAATAGTCAAAAAGTCATCGGTTGACCTGCGCAAATTCTTTACCAGATCTTCCAGTCCTTGATCCTTATCTCCCTGCCAACCGCGGAGCTCTATGAGCTCGGTCTGAAGCATGCAGTACACACGCGCATGATTAAAGGCAGCAGGAGACAGGCCCAACGAGTTCCGCCGCAGTGTATCCAGTACCCCATTGATAAAACATTGTGACCTGTCATCCTTTGCTTCTTCATTGCCTCGCTGCAGCCAGACCTTGAGTAGATCAGAAACTCGGGTGATGTAATCCAAAACCTGCTCTTCATTCTCCGGAGTGTATTGGTTCCATAGGTCGTTGCAGGAGCGGAAACCAAGGTTATCGCTCGCGAGTTGCAAGGTCAACAATAGACGACAAGCAACGTACACCTGCTCATTCGATGGTAAGGTGCAGAAGATGTCGCTGTCCTGAATCACTTCCGCGGTGTAGAGTGCCATGCGAAGGGCGGTAGAAAGTCCCGCATTGTCACGCGATATTGAAGGCTTTTCTTCTTCCTTGGGATGCGTACTTTCAATCAAGTACACAGCGCCGCCCAACATGTTGGTGACGGACATGGAGGTCTTCAGTGAAAGGTTCAAAAACGGACGCAGGGCGATATCCCATGGTTCTGATAGGGGCAAGAGCTGGACACTGGCTGACTGGCGATCTAGCGAATCGTCCTGCCACAGATTTCTAGCAAAATCAACCAGGGTTTCGATGCTGCTAGACTGGGGTGTGGCGTCCTGGAGATCCTTCCGTATGGCTTTGAAGAGAATGTCGCTTTTTGCGGCAGTTCCGGTTTGCTCCTCTGAAAGCAACAGCTGGATGGAGGCGTTCACACTGGCGGCCCTCTCGGCGAGCTCTTCGTCTGGAGACTCTGTCATGACGAGGAGATTCCGAACAAGCGCCGACCCATCGCCTTCTAATAAGTGATGCTTGAGGAGGAGAGGATCTCGCCTGCTGATATGCTCTAAGCCTTGGAGTGCGAATCTCGCCTTCTCCGGCACTGAAAGCGAAGCCATCAAATCGTCCAGTATTCGGTCGGCGGTCTCCGCGGATACCACTTGCTGCGAACGCTTCAAGATTTGATCGAGAAATGACCAGTCTGTCTCCCCGTTTGTAGCTTTCTTGAACTCCTCAATTATGAAGCTTTGTAAGTCATTGGTCATAGCAGGTAATTTGAAATCATGGGGCATAGCCGGGGAGGAAAGAAGCTCCTTCAAGGAGCATCGCTTCACCTCGTCTTCCGGAGAAGCAAGAATCGTCTCTAGCGTTGCCGTCCAGGAATCACTGAATGATTTGTTTGACGAAAACGAATAGATGATACCGGTTAGTTGAGGCTGCGACGGGGACAGATAAAGAAGCGGGAGGTCATCTCTGACAAAAGAGATAATTAAGCCAGCTGTTTCAGGATCGTCTAACAGCTGTTCTTGAATTTGCGACAGAGCGGACTCCAACAAGCCTGCCGCCCCATAAGGTTTGCCGTTGCGAACGCGGAGTATACCGATGGTTTCTGCAACTACTTTCCTCAAGTTCTGCTGGAATTGGTGGTGAAGCGCTTCAGGCACGCCCATTTTCAACGCTTCAGCTTGCAAAGAGACCCAGCGCAAAGCATGACTCATGACGGCATCCTGAGATGAACGATAATCCCTCGACTGCTCTGGTAAGGATGTTTTAATGCTCTTTATGAGGTTCTCTGACCATTCAGGCCACTTCCTTTGGAGTGTAGATGCTATGGCGTCTGATCGCATAATTTCCGCGCAAATACTCCCAGCATGTGGCCCAGGCATAGCCCATTGGCTCTCCAATTCAGGATGTAAATACTGTTCGAGTATAGGCAAAACCATCTTACAAAAGACTTTGATTTGATCCTCATCACTGATCCGTTTGACTAGACTGGCAGCGACCCTGACATACACACGATATGCTGCTCCGTAATTGGGGCGGGGTTCTTCTTTGCGGATTATCCCATTATGCAGAGCATTGAGCAAATCCACAAGGTCCGCTGCATTCGACGGTAGCACAGCGGCAGGAATCAACCGGAGAAGCTTCTCCATATTGGCCCAGGTCGTTGGCGTCCCCCCTTGTGAACCGAGTTTGAGAAACTTTCGCAAACGACTTCCAACCGGCTTTTTGGACTTATAATGGTCCGTCCATAGTGTAGGGTATGTCTGTGTCAATGCGATCAGAGTCGCAATGAATTCGTCTAACGATCCGAACTGGTCGGCGTCTAATGCCTTGGCTAGTAGTGATTTGCTGATAGCGTCCAGGTTTTTCTCAACTGCGGCCGCTTGTCTGGTCAGACAAACCCGTAGCAATCTGCACAAGGACCGCCTAACCGTAGGGTCTGGAAAGGCTGCCATGTCCCAGAGTGCGCTATCCCCCCAAAGGTCGTCATATTGATCTTGGTGTTTCGCAATATCCTCCGGTGCAAGGTCGTCGAGCAAACTTGTGATCACTGAAAGGGAAGCGGCTATGACCCGACCGTACTTTTGCTCCGCGTCATCCCGACTCGTTGTTCGCTCGTCGCTAAGGGTTTCAACAGTCTCTTTCGTGATAGCGGAATGGCAATAGTCGAGGATCGATTGCTGATAGGCCTTCCGTACCGCTATCAGCTTCTCCGGGGTCGAGAAGACCCGTTGCAGTGCTTCCTGTGCGCTTTTCGATGCAGCCCGGTCATTGTCGTAAAGCCCACTTATCCAAGCCCCCACGGCCTGCGGCATGTATCTCGCTATCCTCTTTCCGCTACTGGTTGCGATATGGCCTTGTAGAGCGTGGGCACGTTGCCTCACTATTCGCGAGCTATCTATGGATGTTCGAGGATAAATCGTGACCTGGGAGATCCAATAAGCCTTGTGATTTGAGACTATGCGTACAAGGTCTACTCACCCATGCGTTCAGTACCGAGTCTTCGATAGGGCCATTCGCCGACGTGACAAAGGCCTGGAGGTCTTCAAGCGCCTTCGCTTTGGTTGTACTGTCTTTCTTCAAGAGGTTCTTAAAGGCCACTACGACATTCGGATCCGAGATTGGTGACAGATCTGGAGGTTCTGCAACATAGGACAGAGGTGATGCTGCGGAGCCAAAACCCCCGCCGAAACCTCCAAACCCTGCCCCTCTATTGCTAGAGTTTTGCTTGCCCGATCTTTTGCTCATGTCGCAGTATGGCCCGGTGCTTGAGCAGGAAGTGCGCGCGGAGGGCAGGGTGGCACAACCGGTTCGGAGAGAGTAGTTGAGCGTAGTCAGTTGTATTTAGCAGGTAAGGCTCAGATGCGCAAAAGATTCGGGTAGCGGCTGATGACGGCATTCACTCCGTATCGCGAGGGTGACCCGATGAGGTTGCCGCGGCGGGCATTCCCGAGCACACGCCAGCCGACCGGGCCAGTGCCGACCGGTTGCAAATGCTTCTGCCTGCATAAAGTAACTAATGAGCAGATGCAGATGCACCATGCCCCGATGAAGACTGACTTGACTGAAATAAATACCCGGGATGTATTCCACAGCTATGTACTGTTATTACATCTATGAATAACTGAAGGCGTGCGTAGGCGCGGTCAGGTACCGAATAAACAACGTGCAACCGCAGAAAGCCTAGCCGGCGCCAAGGCAGCGTCTACTCTGGGACGTCGCAACCGGAATGATGCTGACGCTTTCCGCCTCACCTACCACATTTGAACGCTAGCCTTCTTGGGACAGCTATAGAACGCTCAATGCACCTCTCCGCCTCAAGTTGTGAAGACATATATCTAGCACAGTACACTTGAACAGAGGCGATAAGGGGCGCTTGAAAGAGAGCCACTGGCTCTCCTGTATCCGTTAATCATGAAGTTCAACATCGAGTGGGTGATGCAAGGCATGTATATATGCTTTCACTGCTAATTTGCCACAGTGAACTTCCGGTACTGTTCCCATACCCGCGCATATATCCTGAGCAATATGCCTACATGCGCGATCTTAAGAAGACTCTAGATGCGGGGGGCCACTGTGTGCTTGAGATGCCCTCGGGCACAGGGAAAACTGTCTCTCTGTTGTCGCTCATCGTCGCCTATCAACAGTACCATCCAGAGAAACGCAAACTGATATATTGTTCCCGTACAATGTCAGAAATCGAAAAGGCGCTGGCGGAGCTGAAAGCATTGATGAAGTACCGAACAGAAGAGCTAGGGTATGAAGAGGAGTTTCGAGGGCTTGGTCTGACTAGTCGCAAGAACTTGTGTCTTCATCCTTCAGTCAAGCGCGAGAAAAGCGGCGCTGTTGTTGATGCTCGTTGCAGAAGCCTCACCGCAGGCTTTGTCAAGGAGAAGAAGGAGCGTGGTGAAGACGTGGAACTTTGCGTCTACCACGAGAACCTTGACACACTGGAGCCGCATAATCTTATACCGCCTGGCGTCTGGACCTTTGACGGCATCTTGAAATATGGCGAACAGCACAAGCAATGTCCGTACTTCACAGCACGCCGGATGATGCCATTTTGCAACGTTATCATTTACTCGTACCACTACTTACTGGACCCTAAAATCGCGGAGCGAGTGTCAAAAGAACTCTCAAAGGACTGCATAGTCGTGTTTGACGAAGCACACAACATTGATAATGTTTGTATAGAGTCTCTCAGCATTGATATCACAGAGGACTCTTTACGAAAAGCGACCCGAGGTGTTAACAACCTTGACCGGAAGATCACTGAGATGAAATCTACGGACGCCGAGAAACTTCAGAACGAGTACTCGAAACTGGTTGAAGGTCTACGAGCGGCAGATGAAGCAAGAGATGAAGACCAGTTCATGGCGAACCCTGCTCTGCCTGACGACCTTCTCAAAGAAGCCGTTCCAGGGAACATCCGAAGAGCCGAGCATTTCGTATCTTTCCTCAAGCGTTTTATTGAGTATCTAAAAACACGGATGAAAGTGCTCCACGTCGTCTCTGAAACGCCACCGTCATTCCTGACTCACCTAAAAGAGCTCACTTTTATCGAACGGAAACCCCTACGGTTCTGCGCCGAACGTCTCACGTCACTCGTCCGCACCCTGGAACTGACAAATATTGAAGACTTTCAGCCATTGCAGGAGGTTGCCACATTTGCAACGCTTGTCGCAACCTACGACACCGGCTTTCTGCTCATCCTCGAGCCCTTTGAGTCTGAGCAAGCCACGGTCCCTAATCCAATTCTACATTTCACCTGCCTCGATGCTGCAATAGCCATAAAACCAGTATTTGAGCGCTTCAGCTCAGTCATCATCACGTCCGGCACGATATCTCCTTTGGAGATGTATCCTCGCATGCTCGGCTTCACCACAGTTGTCCAAGAATCTTACACCATGACCTTGGCCAGAAAGTCATTTCTGCCTCTGATAGTTACCAGAGGTAGCGACCAAGGCGCCATATCGTCAAGCTTCACCATCCGCAGCGATGTAAACGTCGTCCGGAACTACGGCAACCTGCTTACGGAATTCTGCAAGCTTACCCCGGATGGCGTGGTGGTCTTCTTCCCGTCCTACCTCTACATGGAGCAAATCATTAGTATGTGGCAAGCGATGGGAATTCTCGACACCGTTTGGAAGTACAAATTGATTCTCGTTGAAACGCCGGATAGCCAAGAGACGTCCTTGGCCCTCGAAACATACCGCACGGCTTGCAACAATGGGCGTGGTGCGGTGCTTCTCTGCGTTGCCCGAGGAAAGGTCAGCGAAGGCATCGACTTCGACCACCATTACGGCCGCACCGTGCTGTGTATGGGGGTACCCTTCCAGTACACCGAGTCGCGGATCCTGAAAGCTCGGCTGGAGTTCCTTCAGGAAGCCTACCACATCCGGCCCAACGACTTCCTTTCCTTCGACGCCATGCGTCACGCGGCCCAATGCCTCGGCCGCGTCCTCCGCGGCAAGGACGACTACGGAATCATGGTGCTGGCTGACCGGCGCTTCCAAAAGAAGCGCACCCAGCTGCCGAAGTGGATCCAGCAGGCCCTCCCAGACTCCGACTCAAACCTCAGTGTCGACCAGGCCACGGCGGTGGCGAGGTCGTTCTTGAAAAACATGAGCGTACCGTATCCGGCACATCTGCAGGAGGGCATTTCAACGTGGAGCAAGGAGGATCTCGAGCGACATAAGCAGAAGATGGAAGAGGAACAGATCAGGAAACTGCAGGAGGAAGTGAGTAGGGATGCGGCAATGAGAGATGTTCCGGACTTCGAGGAAGGCATCGATGATGAGGATCTGATTGGTTTGGACGCTTGATTATTGAATCTTACGGACATGCACATTGGCGTTTCAGGATCGTATATGTGCTTGGAAGTCTTGCTTCTCATGTGGACGAACGCAGCTTGTAATAATTGCATAGGGAGGTGCTTCTGTAACTGGTAAGCCCGCGCATTTGTAGCGTGAAAAGAATTCGCTATCCAGTGATATCTGTCTGCCAAACCGACTAAGCCGATCGCTGTAGTCCAAGCCCCGAAAGAGTGGATATTTATCCAGCCTATTATCAAAATCGGTGAAAGAAATCTGATCGCCCATTCCAACCCATGTCCGTTTAAAAAAAGTGAGTCCCTAACGCACGAATCCCGTCAACGCCGTAAACCGGGTCATAAGCTTATGAGCGGAGGATTTCAAGTGATGTCCCTTCTCCTTCATCGACCTGGGATCGCCGCAGCCCATGTGGTTCAATTCTACCCTCGTCGCCGAAGCCGATGGCATAAACGCCGCTTTGTTCTGCTGCGCAACGAGGCTCACGGGCTTCATAATAGTTGTCCGCTGACGCTCCGTGGGCCTCGCCTCGCGTTATTCGATACCGTGCTGACGTTTGAGAGCTTCTAAGTTCTGCTGACGAGCCTCTACATCCTCTTTCGAACGGTTCATCTTCTCGGGCTGATGATATAATACTGGAAGACCACAGTCAGCGACCGTCCCCATATTCTTCGCGGTCTTGTGTTCAGGCAGCGGACATACCAACGAGGTATCTATTTTGGAAGTTGAAGCCGTTCAGCTTCTCGCAGGCTTGTTTCGCATCCATCACGTCTTCGTAGACGACGAAAGCCGTGCCTTTGGTATTGTTTGCGATTCCCTGGCGGATTTGGCTGATAATTTATCAGCACCAGTCCGGTTTCTTTCGCGTTCCACACTCGGGGTCGTCCATTGTTACATACCGCACAGGGCCAAACTTTCCGAAGAGGTCGAAGAGCTCCTCTGGGGTAACGTTGTAGCTGCAGGTGGCGGATTAGCGGTCGGCCTCGGTCGTGAACCAGATGCTTCCGGTTGATCGCATACCTCAGGTTCTTCACGAATAGAGCTCTAGACCAGCAACACGTTAGCTAGACATGCACCGGTGGTGTCGAGGGCGCGAGAGGATCTATGTCCGACCCGATCTCCGAGGCCCGGAAGCAGACTCACCGGTTAACTTCTGGGGCAACCTTTCCGCCGCGACTCATAGCTTGACTAAACAGTGGCCGGTAGTGCAGGTGATATGGAAGGGTGGTGTCTGAGACTCCGAAGAGTGTAATGCGGAGCGGAGCGATAGTGAGGCGGGATGTTGAGATGGAGAGGGCAGATGCACTGGTTCATCTGAGAGGCGGGCTCTGTCCGAATGCAGGGTCTTGGCAGTCTTAGCCTAGATTAGGCGTCGATGTAGCCTGGACTGACAAATGAGGCCAACAAACAGCGGAGGCGTGCGGAGGACAGGAAAGCATCATGGAAGATTATATCACCTTGATACCCCAGGATGTTGCTTGAGGATACTGTATCTTCCGTATTATCAAAGCATTATTACCTTACCGATGGACATGCTGTACATGACTGACAAATAGTACATACTGTACCTATGTATTTATTCCCAGCGCGGGTCGCAGCAGCGGAAGGGAAGATGCAGGGTTGTTGTCGCCTCAGGCAGCAACATGTGGATGCCTTGCCTGCCCGTGCTGGGTACGTAGGAGGTAGGCGCATGCCCTTCCCTACTGCCGGAGAGGTAGAGAGGTAGAGAGGAGGTCAGGTACTTGACGCCCCGCCTGCGGGAAACGCTGTGAGTCCTTCAAGCATTCCCGGAGATCGCTACACCACTCCGAGGCCATCTACACTCCACACCGCACCCGAGGCCCAGGACTGCATTGGACGTTCCTGTATCCGACGGCGTTCAGTAGCGGCTCTGCCGTGCTTTGCCATCCCCGCCCGTCTTCATCCCCGTCGCCTCCAAGACTTCCTGATCTCCGTCGCGGGTCCATCTACCTCTACCTCCACGCCGACGAGCAACTACCTCTCTACCACCTCAACCGTCCGCCGGCGCACGAAAACGCGTGCGATCACTTTCTCCCAGTACTCCGCTGGCCTTCCCTTAAGGATATGCCCTCCTCTGTCCTGCGCCAGATCCCAACACCGCCGAA
This sequence comes from Myrmaecium sp. VS I D KN 1, assembly GCA_019775845.1. NCBI lineage: Eukaryota > Fungi > Ascomycota > Dothideomycetes > Valsariales > Valsariaceae > Myrmaecium > Myrmaecium sp. VS I D KN 1. Next base: position 36,266 of record JADQAV010000005.1, read on the forward strand.
AGCGCCATAGGTGCACACGTCGGACCCCCGAGATTTGGACCATCCCCGCCGCTTACAATCAACCTCTCTATACTGCTCTCAAGATGGCCATGAATTCCTTCAAGCCCTCATCATTAGATCCACGATTCCGATCGCCAACGCCTGAGCGGCCCCTCGTCGAACCGATCACACCCCCGCGCGTCAGGGCGACTCCTCTACCGACCCGAAATGAAGTCAGCCATGAATCCGAGAATGACGGAATCCGTCGCGATGGCACAACGGACCGCAAATATGACAAGGCGACGCATCGTGCATCGTCTCCGGTGAATGCGCCAGCGGAAGCGTTCGCGCAGTCCGCGCGCCCGGCATCTTCACACGCTCGGCCACACGGCTCCCCAATTGATACCCTGGCAGACATTGCATCTTCGATCGCACCCACTTCGCTGTTTCCACCTGAACCTCGTCGTTCATCTTACAGCCAGGTTTCGCCAACCGCCAGCGCGCAGCCAAGCAGGCTAGTCAATGAGCAACGCGCGACGTATACATACGATAACCGCTTTATCGATGGCGCAGATGAGAGGCCTGCCAAACGAGCGCGCTCCGAGATCTTCGCGTCGTCTCAACATGTACAATACACGCAGAAATCTTCCCGGCCTTCCACAAGCTACGCTGGACCACAGAGCTTCATGCCCGGCGCGGAGCAAGGGTCAGACGGCGGGACTCGGGTATATACCGGTTTAGGACCAAGCAGCTCTACTTATATTGCGCATGACTCTGCGGCAGATCGTTTGTCTGAGGCGCAACTGCTGCTTGACTTCATGTCGTCAGCCAATTCGCGGCTTCCGAGCACTGTCCCAAGCTCCGGGTATCATCCAACTATTCAGATCCACCAACCCCCCGAGTATACATCCTCGAATCTGCCGGCAGACCAACCGCGATATCTGCCGCAGGACGGAGTGGGTCGTCAGCAGGGTGGGAGCGTACAATCCGGTGGACAGTTGCGTATACAAACTTTGGAGAGCATGCACGACAGCCACCCGGCGAACAGCCACAGTGCAGTGGAAGAATCCCTGCAGACCCGTACACCCCCAGAGGATGTTTTCAAGGCCAATGCCGTTGGATCTCAGGAGAGCATAGGCAAAGCACAAGCTTCCAAAGCTAAGCCTCATGGTTGGCCAAGAGCAAAGTCAAAAGGGACACGCCAACGGAAAGGTAGTAAACCGAAAAGCTCCCACAGCAACGCACAGCAGCCTTCCAATATGTCCACCGATATTCCAGATCAATTACAATCACCTCAAAGCTTGCCGGCGGGTACCTCAGAGAGTACATCTGTAGGAGAAGCCGATGCTGTTAATACATTCGAGCAGGTGCCGATGCCGAAACTCCGTCGACACTCTGCTACTGAAGGTATGCTTTCCGCCCAGTCGGCTGCCGAACGTACATCCCGCGGACCGACTTGCTCAGGCTCACGCGCCTCATCTGTACCAGCAGCTACGGTTATGGCCGCCCGTGAATCCGCTACGGAAACGACGAGCAACCCCGTGTCCAAAACGAGGGATACAGCAGATGCAGAACCTGAGGCCGTCACCATTTGTGCTGGTTGTCATTTCTCGTCAAATTCTCTGAGCGGGGAAAGTCGACATTGGATCAATTGCGATGGGTGTAAAGGATGGTTCCATTTCGCATGCGCTGGTTTCCTCAATGAGCGTGACGTTAGAAACGTGGACAAATTCTTCTGTTGGAATTGCAAAGCTGCAGGGCGAGGTCAAACGACATGTAAGCATCCTCATCCGCCATACCTCTCAACGTCTTCTAACGCCATACAGACGTTCGTAGGACCGGTAGAGCCCACGCTGCCGTCGACTACGCTAGCCTTCACGAAGGATCGTTGCGTACATCAGATGACAACCCGGAGCATCATTATATCCAGTTCATAAAGGATGGTACCTTATCGTTCACGCCGGAAGCATTCCCACGGATGCGACCCGAGCTGGTGACTCTGGAGAATCTCGAAAGGGGCGGGTTCAATGACCCGATTGTGATCCCTGCCATGTGGAACCCACGACCGCCGCTGCCTGGTACTGCTCCTCGAGGACCTTTGCACCCCTCATCTACAGAGGAAGGACCAGTGGACTTTGAGGATGACTTCGAACACGAGTACGTTCCTGACGATGGCCAAGACAAACTGGATATGGTCATTCCCCAAGGTCTTACCGTGCGACGAGTGGCCGAATTGTACGGTCCTGATGAAAAGGTCGAGGTCATTGATGTTAAATCTCAAGAAGGGGAGGACAAGCGCTGGAACATGAGGAGATGGGCCGACTACTACGAACAGGAGGGTGAAAAGGTTGTGAGAAATGTCATCAGCCTCGAAGTCTCTATGAGTAAGCTGGGCCGCCTCATCCGTCGACCGAAAGTCGTGCGCGACATGGATCTTATGGATGCTGTATGGCCGGAAGCCGACAAGGCCAAGGGCGATTACCCGAAAGTGCAGTTTTACTGCCTGATGTCCGTAGCCGACTGCTACACCGACTTTCACATCGACTTTGGTGGCTCATCTGTATATTACCACATCGTCAAAGGCAAGAAGACTTTTTTCTTCATTCCGCCTACGAAGCAGAACCTGAAAAAGTACGAGCAGTGGTGCCTATCGCCAGCGCAAAATTGGACCTTCCTCGGCAATCAGGTCAAGGAATGTTTCAGGGTCGATTTGTCCGAAGGCGACACCATGCTCATCCCTTCCGGATGGATACATGCCGTCTGGACGCCAGAGAATAGTTTGGTAATCGGCGGCAACTTCCTCACGCCCCTTCATTATGGCATGCAGTTGCAGATTTTTGAGATCGAAAAGGCTACCAAGGTTGCTCGAAAGTTCCGCTATCCTAATTTTCAGAAGGTTCTGTGGTACACAGTCTTGAAGTACCTTAACGAAGATGCCCTTCCACAAAAGGTCTCGGAACTATTCTGTGAAGGGAGGCAATTCCCACGGGAGACTCCGATTTACCTCCAGTTTGACAAATTCGGGCACAACTCCGATCCGGGCCCGGAAAATTACAATGCTCGTTATTACTCCAAAGCGGAGCTAGATGGACTGTGGGATCTTGCTCGGTACATCTTCCGGACCGTGATGATTCATATGGGCAAGGTTGAGAACATCACCAGCGAAGTACGTACCAGCGTTTCCCGGTCGATTCCCAAAAGCGTCAGAGATCCGCTAGAGGTTATCAAGGCATTCGCGATGTGGGTCGCGTGGAAACGTGGGAACGAAAACATCCCAGAATGGGCTCACCCTGACGCTTTGCTGCCTGAAATTGGCGAATTAAAGACAACGAAAAAGCACAGCGCGGCAACTCTTAGGAAGATGGAGCGCAAGGCTTTCATTGAAGCGTATCGAGTCGCCCCAGATCGGCAATCGGCTCGACAACGAAATAAGGCCCAGGAGGCTAGTACAAACGGGACTTCTGTGAACGGAGAGTCCCCTACACCACAACGAGCCACTGTTGTGGCTCAGAAACACCTCAGCACGCCGAAAACATCCCAGTTGGGGCCGAAGAGGATAGCTTGCGATAACTGCAGAAAGCGTAGGATCCGTTGTAAGCACAAGGATGAGCTCGCTGCGTCTCAAGGTGTGAACGGCAATAAGATGGTCGCTGTAGTCATCCCTCCGCTCCAGCATGATGGCCAAACAACACAAGCTTCGGCTGGCCATAGGGCATCCTTAGGGGATGTTCAGTCTTTCATAGATGGTAACATACTGCCTACAGATGGCATCATGGACGCATCCGACCATAAACGTGGCAGAACGAAAGCATGCAATGACTGTCGCAAGAGCAAGGTAAGGGACTACGGACTGTATCTGGAATTTCGATCTGACTTGAACTTTAGCGACGATGTATCCATGACGAGTTCGGAAATATCGACCCGATAAAAGCTCAAGAAGCTCCTGTGCCACGGGGCTCTGTGTCTAGCAAGAAACGCAGAGTAAGCGAGGGCGAATACGCCCATACAAGCAAGAAGGCCAGAATGTTGCCACCTCCACCATTTTCCGACGCAAATCATGCAGAAGGGGAAATCAAGGACAACATATTTGCCGGGCCATCGTTCGGACCTAGTATGCAAGGCGCCGCTCCCGGCTTCGAAGGCACCTCTCAGCCTCCCGCCGAGGATCAGCCCATGCTAGATTCAGAACCGATTATGAGGGATGCGCAGGTCCCCCAAGAGCAGATCAAGGAGCTTCAGCAGCAAGCCATACTCGCCGAGCAACTGCAAGCACACGCCCATGCTGCCATCCACACTGTCGAGGCGGTAAGCCAGGCATCTCCTGCAGCTCCAGAGGCTTCGGACCACCGGGACGTCTCTACCGATCCTGAGTATCCGCGCCAAGAGCATTCCACCGCTCAGACGACGTCTGAGTTGCCCTATCCGCAAGGAGAACTTGTACAGAAGGGGCTAGATAGCCCAATAATAGCAACATCGGCCCCGATGCTCTCCACGGAGGGCCATCAGCAGCAAGATACACCACGAATCGATGCTGACGATCATGCGGACTCGGCGAGGGACGGACGGCGTTCTTCCCCGCTGAGTGAACCACCAAAATCCCCCAGCTCGCCTTCTCCTTCGAGTCGGGCCCATGAAGCCAACGAGAACAGGCCAGCAGAAGCAAGTTCTCGTGTGCCAGAACAAGCAAGCCCGGCTTCACCGAAGACGCCCTTCCGACATTCATCTCGGCAGTCAAAGCCGGTAGAGCGTTATACAGCGGAAGCTTATGAGCATCACCCTCCCCAATCCACATCCAGTCGTAGGCGTTCTGCTCATACCCCGTCAAGAGCTGTTAAATTCGGCTATAGGGGCAAACAGCAGAGCCCTACAAACTCTCATTCCCCGCTGCTATCCAAGAAGCGAGACAGCAAAAGTGAAGCGAGTGGGAAGGCCGACCGACGCCGCAGTCGTGCAGTCAGTGGGGGCGCTGCCAGCATGAGCCCGGGAGCCACTGGCGGCGTGAAGACGGAAACGGACGAGCAAGCCAGTCTGAAACTAGCCATGGCGCTTGCAGGTCAGGAGTTTGGTCTCCGTTCGCGGAGGAGCTGACGGCTCACTCTATTGCGCGAGCCCAGAGGCGAAGGCTTGTATTGTGCCTGGGGGAGCTGGACTTCTTCCTTCCAACCAAGCTGGACTCCTTTCGGGGATCCCCACAGGTTTCAGAGCTTTTGCAGCTCTTCTTTTCTCATACATTGTATTTCCCATTCTTTCTACCTTCTTTCATCGGTCGCTATCTCTATTACCGGGGATTTGGCATTTCGGGGCGCGGGGGCCGGCTGGTTATATTTCTCTCGGCTTTTGAAGGCGTTTTCGCAAGCGGCTATAATTTCTATTCCGTGATTTGCTTTGGTCCTCTTTCTTATTCCCTTGTCCCGCTTCACGTTGTAACTGTATTTCTCGCGCTGGGTTTAGTGGCTGGGTGTCAGGAAGACCTTTAAGAACGGAGAGGTCAGACATGGCGTAACCGGCACACGACATGTTGCTGAGGCTATACCCGTCAAATATATACATCACGGTGGACCTGGTTTCGAATTTGCTCTATTCTGTTCGGATCTCGCGTGTTGGGAGATGGCTTACCGGACTCGGTGTCACTATAACTGACATCTCCCTGTACTTCATCGTAGTCTTAATATGGTAGAAATCATCTTCTAGGAACATTTACCCGATGATTTCTAGTAATGGCGTCGATTTGGCTTAATTCTGCTCACCTACCTTATAGAGTCACCTTTCAAAGGCCTTATCTCTGCGCTGGTCCATAACACAAAAAATGCATCTATGAGGTTTCATGTGCCTTGTGAAACGGGAGGTTCACCCTACAGTCGCAGAGCTATATACCAAGAACTTCCAGCCCAACGGGGCAGGAGTTCAAACGGTGATCGAACGAAGCTTGTCAGTATATAGGTGCGTTCGGCATGCACTGCAAAAGTGCACACCGCCCCGGACGCTTCAATGCTCCCATCTCCGATATCCGGCTGCGTCTTCAGCGTTGGATCGTGCCTCCGCGGAAGCACTGATAATGCGGGTCGGTGGGTCGAGGATCCGCAGCTCCAACGCAATGTGCCGAGGCATGATGCTGCTAGACGAGATATATAATGATGCACCTCCGTACATCATCACGGTACGTCGAGGGCCCAATAGACAGATACGATACCTACACGAACACAATGACATCAACTGCTCCCACACTCAGCACCCCGTCTTCGTCCGACGCCTTTCAGGATTCGTCCTCTCGTATAGCCCTCGTTGGTGCCGGCACCATCGGCCTCTCCTTCGCCGCTCTTCACCTTCCATTTCTCTCCTCGCCCAGCCAGCTGTCGATCTACGACACCCGGCCGGACATCGTGGCTTTTTCGCAGCAGAGCCTGCGCACCTTCCTCCCCAGCTCTCAGCATCACCTGATCGACGGCATCAAGTACCCCACGGATCTCGCCAGCGCCGTGGCCGACGCCACCGTCGTCCAGGAGCAGCTCCCAGAGAACGTGGCGTTGAAGCAGAAGGTGTGGGCCGAGATCGAAGAGCATGCTCCCACCTCCGCGCTGCTCTGGAGCAGCACCTCGGGCGTGCCGGCCTCCGTCATGTCAGCGGCCATGAAGGAGAAGGGCCGGGTGATCGTCGTGCATCCATACAATCCGCCGCATGTGATGCCTCTGCTCGAGGTGGTGCCGTCGCCCGGCACCTCCCAAGCCGTGGTGGATGCAACGATGTCCTTCTGGCGGCAGCGGGGCAGGGAGCCCGTGCTGGTGAAGAAGGAGGTGAAGGGCTTCGTGGCCAACCGGCTCGCCCTCGCGCTCTTCCGGGAAGCCATCCACTTGGTCAAAGAAGGCGTCGTGGGCGTGGAAGACCTGGACAAGGTTGTGGAGTCGTCGATGGGTCCGCGATGGGCGGTCAAGGGACCATTTGGGAGCTACGCGATGGGCGGCGGTGAGAAAGGTCTGGAAGGCCTGATGGCGAATGTCGGAAGGACTTTGCAAGCCGTCTGGGATGACCTGGGCACTCCCAGCATCGGAGATGGGCAAGGGTGGGAGGAGAAGCTCTTTGGCGACGTGAGGGAGGCTTATGGTGACATAGGCAAAAGCGCGGAAGCTGTTACGGCGAGAGATAGAACAACGAGGAGGGTGCTGGACGTCGTCAAGGAAGAAAAGTCTAAGAAGTGATGAAGCTTGAAGGAACGGGTGGATGGCATGATGCATAAAGTAAATTTTGAATTTCTTTAAAATTTGTAGCTTACATATTCCTACTATGGCAGAAGCACTGAGAATCGTGAAAATTAGCTTAGCTTCAAGACTACGAATCTCGAGGAAAGCTCCTCCACGGTTAATTGATGTTGAAGGGGAAATTGCTCCTTGACCGGATCAAGAGGCAAGTCTTTGTTATTGTATTCAGTTCAAAGGGGGGGCGTGAGGTTGGCGGTGCTCAGCCTTGTCACATGCAAGGGGGTCGGAATGGCTTGCCCAATCAACCATCACCCTGACATCATCCTTCACCGCACCGCCTCCCGTGTGGCGACAGCTCTCCGACCTTGATTTATACTCTGAAGTACTCCGGTAGAGCTTTCCCCGCATCTTCTCCTACCTGTCCTCTCACGAAATCATACAAGACAGAAGAAGGAACTCAGTCTCCCTCTTTCATCGACCTCACACTACTACAGACAAATACCCTACAAGTCTTTCTAAGGAACGCTACAGCTACCGTACACAAGTCTACTTTGAGGGCAACAATGACCTCACAGCAGCCACCAACATCGCCTTCGATGTCCGGAGACCAACCTCCCAGCTATGAAGCTGCGACGCGGCAGACCCATCACGTCTCGCGGAACGGTATCTCTCCGTCGCGCCGGCGATCCATGGAAGATGAGCAGCGCCCGCTGCCCCCCGGCTGGATTCGCCAATACGACCCCGCCTCCCAGCATCAATTCTTCGTCGACACCAACGCCAACCCTCCCCGCAGCATATGGCACCATCCGGAGGACGACGAGCAGTATCTGAGCACGCTCTCGGCAGATGAGCGCGAGCGTCTCAAGCGCCTCCATCGCAGTCTCAGCCTTGCCGACATTGAGGCCGAGAGCAGCGACGACGATGCCAGCAGCGTCGCTGGAAATCACGGCGGCAGCAGCAAAGCCAAACCGAAGGCCCCGGCCGCTGCCGGCGGCGCGGGCGGAGGTAGCTCCAGCGGACAGCGCCCCTCCATGCTCGACGCCGACAACGAGGTCCACGGCATCCACCGGTTCGGTCGCAAGATGAAGGACAAGGTGACGGGCACAACGCACCAGCAGCGGATGCAGGAGCGGTCCCGGCGCGCGGAGGAGGAGCGGAAGGCGTACGAGCTCCACATGAAGGCTCGCCAAGCCATGATTCGGGCCATGGAGACGGGGGAGCCTCAGTTCCTTTGCAAGGACCGCAACGGGGACGACCTGTACATCAAGCCGCCCCCGACGTACAACCAGGGCATGGGCACGTCATCGTACGGCTACACCCCATACGCGTACGGACCCGGTCGCGTTGTCTACTCGGCCCCCTCGTATCCGTACGCGAGACCGTACGGGTTCGGGTACGGCGGCGGTTACGGCTTCCCGTTGCTGGGCGGCATGCTAGGCGGCGCGATGCTGGGAAGCATGCTCTTCTAAAGAGGAACGGGAAAAGGGCCATCTTATGGATCCTCTACGGACGGCATAATGGTCTGCAACCGCGGGGAATAACGGCCAGATGTTTTTCTTTTTGATGAGCTCTTGATGGATACAGGTCGGAGACAGAAAGTCTTTTCCTTCTTTCCCTTCTTCGTCTTCTTTATTCTTGCTTTCCTTTCTTTTCCCCTCTAGTAATTCTTCCGGCGACTGCCTTGTTTGGCTTTTTCATTACTTTTCGATATCCCCACGATGCCTCGAGGGAGCAAGGAGATGACGGAGGTGGACGAAGCTACAGCTCTTGATGATCTCGGTCACTCACGAATGATGATAACAAACTCCTAAAATACCGCTTTCCATTGCCTTCTGTTGTTTCGTTAAGCTCTGTGGGCCTGTGATAAATTTTACAATCTTCCCCTCACCAAAAGCACCTGTTCACGAGTCCTCTGCTGCACTCCGCTCAGAATACAAAACGACCATGATACCGGCAATCAACGATATATGGTGCAACTTTGTGGATGTTAGGGATCCAACCCCACCCCCTTGTACGCATCGGAAAGTGGGGAAAGGGTCCCCCGAGAGATTTCCTTGTTGAAGTTATACGAACGGCTTCACCCCATGCTCGCCAACCCCCTCCAACCCATATGGTCTCCCGAGGGGGGGTTTCGGGATTGGAGGCTTTCGAGCGTAACGGAACAGAACGAAGGGCCTAAGGGAGATACGAGGATAGTGTCGCACCCGCTCATAGAGATCCTCGTCAAGGCCCAGACCCGGGCTGGCCATGATCCCTCAGCCCTTTATGATGCCCAGGGCGATGGAGAGACTAGCCCCAATTATGAAGGAGTCCTCAGGATTGATCGCGATTCGCCATGAAAGGAATACGCGCCAGCTGAGAATTCTTCGAGGCATGCGTCTCGACCGGAAAGTGAGAGCGTCTGTATCCAAACCGGAAGCGGAAGTGGGAAGGTTCGCTGGCGGACGGCATTGTAACATGCAACGTGATCCGGTAGCTCACGGTAGCACGTTCGACTTCCTCGCTCACTCATCGTACTCCATGTCCGCAGGGGCCTCGTCGTTGGGCTCCCTCGGCTCCTGCGCTTCGTGGTACTGGATGGCGTCATCGATGTAGCTCAAGATCGCGGTGAGGCTGTCCTCGTCCTGCGCGTCGAGCTGCAGGAACGAGACCATGGCGAAGTCGTCGATCAGCTGGGCGACCGCGCGGTTCAGCCGGTGGAAGGAGGCGCCGGCCATGACGTTGGGCACGGCGAGGGGGTCCGTACCCGCTCGCTGCTTCTTCTCCTCCTCCTCCGTCTCGAATTCGAGCTTGCGAGCCGGGTCGTCGTCGAGCAGGCCGACGTCCGGGTCGATGAAGCGCTTGAGCTCGCGACGGGCGACCTGGCCCTTGATCAGGTCCATCTTGCTGAGGATGTTCACGTGGGGGATCTCGAGCATAAGCATGGCGGACATGGCGGAGAGGGTGCCGGCGAAGAACTTGGGCCGGTCGACGACGAAGGTACTCTCGAGCAGGTAAGCGGCGCAGAGGTGCATGTTCAGGCTGCCGCGTGACAAGTGCTTGACGAGGGTCGGCAGAATGGGGACGTGGGTGTAGAGCTCGATCTGCCCAGGCATGTCGAAGATGACGAGGTACTCCTCCGTGACCTCCTCGAGCGGCTCGGTGAGGAAGTCGAGGTTCTCGAGCAGGAACTCGAAGCAGTAGATCAGGCCGCCGTTCGGGCCGAGACCCATCTCCTCCATGACATCCTCGAGAGAGATGAGGTCCTTGATGTCGATGTCGGGCTCGTAGGCGAAGTCTTCGGCGGCGGGATCGAGGTTGACATAGTAGCAGGAGCGGCGGTTGTGCTGGAGATGCTGGATGAGGGCGGAGCAGAAGGTGGTCTTGCCGGCGCCGGCAGGCCCGAGGATGAGGGTGCCGAACTTGGACATTGGATGTGGAGAGAGGAAGGACGAGGAAGAGAGAATGTAGAGTATACTGTATGATACTAGTAGTGTGATGGTTGTGGTGAAGGAGAAGTTAATCAGCCCAAGAGTGCCAGGCAACCAGCAGATTCGGCGGATTCACGACCGGCGGGGACTTTGAGGTTGTCAACTGCCGGGGACCTTTTCTGCCAGGCACGGCCGGAAAGCGGCAGGCGGTGAGGGCCGGACTGCTCTCAGATGTCGTGCTCGATGGTTCGAGCGCCCGGGCGGTTCGGTGAGTTGATCGGAGCCTGACAGGAGGGGCCAAAACTTGGGCGGAGCGGCGCAGTGATTGGCCGGACTGGGGTGAAAAAAAACGGAAAAAAGTTGATCGGAGGCAGAGCAGAGGGCCGAGCACGCCAAAGCCCGGCAACATGCCCATCCTTCTTCCCTCCCGCCATATATCTCCGCCAAATTCCCCCGTCCCCTCTCCTCCCCTCACTGCTCTTACTCCTCCTCCTCTTCCTCCTCCCTTTACTTCTTCTTCTTCTTCTCCTTCTCCCTCTCCCTCTCCGCCTACCTCACCACCACCAACCACCTCTCACCTCACTCGCATCTCAAGATGGTCGCTGTCAACGGCACCTCCCCTGCCGTAAGCCTCCCCATTTCCCATTCACCGACCCCACCTCTGCTCGAATTTCTCCAAACGCACGCGGAGAAAGAAGGAAAAAAAGTCGCCGAACCATCGCCCATGCTGACAGCCTTTCCCCTCACAGAACCAGGGCACTTTCCTCTTCACCTCCGAGTCTGTCGGTGAGGGTCACCCTGACAAGATTGCGTGAGTCGCCTCCAATTCCTCACCTGTCGCTTTTCCCCAGTCCTATCTTCCGTTCTTCCGTTTTCCCAAGCCGCGCACAACTGCCGAAAGCGAAAGAATCCACCACGATCAAAACAAGAACCCCACTTCTAACGCGCTTCTTGCTCTATAGCGACCAGGTTTCCGATGCCGTTCTCGATGCCTGCCTTCGCGAGGACCCCTTCTCCAAGGTCGCTTGCGAGACTGCCACCAAGACCGGTATGGTCATGGTCTTCGGTGAAATCACCACCAAGGCCCACCTCGACTACCAGAAGATCATCCGTAACGCCATCAAGGACATTGGCTACGATGACTCCAGCAAGGGTTTTGACTACAAGACCTGCAACGTTCTCGTCGCAATTGAGCAGCAGTCTCCCGACATTGCTCAGGGTCTCCACTACGACGAGGCCCTCGAGAAGCTCGGTGCCGGTGACCAGGGTATCATGTTCGGCTATGCCACCGACGAGACCCCCGAGCTCCTTCCCCTCACCCTTCTCCTGTCCCACAAGCTCAACTCTGCCATGAAGGAGGCCCGCGTCAGCGGTGAGCTTCCCTGGTTGAGACCCGACACCAAGACCCAGGTCACCGTGGAGTACAAGCACGACGGCGGTGCCGTCGTTCCCCTCCGCGTGGACACCGTTGTCGTCTCTGCCCAGCACAGCGAGGCCATCACTACTGAGGAGCTCCGCAAGGAGATCCTGGAGAAGATCATCAAGAAGGTCATCCCTGCCAAGTACCTCGACGACCGGACCATCTACCACATCCAGCCTTCCGGTCTTTTCATCATCGGTGGTCCTCAGGGTGACGCCGGTCTCACCGGCCGTAAGATCATCGTTGACACCTACGGTGGCTGGGGTGCCCACGGTGGTGGTGCTTTCTCTGGCAAGGACTACTCCAAGGTCGACCGTTCTGCCGCCTACCTTGGTCGCTGGATCGCCAAGTCCATCGTCGCTGCTGGTCTTGCCCGTCGTGCCCTCGTTCAGCTCTCCTACGCCATTGGTGTTGCTGAGCCCCTCTCCCTCTTCGTTGAGACCTACGGCACCTCTGAGAAGACCTCGGACGAGCTCGTCAAGATCATTCGTGACAACTTCGACCTCCGCCCCGGTGTCATTGTCAAGGAGCTCAACCTGACCAACCCCATTTACTTCCAGACCGCCAAGAACGGCCACTTCACCAACCAGTCGTTCACCTGGGAGCAGCCCAAGCCCCTTAAGTTCTAAGTGGCCCATGCAACTGGCGTGGCATGGTTCAACCCCATGCCGCGCATTCGACATCTGCCATGTAGTACCATCATGAGATTACGAGCCAAGACATGCATGTCCATTCCAAGAAAAAGACAAAAGCGATTTTTTAAGACGGGATTTCCAAAGAGAACTGCTTTCAACAAGTTCCAAGGCGTTGGTGGGTCAATCGCATACACATGGAATCACACGTGAAGGGGATACCATATCTATTTCCGGCTTTCCCTTGCATTTTCTTTTATCTATCTGAGAGGCACACACCGGTTGAAAAGTGCTTTCTTCGGTGTGCGGGTGAGGGCAAGGGAAGGAGAGGGCGTGAAAGCGTGAGTGAGTGAGTGGGTGAGTAAGTGAGCAGTGTGTTGTCATTCAACATAGAGAGATTTTGGATCGCGGATAAATACCCCCCCTTGTTCCGACTTAACGTCGGCCAAACAAGCTTCCTTTTCTGTCATGTCTTTTCGTTGTGCTCCGCAAAGCGAAGCAAGCATCAACACAAGGGGTTGTGATTATGTCCTATGTAATAGAGGGAACGAAGAAGATTGGTCCGCTTGGATAAAACCTGCCCGTCAATCGGAGGCGATTGCTGCCGTGCACTGGGGCAAATCTCTGACTCTGGTGATAAGTGGTCAGTAGTGACCGTGAGGTTGACCGCGTTTCCCCATGCAGAGCGAGTCTTTGGTCCAAGACGGCCGTCTGCTCGAACTCAGATCCTGCGGTAGGACTGAAGAGAGGCTGGGCAGGATTGACTGACGGACATAAGCTGCCCCTTTCCTTTCATCCGCCTTGCCTTCTCTTGTCTTTTGCGTCCTCAGCATCGGTCGCCTTGTCTCATCCCCATAGCCGGTCACCGCATCTTGTCTCAAGTCGTAGTTTGCCGGTCACTTCCCGCCTATGCCGCCCGGTTGGGTTGTCCAATGCTGCTCGCGCATCTGGTCTGACTCTCTTCGGCTTCACAAACGCGTTCTTGTCCTTTGTTCACTCTTTCCTATCCGAGCTCAGCCTGTCCAAACCTCACACCGTCACTTCAGTACTCCGATAACCGGAGCTCTCTATATTAGAACAGCTCTTCCTCTTTGCAACCTCGCCATCTACTGTCCACACACTCTCCACTTCAAGCCTACCTCGCCGACCAAGGTTTCTGAGCTACTGTGGTCCGCAACCTTGGCTGCTCTTCTCCATTCCGTACGCCCATCCTCAGCATGGCCGATCGTAAGAACAGAGCCGCTTCTGCCGAGCTGAGCTGCCCGACGGCACCAAAGGTGGATTCCGCACGAGGAAGCGACGATGGCTTCCACGACGCAAAGGAGGATGTCATACTGAGCGATCAAGATCTGCTAACGATCCGGGATGAGCTGGTCTACATCGCACGTCGGGTTGGCCGGCTCATCGTCACTGCCGTACCTTCCGTCGACTCGTCCAGCACTAAGCGGAACTCCAGCGACCGCGTCACCGAGACCGACAAGGCCGTCGAAGCCACCGTCGAGGCGTACCTCGCCCGCCGCTTCCCCCGCATCGCCTTCCTGGGCGAGGAGTCTTACAAGCACGGCGACAAGCTCACCGACCAGCCCACCTTCGTCGTTGACCCCATCGACGGCACCCTCAACTTCATCCACCAGTTCGAGAACGTGGCCATCTCCCTCGCCCTCGTGATCGGGAAGAAGCCCGTCGTCGGCGTCGTCCTCAACCCCTTCCGCCACGAACTCTACGCCGCCGTCCGCGGCCACGGCGCCACGCTCACCCGCGGCGACCCCGACGGCGGCAACACCAGCCCCGCGATCCCGCTTCCCCTCTGCCGCCCTGCCGATCCCCTCCCCGGCCTTAACGGCTGCCTCGTCGCGGTCGAATGGGGCAACGAACGTCAAGGTCCGCACTGGGCGCTCCGCGCCGGCATGGTCCGCCAGCTCCTCACCGCCCGCGCCGAGGGCGGCACCATGTGTCATTCCATCCGCTCGACCGGCTCTGCCGCGCTCGACTTCTGCGCCGTCGCCCAGGGCGCCCTCGACCTCTTCTGGGAAGGCGGCTGCTGGTGCTGGGACGTCGCGGCCGGCTGGATCATCCTCGAGGAGGCCGGCGGCCTCGTCGCCTCCGCCAACCCGGCCGACTGGCAGCCCACCCTGGAAGGCCGCGTCTACCTCGCCGTCCGCCCCGCACCCACCGGCCAGGTCGCCCTCGTCGAGGAGATGTGGGCGCTGATGGGCGATCGTCGGTTTGACTTCTCTACACCGGCGCCGGCGGCCGAGTGAACCTTTAGCTGGAGCGATCCGAAACCCGGGAACGATTGACAAGAATAAAAGGAAAGTGGCGGGTTTGAGTGGGACAAGTGGGCATCATGAGTCTAGAGCGGCTAAGGCACCTTGCAATGGAAAGAGGGAACGGGAAAGAAAGACAAGAGGCTTGCTACAAGAGAAGAGCGGGAGAAAGAAATCAACAAACAAAGACAAGCGAGAAAGGGATGGAGAAGGGAAACAAAAGGATATTCAAGAGACCCCAGTAGATAGAAGAATCCCCCGCCCTCCCCTCTCCCTTATTTTCACCCGAAGGGCAGGGAATGAAAAAAGGTAGCATTTAATGAAATCAGACAGGAACGGAACATTGCTAAAACTATACTTGTGCACTTCCTGGATCCCGTCTTTTAACAGTAGTGAATGGTGAACGTATTAGCGGTGGTAGTACCGTAGTAGTAGTAGTAATGAGAAAGACAGCATTAAGATATAAAATTGGATAAAGGAGAAAAACAAAAAGATTAACAAGGACGACTACCAACTACTCGATAGCAAGCAGGATTATGTAGATGGGGCAGCTAAGCTCATTCCGTTACTTACCGTACATATATGCGAAATGATCTAAAGAAAAAAAAAATCTATACATCACCCTTCAGTTTTCAAGCAAAGGACAGAGCAGGCCCTTTGATAAAAGAAAGACCCCCCCTCCCCTCCCCCTACCAAATGTATCTATTCACCGATGGAATCCNNCCCCCCCCCCCCCCCCCCCCCCGACGTGCTACGAAGCAGCAAGCACACCGGGAGTAGAACAGGGGAGAAAAATCATCGGGTAGTCATATCAATCGTGTTTCAGTTCAAAGGCACATACATACATCTCACATCCTACAATGGTTTGCCTTCCATTCATACCATTTCTTATGGATACATACATACTCCCCCCACCCTCGCTGGACACGCTATCTCCGAGCCGCCGTGAGTGAGCTGGTTCTGTGTCGCCACGTACGCCCCGTCGGCCGTTCATTTCCGGGTTGTCACGCACCCAACTCTGTACTCTCCGCCTTCTCCTCTTCTGTTTTCTTTTCGCCATCTATTTCCCTCCTCCTTTTTCATCCTGAACCTCCCTTTACTATTTCCACCATGGCTGCGCCTAAGATTCATCGGGTCTGTTTGTGGTTGTTGATGTCGTTTTTGATGGTGATGGTAGTGATGGTGGTGGCGGTGGCAGTGGTGATAGTGAGGGGTTGCAGTCTGACATCGTAGAAGAAAGGGTATATGTAACCAAAGATTTCCATTGTAATGTAGTAAGGTGTGTGCCGGACGTGGCCGGACGTTTGGGTGAGTCAGGTGTGACGATGATGATGGTGATGGTGATGGTGATGGTGATGGTGATACCATGAGATGTGAGAGGAGGTAGTATGATTGAGGGTTGGATGTATTGCGAGTGGACGATGATAAGAAGGGGTATATGCTTCTTTTTCCTGGGAGAGGAAGAGATGTCAAGGGAGATGAAGGAAAAAGATGTACAGCATGTAGGAGCGAGGCTAAGTGTTCACCCGCCCTTGCGCGGCGCGATAGGGGTCGCAACCACAGGCCTGCTCGCTGAAGGCGCGGTCGCACTGGCATTCGCCGCGCTCTTCTTGCGCTCGAAAAACGTCTGCAGGATGCGCCGAACCATGACCAAGCTCTTCTCGTCCTTCTTCGAAGCGGCGCAGTTCTCCAATCCGTATGGCTTGGATATGACCACCGCGTCATTGACGATGATCTGGGTGTCGTGCCAGCGCGTCGGGAGGCTATTGAGCGTTGCGTTAGTTTCTACACATGAGACTCGAAAGATCAAGGACAAGTGTGGGTCTGGTGACATACGTCCTCTGCAGAGCGCTGAATATCTCCTGTGCTTCCTTCGTGATACCACGGCCCTTAAGGAACTCCTCCTCCTTCAGCTTGCGAACCGCAGCTTCCTCACGAGCCTTGAGAGCTCCGATGTCCACAGGTCCGATACTCGGAAGGGCGCCGTCAAAGCCGGGCCCAGAGCCTTCAATGCGCTGCGGGGCGCCGGTGAGCTCGAAGGACACAATGTGAGAGACTGGGATGATGTGGTAATCGCCAGGCTGATTAGAGAGGGAAGAGGCGGGATTCGGAGGAGCAGGAGCGGTGTTGATGGCGATGACGTTGGTGATGGGGCACGCGGTGAAGAGGGTGCCCTCGAGAGTCTGGTTGTGCGGCGCGGCGGTCACTTTGATGCTGTGATAACGACGAAGTCAGCCAGCTGCTCCTGCAGCGTCCAAGGCCCAGTGTGAACATCTTGGACGGAAGTCTCGCAATCGTCGGCCTGGTCACTTACCGTGCACCGACGGCCTTGTACAAGCTGTCCTGTTCGACAGTGCCGGCGTCCTTGCCCAAGCCTTTCGGAGTGGCCACCTTGCCGGTCATGCTCTGGCGCTTCTGGTCGGCCATAGTCGCGCTCAGGAGACTGTGTGCGGGAGAATGGCTGTGTGACTGCTTCCCCTAGGCTGCTCGCCGGTTGCTCCTCGATGGACAGCTTGCGATGGGCGCATACAAGCAAAGAAGGGGGGCAAAGGAGCGACAAGAAGTGAAGCCGTGCGTGCGCGGGGAAGAAGATGAGCAAAGGCAAGCAGTTGAGCAGGCGAGCAGTCGGCGCGTTGAGCTGGTCAGCTCCAACGGTGGTTGTCGGTCAAGAAAGTCTGCCCGAGCCAACGGTTGCTGCGTAGGTACCAAGGAGATCGCTTCCGCACGGCACGGGAGTTTCCTGGTGGCCCCGTCACCTCAAAACGTGCCACCGACCATCATGCCCGCCGATTCACGTCACCTCTGACCTTCATTTCTTCACAAATCATGCTACGCGGTCCGCGATTGTACCGGACGATCGGACTTGATCAAGTTTCTCTATTTTTACTTGGATATGCAACATTTTAAACATCATTCAATCTGTATATTCATGTCCGAATTCCAAATTCCGTCACAACGTCACCGCCATTCCTCAAGGCTGACACAGGAAGACGCCAAATAAAATCTCTCCAAGTCACTTTCGCATTGCCTCTTACATTTCCATCTAAGCGGTGTAGGAGGAAGCGGAGACGTTACCACCGCGGCCGGTCCAGTTAACGTGGATGTCCTTGCCGGTGGGGAAGTGGTCGTTGGCGTATTCCTCCTTCACGCGGAAAGTGTGGGCACCGAAGTAGTCTCTGTGTCCGAATTTAGTATCCGCCTCATCTTCACGCTTTACGTTCCTGTGTTTGATGCGACTCACCTCTGGGCCTGGAGCAGGTTGGCAGGCAGGTTCTGGCGGCGGTAACCGTCGAAGAAGCTGAGGGCGGTGCTGAAGGCGGGGATGGGGATACCCCACTGAGCAGCCTTAGAAACGACGTTTCTCCAGCCAGGCTGGGCCTTGTGGATAGCCTTGTTGAAGAAATCATCGAAGAGAAGGTTCTCAAGGTCGGGGTTGCTGCGGAAAGCCTTGGTGATGTCCTTCAAGAAGACGGAGCGGATGATGCAGCCACCACGCCACATGAGAGCGATCTCGGGCTTGTTGAGCTTCCAGGAGTACTGCTTGGCAGCCTGCAATGACCATGTTAGTGTGTGGATACTCAGTCGGCGAAGGATCGACATACCTCCTGCATGAGCATGAAGCCCTGGGCGTAGGAGATGATCTTGGAGGCGTAGAGAGCCTGCTCGAGGTCATCGAGGAAGGCGGCACGGTCTCCGGAGAACTCGGGCTTGGGACCGTCGAGGAGCTTGGAAGCACGGCCACGCTCGGCCTTGAGAGAGCTCAAGCAACGAGCAAAAACAGCCTCGCCGATCAAAGTGACGGGCATACCGAGGTCCAAGGCGTTGATGGCGGTCCACTTGCCGGTACCCTTCTGGCCAGCAGAGTCCAGGATCTTCTCGACGATGGGAGTGCCATCGTCGTCGTTCTTGTACATGATGTCGCGAGTGATTTCAATAAGGAAGGAATCAAGGACGCCCTTGTTCCACTTGTCGAAGGTATCGCCCATCTCCTTCTCGGTCATACCAAGACCGTTCTTCATGATGTCATAGGCCTAAATGATTAACGTACGTTAGGTGTCTGTTCCTCGTTGAATGACGAGTGGAGCTTCAGTTCTTACCTCGCAGATAAGCTGCATGTCACCGTACTCAATACCATTGTGGACCATCTTGACGTAGTGACCAGCACCCTCGTCGCCGACCCATTGGCAGCAAGGCTCGCCATCGCTCTTAGCAGCGATGCTCTGGAAGACATCCTTGATGTACGGCCAGGCCTCCTCGTTACCCCCGGGCATGATGCTGGGGCCGTAGCGGGCACCCTCCTCACCACCAGAGACACCGGAGCCGACGAAGCGAATGCCCTTGGAAGCAAGGTACTTGGTGCGGCGGTTGGTGTCGGGGTAGTGGGAGTTACCACCATCGATGATGATGTCACCCTCCTCAATACCACCCTCGTTCAAGAGCAGCTCGATGAAGTCGTCGACAGGCTTGCCCGCCATGACAAGGAGCATCATCCTCCTGGGTTTCTTGAGCTTCTGGACGAACTCCTTGATGGAGTGGGCGCCAACAATGGACTTTCCCTTGGCCTCTGCAGATAACGCATCAGCAATCGAGCGGCGAAAGCAATTCTCTCTTTCCAGCGGTCCTTACCATTCTCCAAGAAACGGTCGACCTTAGCCACTGTGCGGTTGAACGCGACAACGGTGAAGCCGTGGTCGGCAGCGTTCATGATCAGGTTCTGGCCCATGACCTACAACGGGGATCAGTATGCACGCCGATGACAATTGACGGCGGGGTAGACGGAGGAGGCTTACGGCCAGACCGATGAGACCGAAATCTGCTCCCGTTAGCAATCAGCCCCTACGGTGCTGCTGAGAGGGGCATCGAGGCATCGACTTACCTCCGACAGGTTCGGAAGACATGGTGCTTCTGCGCGGGGGAGAACAGTTAGCATTGAACGGGGATGGGGACGGAAAAAGCAAGGTCAAGGCGGGGTAATACCGTAGATGGTTTGCGATGAGGGGGAGTCGGCGAAGAATGGTGACAGAGGTGGAGGGGGGAAAAGGTTGGTGGTTGAAGATGGATGGGTGGGAGATGGGAGGAGATGGGAGGTGGGAGATGAGAGAAGTTGCTAGTTGTTCAAAGGCCGACCGGGGACGGGGCTGCTGATAAAGTGTGAAGGGGAGGGAGCGAGAGCGGGTGCACAGTGCGCTTCTTGTTGAGACCGGAAGTGTGGGAGTTTGTAAGGCAGGCGCGTGGGTGCGAGTCTCGAGCAGTGAGGGGCGGAGGGGTAACTGGGCCCAAGCCCACGTCCAACTGGCTGAGGGAGAGCATTACAAGTGGAGACCGGACCGAACTATGACGGACAACCCCTCCACCATCAGCCACTGGCACCTCGCACTGCCAAGCCCGACAAGAGAAGAGGAAACTTTTCGACAGGTTCCAAGTTGTTATCTGATCATCGGGCAGTAAATGCAGTACCTACCGGTACCTGAGGTAAAGTTGCGCAGCCAGTGGATCACATCGGAAAGGATTGGATGTATGTACAGATGGATTCCGGTATCAGACAGACCATGCTTAGAGTAAGGTACGTAAGGTAGTATGGCGGACAGTAACTAGTAATGCAGATACCTACTTATGTGCGGTATGGGATGGATAAAGAGTAGTACCTAGTAGTATTGTATACTGTACATGTACCTCTATGAGTAAATTTACTGTACTGTACATACATGTTCTCTCCGGTTGTGACTCTACATCATCGCCCGCCGGAACGTCCATGCTGTTTAGATACCTGGCAACGGGGAGCTACATACGATCAATACTACCTACGAGTACCATGATTCACAACAAGCATAGCTCTCTCACAGCCCCTTGGTGCCTTCCTTCTGCATGCAACGGTGAGCAGCAGCTTGCACCCGTCGTACTTTACTTATGGGCGGGCACTCCCAGCACGAATGGTTATTATGTAACCACCCGGCGGAAAGCTCGGAGGGGTGGAAAGGCCAGGGAGAGGAGTGGGAGAGGAGGACGACAGAGCAGGTGGAACAGCCCCCATCACATCATTGCCGCTGCTGGCGACCTCAAGCCCCCCGCCAACGCCGATTCCGCTACGCTGTTTTGGCACTTGCGCCGCGGAATTTCCGGCGAGCGTGCGGCGGTGGATCGGGCAATCGGCACCTTCGTCCGCCCGCGCCCAGAGTGGAAATGCAAGCCTTACCGCGACTTTTTTTTTGACGCCTGAAGTCCGAGCCGTCGCCGCCTTTCGCTGCCTTGGAGCGCTGCCTTGAACCAAGGGAGGTGCTGGCCGCATCACCCACCCTGACCACACAACTTCTCCTCCATCCATTACCGGCCCGACATCCCTTCCCGATCCCATTTCTTTAACTCCGTACTGTATTCACTGTACTCTCCCGCTCCCGCCGGGCATCATCGCCACTATCATCGACCCGTCAACCTTCCCTCCCTGAACTCGGTTGCGTCTCGAACACGTTCTTCTGCTTCCTCGACTTCTACTTTACCTTACGTCACGCGACGCGTGAGCGTCCTGAAGGCCTAATCAGCTCTTATTAGGTGACGCCGTTCTGCTGGTTTAACAATACTTCATCCGGGCTCTGCGACATTTACATATCCAATGGCCAATCAGCCAACCTCTTCCGCCCCCCATCCGTCTCTCCCAGCACGGCCTCCGCCGCCTGCGAACCCGGTCCCATCACTGCCATATGGCAAGAATGCATCTGGCGCAAGCTACGGCAGTTTTTCAGGCTTCAAGCCAAGGTCGGTAGCGCAGCCGGCGGGACTCAATTCAGGCTGGCAAGCCGCTCCCACAGTTTCAGCCCCTCCAACAACTTACGCGCCGCCCCAGACTGGTTATGTAGCTGGTGGGTATTCCTATCAACAACAGCCAGCATATTATGCGCCGGCTGGCATCGACCCCTATGCTCAACCAACTCCGCCGCAGATACAAAACCCGTTTGCGCCTCCTGGACCGGGGGTAGGCTACGGACGGGGTAGCTCAACTTACGACCCTGAGACCGAAGCGCAAATAGCGCAGTGGCAAAGCGCATATGCACCGAAGGATGAGCAGAGACCGCATCAGAAGGGGCGCAGCGACGGTGCTTCTTCCGCAGGGAACGCAAACAACACGCCGTTAGGCGGACGACCTCCAGCGCACAGCACTCCGGACGTCACCTCTCATGCCTCCAACAACACGCCCGCGGTTGGCGCCGACGGCAAACCGAAGACTGTCATCAGGAGCGGCGGTGGTCAAACATGGCAAGATCCTACCCTCCTTGAATGGGACCCGTCTCACTTCCGCATCTTTGTCGGCAATCTCGCTGGCGAAGTCACTGACGAGTCTCTGCTCAAAGCGTTTTCCCGCTATCCCTCGGTTTCGAAAGCACGCGTCATCCGTGACAAAAGGACCACGAAGAGCAAGGGCTACGGATTTGTGAGCTTCGCAAATGGGGATGACATGTTCCAGGCTGCCAAAGAAATGCAAGGCAAATACATTGGCAGCCATCCGGTTTTGATCAAACGCAGCGACACTGAAATCCGGCCCGTTGTCGTCACTGATAAACGCAACAAAGGCAAAAATAAGAAGAATAATCATAATAATAGCAAGGTTGCTGGCCATGCGAATACTGGGGCAGGAGTCCAGAAGAAACAGCCAAAGATCAGAGACGGATTGAAGATCCTTGGGTGATGGAAGACACATTATAGCGTAGGCGTTCAATGGCGAAATGGAAGCGTGCCTGGTCAGTGATGAGTTCTGGAGGATCAACTTGGCAGGCAAGCTTTGTGAATTTTTATGGCTAGAGATCATTAGGATGACGAAATGTCTATATCAGAATACTCACGAGGTCAGCGCGACGTGAACAACCTGTAACTTCTCGAGGGTCACAGTCATGAAGTCGACTTTGATGCCTGAGGAAACAGTCACGTGCTTTCTTGGCTCCGCCCATCCTCGTCGCGAATCGCCAGGACGCGGTTGTAGCTCGAAAGTCAGGCACTTGCAGACATCGACCTCTTGTCGCCTCACCAATTGCGCTCATTCCACCCCTCCGACATAGACCTGGTCGCATATGCCATAGGTAGCTGCACGCCGGTTTCCCCCCAATTCTCCGCCACGATGCAAGATCCCAGTGCGCACGTGGCTCCCGTCGTCGTAAGTCTTCCTCGACTCGCGCGCGCTCCATTCACTTGGTTCCTACAGTACCCGGCTGTCTCGAGCTGACATCTGATGCTGTGTAGTTGGGACATGTCCATCTGCTCTCCGAGTACAAGTTCCCCGTCACCGCCACCCTTACCCCTCAGCAAGCGCTAGATTACCTGGTCAGCGCCCCGAAGATCGTTAGGGACATCGCCGCAGTCTGTTGGACGTACTTCCAGATCCCCCCCAGCGACGGTACCGTCCTTTTGACGTGGCAAACCCCTCAACTGGAGACGCAATTCCCGAGCGATGGATATGTCTGGGCGGATCCGGAGCAAAGATACCAGTTCGAGCACCGCGGCTATGTAAGCATACGTTTCACGTCACCCCCGGCCGCACGATGCTAATGTCTGCCCAGACCCTTGAGATCTTCATGCACCGGTCCGGATACCGCATCAACTACGAGAATATGGCGACTCATACCAGAACACGTTACCGTATCATCGGCAAAGACCCAAAGGCTCCCGGCGCATTCGATCCCAACCTGTGGATCATCCACTACGGTCAAGCCAACCGTGAGCACTGTATACCTGTCGATCGCATCCCCATCACATTAGGCATGTCACGGATCATCGAACATAGACAGTTCATAGAGTCGCAAGGGCAGTTGCTGCGCAAACCATTCATGCTGCATGACCGCGCCAGCTGGCCGAAGGTCGACCTCCCGCAGCAACAACAATCCCAAAGCCGCGCAAGCATGTACTCGGGCAATCCTAGGCAACCAATTGGTGCGATCGGGGGCCAGCCACCGTTTTACAATCCTGTGCCTCATCAACGCGTGGGGCCTTCGCCTGCGAAACGGCAACGCCATCAACCGCCCGCGCAAATGCCTGGCACCGCTCCGGGCATGGCGCCTCTCCCGGATGACGACGAGGATCACACCCACCTCGGTGACCTGATGGACCATCTGACCCCTCGAGAGATCAGTGCGATGCGGTACAAGCAGCACCATGAATGGATGGAGGAGGTGTTTTCTTCACCCTACTCTGCCGGAAGGATTCAACCTGTCAGTCTGGGCCTAGGGCTCATGGGAGAGCTGGGGTATCTGACCAAGGATATACTGGCGGCAGCGCACGCTGATGTGATCACGAAAGTGGAGAAGAAGGAGCAGAGGACGCAAACGAGAGTCGAATATGTTCACGATCCTCCCGCTTACGAGAAGCTGAACCCTGCTCGCGTGCAGGAGTTCGAAAAGCGCGTGCAGGAGCACCTGGAAAAGGAACAGGTGGTACTGCAGAAGATGAAAGACGAGCATGCTAAGAAGGTGGCGGACCTGAAACGAAGCAGAGTGTATGTGCAAGCAGAGAGACGACTGAGGAACGCGGTCTGGGATGAAAGTGCTATCTTAGCGGACGGCCAACAAGGTACGCGGCAAGAGTCTGCTGAACGTATTGTCCAGGAGGTGGAGAAGACCCTGAACGTCACCGTCAGGCCGAAAGAGGACGTGGTCTGCGTCGCGAAGGGCGGTTTCCAGGAGGAGCGGCCAATTCCTCCTGCGCCGGCGCCGGCTCCAGCGGAAGACGGCACCGACAACAACGATCAGAGCAATGACACTACTATGGGAAACTACGACAGCAATAGCCTCAATGGTCTGATCAACGAAGCAGCTATGGATGCCGACAACACGGCTGCCGGGCTCCTAGACCAGTTCGGGTCGAATTCCGTGGCCACTACCCCCGCTGCCTCCCTCGCCGCGCCCGCCGGGCAACAGTCTAACTCTGCCGCTGTCACCCCAGCGGATACCGGCGCACCCGCTCAGGAATCCTCCGTCGCGGACGGGCAAGCACCAGCGTCCGCATCGGCTGCAGGAGACTCTTTGCTTGCAGGCATGGATATTGATGTTGACATGGGGGGCATGGACACCGCCAATCCTGCCGATGGTGACGCATCCAAGACGGAGGGCGACTGGGTCATGGTAAACCAGGTTGACGCGCCGGTAGCCGACAACCAGCCCGCCCCTTCGGCCGATGCGGAGCAACCGTCGGCGACGGCTTCTGCTGGTGCGCCCACGGTGGCAGGGCAGGAGCAACCGCAGCAAGAACAACCTGCACCGACATCCGCACCGGGAACGGAGCCAAAGCCTTCCTCGGCGACCGAGCCGCAAGGGCAAGCGCAGAATGAGCAGCAGCAGCAGCAGCCGCCGCCGCCGCCGCCAGCGGAATCGCAACCGGCAGCCGCAAGCGGAGGAGGCGGTAGCGGGGGCAGCGGCGGCAGCGGCGGCATGTTCGACACCCCGCCGGACTTCGGCACATTCACGGACTTTAGCGCGGGCGGCGTGGCCGGGGGCGCGGAGGGACCTGGGGCGGACGACGACGACGACGACGGGCTCGGCCTGGACCTGGGCGAGGGGGGCCAGCTGATCGAGGACAGCGCGTTCGGGGACGCGCTGCACGGGATGGACACGCACACGCCCGGGGCGGCGTCCGGGGCGGGCGGACCGGAGTGATGGCGGCCCGGGGCGATGCTGCGATGATGACGGGAGGATGAGGATGGATTCGTATTGGCTTTTGGGCGTGAATGAACTGGATCGCTTTCTTTCTTTATTTTAATTTTTCTTTTTTGTCTTTATTCACTTTTTTTTTGTGCCCTTCGGACCCTCGCGACGGAAGGTTATCTATCTATTAAACTTCCTCGCTGGGTGGAGTTGGTGTTTATTGTAGGAGGTGCAGAAGGACGAAGGATGTGGATGTGGATGGGTTCGCGGAAGGGGCCAAACTTGCGTTTTCCCGTTCTTCTTCTCTTTAGATATGGTTTGTCTTCATCCCACTCCTTGGTGAATTTCCCTCTTTGATCTTCCGCCTTTCCTTTTCTTTTTTTTTTCTCTTACCATCCTATTCTCCTGGTTTGTTCAGTGGGTGAGATATAGATTATCTCTCTACTCACCTCCGGCTTTGGACCGTCATCGAATCTTTTCTTCTTCTTTTCTTTTCTGCGCCTTCGCCTTCGCCTTCGCCTACACCTTCGCCCTCGTTCCACCCGTTCGTCTCTGTACTCCCGGACCGCCATCCATTCCTCATCGTCTCCTATTTATTGTCGTCGAAGGAGGGGCAGGAACAGGCGGTCTGATGTCAGCGGTTTTGCTTTTGTCTGCCTCTGCGAGGGCTGGCTATGGGCTATTCTATGCGGTGCTGCCCTGGAGCTGCGGTGGAAACGAATCCACCACCATGACCCCTGGGACATTCGGGGCGGAGAGGTATGTATGATCGGCGTGTGAGGCTTAATGGTTGCACGACAGTATGAGCGATGGAGGGGGTGTTTGGCGCAGTTCGGTGGGTGCTCCTCTCACCACCACCACCACCACCACCACCACCATGCGCGCGTGGTGGTCGTCAACGGCGGCGTGAGCGGATGGGTTGGGATGGATCGTCTGCACGTCGGAACATTGGTACCTCCATGGCGGGAAAGTTCCCAGACGACTCTCGTGGCCGACCACCACCTACTCCGCAGCTCGAAGCCTTGAAGATTACCTGGTATTGGCTGGTGGCTGGGTGTCACCTCGGTACGACGGCGCCGAGCTCGTGTATGACGCCACCCCGTTCGTATCCAGCACAGCACAGCACAGCACGATCCATGCCGGCCGGACAACCTCACCCATCGCCTGGGATATGCGGAGTCAGCCGTTGCGACGGAGTGGAATTGGGATTGGATTCCTGTTGTTTTGGTTACCTAAGTTAAGTATCGTTTGTCACCGTCAGCTAGAGCAAACAACTAGCGAGCAGCAGCAGCAGCAGCAGCAGCAGCAGCGACAGCAGCGGCCATGCAAGCTGCATATGCCGTGTCTCTTCCGACCGTTGTGATGGTGGTAATGGAGGAAGTGGCTGTCGTTAGCTGACCGCTACTAGGTAATGTAGGTAAGGTACTACGGTAGGTACCTTAGGGATCCTACTCCGTAGGTATGCATATGGATCTCACCTCAGTTACTAGTAAGGTACCTTACCCAGGCCAGTAACTGAAGGTAACTGGAAGGTATCCAAGCCTGTCAGATACCCAGGCCACTGCATCCATCGGTCTCTTCCCTCGTCCATTCTTGCCTTCCTGCCTTCCCACCTCGCTCCTGCCCTCCTGCGGCGATGAGGACGAGGATGACGATGATGCAGGTGGCCGGCCAACCTTCCGACTTGGCCACTCCATTCAGCGTGCGGCAGGACCTCCCCAGCTGTGTCCTCCAAACCGGGCAATCCCTTCTTGTCTCTCCACTCATTTTCTTGCTTCTCAGTCTACTTCTCTCCCATTCCTCTCGACCTCTTCTTCTCCCTTCTTTCTTCTTTTCTTTCTCCTTCTCCCTCCTGGAGTCTCTCTCACACCGTCAATCCACTGTGTTACTGAATCCGTTGGACGCACCGTTTGAAGTGATAAAAGCCGTCGACTCCACCGGCTGTTCCTCCGCCCCCCCTCTATTTCTTCCTCTCTCTCTCGCCCTCAGCCAGCCTGGGCTCATCTTCGTATTCCTCTCCATCCCCATCCTTTCCCCCTCCGTACGACCCCTTGGATCTCCGTTTTCCTTCCCTCCATCCGCGGGAGGCCTTCTCAACGATGTCTTTCTGCGCACGAACACGAACACTGCTCCTGTTACTTGCCCTCCTCGCCACAGCCGCCGCCAGTCCCTTCCAAAATGGCAAGTATGCTCACGCCGTAGAGAACGTGGAGGTCGACGTTCGCGCCCGCCTCCCCTCGCCGCTTCTCAGGGACCGCCAGGCTTCCGGTCCCTTTCCGGTCCGTGGCGCAGGCGGTGGGATATATCCTCGGTTGGAAATTCGGGACCTCAAGAAGGACGCGGATATGTGGAACCTGTACCTGCTCGGACTGCAGCGCATGCAGGGCGTGGATCAGAGTGATAAGCTGTCGTACTATGGGATCGCTGGTACGTTTGTTACTCTCATCATGAAAACTCGAAGATATGCGGTATAAGGGGGCTCTTTTGAGAATCCCTCAGCATCTGGAAGGATCCGCACTCCTAAGAACTCCGGCTGACTATCCTCTTCTTAGGAATCCATGGGGTACCTTACGAACCCTGGGATGGGGTCCAAGCCACTGGCAACGCAGATAGCGGGTACTGTCCTCACAGCGCGAACATCTTCCCGACATGGCATAGGCCATATCTCGCTTTATACGAAGTAAAAGCTCTCTTTCACTCCATCGCGTCCTTACTAAGTCAGGGGTAGGAAATTCTGCACGCTCATGTCCAAGACGCGGCAAATGAGTTCCCCGCGGGTCCAACCCGTGATAGGTACTTATCGAAAGCGCCCTCCTTTCGCATCCCCTACTGGGACTGGGCAGTGCTTCGAGAGGACGCGCCTTTCCCGAGCATCCTCCAACAAGAGACCGTCGAGGTTGTTACGCCTAATGGCACGGCTACCATCAGCAATCCCGTATTCACGTACAGGTTTCACCCGCTGAACCACGATGAGCTCTATCAATGGGTCAGTTGAATTCCACCGTTGTTCCTGACTACCTTTTACCAACACGCCACAGTGGGCGCCGGAACTATCAGTCTTTCCTGAGACTGTGCGTTATCCATCTGACAAAACCGCAAATGCCGTCAGTCGCAATTCCCTTGCGGCTGAACTCCTCGCTGACAACCGCCCTTCCATACAATCACGTCTGTATCATGTGTTCACAATGGTGTCTAACTATATGGATGCTGCCACTGACCTGACCACGGATGATTCCTTCGAATCCATCCACGACACCATTCATAACAGTGTCGGCGGGGATTCCGGTCATATGACAAACGTACCTTATAGCAGCTACGATCCCGTGTTCTACCTCCACCATGCGATGGTGGATCGCATATTTGCTATGTGGCAGGCGCTATATCCCGATACTTGGTTCACTCCGGAAGCCTTGGTCAATCCAACCTTCACAATTGCGGCTGGTACTATCATTGGCCCTGATGATCCTCTGACACCATTCCATCGCACGGTAGACGGTACATTTTGGACTTCGGATGACTGCCGCGATACGACATCCCTTGGCTACACGTATCCGGAACTCGCGGCCACAAATAGCAGTGAGCTGATCGAGACGATTAACAGACTTTACGGACCGGACGCTGGTACAGTCGGCAGTAAGATTGGCATGATGAGGCGCACAATTCCCGGAGCACCTACGTTCAATCAGCATCGAGACTACCTTGCCCATATCAAGGTCTCGAAGCTCGGGCTCGGGAGTAGCTTTTTCGTCTACATATTCCTCGGGCAGCCCGCCAGTTCTGACCCTGCTTCCTGGTCACAAGATCCAAACTTTGTCGGCATGGATGGTATCTTCGTCGGCACGCACCATGATCAGAGTTCGCCTGAGCTTATGGTCAATGCCGTCATTCCACTGACTGCTGCGCTCGAAGCTAGGATGGCTAATGGGGAGCTCGGAAACCTTGAAACGCCACAGACAAGGCTGTGGCTTAAGCGTAAACTGGTCTGGAGGGTGAGGAGCATGGGTTCGGATGGCGCCGAAGTTCCTTTGGATCAGGTCCCAGGGCTCGAGGTCAAGGTGACAACATCGAGAGTCGACCCTGCCACTTCGATGCGCGAATTCCCAAGACGAGTCGGTTATCCGGAGGATCTGGAAGATGTGACGAAAGGAAAGATTGGAGGGTGGGCGCGACGCTGAAAAATATCAATTGGAAGAACGTTGAATAACAACAGGGTGGGTATTACTAGCGATGGTTTGGACGCGCTGCTGCGAGCACTTGTGGCAAGAGAATATGCCTGCTCATTATTCTAGCGGATAGCTCTTTGGCGTGCATGGGTACGACGCCGTCTTCATGCTCAAAACTCATACGGGAGAAGTGGCGTAATTAATGGATCTCATCATATTCGGTTGTAACCAATCGGATATCTCACTTTTCGAAAACCCACGTTCAACAACCAATGACCATTTGAAAACATAACTCCAGACCATGCCTTTTCCTCCTCCCCAGAACCTCCTTTTTCCGTTCTGACAGTGCACCTATCGACGCAATCAACGGTGTCAATGCTCTCCCAGAGATGTCCCCTGCCTTCTCTTGCAAGCTCTACGCCCGTACCTCCCACAAGCGGATCTTGCCAGCCTCGTTGGCGACGGCGAGGATGGCCTCGGCGGCGGCCTCGATCGGAGCCGGGCTCGGAGCCCAGGCGACGGCGGTGATCCGGCCAAGCGGGGTGGCAGCCGTGGGCCAGTTGCGGTAGACGGTGGCGGAGGGCAGGTGGACGAGGCGGAGGGCGTCGCGCTTCCAGCGGCTGGCCATCGCGAGCACCTGACCGGACGGGTCGAAGGCGAGATGGGAGGTCGGCGTGGTGAGCTGGTCGAGGACGCGGACGGGGGCGGGGGCCGGGGGCACGCCGGCGTTGTCGGCGTGGTCGCTGGCGCTGGCGCCGCCCAGCCACTGCCGGCGGTCGTACAGGTTGACGACACCGGAGGAGCTGCCGACGGCGACCCAGCGGTCGCCGCCGAGGAAGTTGTCGCGGCCGGAGCGGCCGCCGAGGGCGAGGACGGTGGTGCCGACGGCGCCGGCGTCGGTCCAACGGGCGAGGGCGCGGCGCTCGGCCACACTCCACTCGGTCACCTCGCCGTTCTTGCCGGCGATGGTGAGGCCGCGGCCGTCGGCCCACCAGGCCAGGTCCGCGATCCCGCCCCGGCTCTCGACCCGGGCCTGCATCGCCCACTGGAGGGTGCGGGCGTCGAGGAGGTTGACGAGGCCGCCGCCCTTGCGGGCCGAGCCGACCAGCGCCACGTACCGGCCGTCGGGCGAGAGGCGGAAGCGCTCCATGCTCCGCTGCTCGTGGCCCTGGCCGTACACGCGGGAGATCTTCTCCACGAGGCCGGTCTCGAGGTTCCAGATGTGGAAGTAGCGGCGGCGCGCGCCGAGGAAGACGCGTGCGTCCGTCGGGTCCGGGTGGAAGAGGGTGGTCGTCAGCGGGGTCCGCTTGATGTGAAGGGAGGTCAGGAGCGGGTTCGGGTGCGGCGGGTGCGGGTGGATGTGGTGGAGGTAGAGGGTGGCGGCGGGCCCGGAGGAGAGGAGCAGGGGGAGGGTCGGGTGGAAGGAGAGGGAGGTGAGGGCGGAGGGGGCGCCGCTGGAGACGTCCTTCATGCGCTGAATGTCCAGCGTCTCCGGCCGGAGCTTGCGGCGCTTGTTGGGCCCGTTGGCCGTGCGGACGAGCCCTTCGGCGTCGCGGAGGAGCTTGGCCAGAGGTTGGGTGGAGATGTCATCATCCTCGTCCATGTCCACGTCGTCGTCCGAGGACTCCTCGTCTGAAGACCCTGCGGCGGACGCCCGTCGCCTCTTCTTCGTGCCGGTTGCGTCTTTCACCCACTCTGGCACGGGGTATAGTCGCTCGAATCTGAATCACATCCATTAGCCACGTCCGCAGGGTAAACCAGAAAGGGCACCAGCAACTTACTGCCGCCTCAAGCGCTTCGTGTACTCCTTGCCAGACACCACATCTTCCGCTTCTGTGATCCTCAATTTTCTCAGCTGCGGCACCGACGCCAACGACACCGCTATCCTCTCGTCATCGCTGTCTTCCCACGCCGGAGGATCTCGGCGGTCCGCTTCGTCCTCGTCCTCGTCAGCTCCGGAGGTGAGAAGCGCCTGCTCCTTCAGATCGCTCGGACCGGCATCAAAAAAGAACAGCTGCGCAGTAGGTCTGGTTAGCACCAGCTCATAATCCACGTGATGCCCAGCAGCGCCACGACTACCAGGGAAGAAGATCTCACATCTGTGTCCGCCAATGCAGTTAGGTCGCCTGCTCCTGTCTCTTCCGCTTGCGTATCATCCCGGGCGGCGGCGCCGCCGCCGCTCAAATCCGCCTCCAACACCTCCCGCAACCCCTGTCGGAACCCGGTCCGGTCGCCAAAGATCAATCGCTCCAGCTCTTCTTCCGTCTGATCTTTCTCCATCATCTCCTCATCCTCCTCGTCGCTGTCATCGTCTCCCTCGCTCTCTCGCGCGTCACCCCGAGCGACACTCCGCTCCTCCTCGTCGGAGTCCTCCATGTCCTCATCCTCGGAGGCCGTGAACTTTGTGAAGTCGGGCTCGAAGCCGCTTTCGCTTTCGCTTTCGCTTCCTCCGCGCTCGCTCTCGCTTTCCGAGTTGTCGAGGGCAGCTTTCGGGGGCGGCGCTGTGGACTTCGCCGCGGCGCCCTTATGGACAGCAGCTCCCTTCTTTTTCGCTGCCATTGCGCGACGCGGTGGTGTGTGGGAGGGGGAGAGGCCGACAAAAATTTATCGAACGCGGATTTCTTGCTGCGGGCGAGAAAAGATGGGACTGCTCAGGAAGGTTGGGCACGTCGTCCCAGGGAAATTTTGGAGGGTGCCAAGACGCGGCGGCGGACTTAAGCGTGCTGTTTCCCGGTGTTTAGGGGTCGAGGACAGCCTTGCGCATGCATGCTCTTCTACCAAACTACCCGTAACCGCGACTGGAGAAATTGCCAAATCGACGTCAAACATGGGGGCCTATGAAACTTTGCAAAAGCTAGCAGGTTTCAATCCTGCGGTGACTATCTAGGTATATCGATGCAACGAGAGGCGAACCAGGAGCGGGTGTCTTCATGCATCCGGTCCTCATACCATCGAAAGAAAGAAAACATAAGAAGAAAAGAAGAAATATGCGAAGGGTCAAATAACGAGATAGCTTGCAATCAGCCAGGCCGCGACACCCACCCAGCTGAGCGCCAACACCAGTCCTCCCATCAACAGACCGGCCGTCACCCTCGCGCCCACCCCACGATAGCCGATGGGCGGCCATCCGACGCCAAAGAACACCCATAGTAGCAGGGCCAACACGCTCAGCAGGACCGTCATAGATGCCGCTAACAGGATCCTAGAGATGCTCCAGCCTTGGTGGAATTCCAAGAAGGTGACCGTATCCGGGCTCGTTGAAGAGGGAGTCAGACAGGCCGGATCAGCTTTCTCCTCCTCGGGTCCACGCGAGCGTCTTTCTTTGCCAGCCGCCGTCTCTCCATCTTCCCGCTCCTTCTCCCAGTCGTCGCCGACGCCCCTCCGCTCCGTCCCTTGCGCAGCCGGCCCGTCCACATCTGCAGAACCACTGTGTTTACCGGCCCGAAATGAGCGCCGCGCCGGCTCCCGCGGCGAAGGGAAGCTGGTGATGGGGGCGGCGTGATTGGCCGTTGCGACGCGGCGGGCCCAGTGCACCCAGCCGAAGCAGAGCGCGCCCGATTTGGGGTTCTTGTACAGTTCCATCAGCCGCTCCTCGGAGAACGTGTCGACCAGGCCCCTGGAGGCGAGCAGCCGTGGACTTCGCGGAAGGTAAGCGATGCTGTCGGGTTCAGAGAACGGGTTGGCGATATTGGGCGTAAGGTGCGCGAGCTGAGGGTACTGGAGGGGGGTGATCGAATGGCTATAGAGACTTGCGCTGCTACTCCAGCCGGTAAATTGGCTAATGGTGATTCGTTTAAGAACACGGGCGCTGAAGAATCGGGAAGGGCCTGCGAGCCGGTTGTATTCTCTACGTAAGAGGTGGCAGAAAGCCTGGTGGTCGAACGAAGATGAGCTGTTCTCCTGATGTTTGAAAACATTCCGTCCTTTGTTGCGGCATAGCCGTCGGCGGCACAACTTGTACGGTCATGGGGAATGATCACCCGGCCAAGGCGTGAGCTGGGAATATTGGAACGTCGACGCAAACTAATTGTCAAGAAGAGATCTCCGGCCTCCTCACAGGTTTGATCCGGCGTAACGGTAGGCCCTGGCTGGTTTGGGAAGGCCTCCTGGGGGGAGAACGCATACGGTGTGCGGACGATCTTCTCCGGAAACTGATGAGAATAACCCGCCGTGTCAATCGGCGGAGGCACCAGAGACACGCTCCGCTTCTTCCACGACCTGCGCGCATGCTTCGCGGGATCTACCAAGATGGACGGGCGTTTGCCGTTGGCGATGGCTTGTAATGCTTCTTCGTCCCGCAGAAGGGCCTGCAATGTCATCGTATGCGTGTCAAGTGTAACACTAGCGTTACTGGGTGGCAGTAGCTGATCGTCCCGAAGGACATTCGAGACCTGAACCGAGGCTTCGCCGTCTGGGTCAGTCTGCTGCACTCTGATCGATCGTTCCGGGTGCGTAGCTCTTTCGCTGCTGCTAGGCGCATTAGTAGTCTCCTCCGAATGCCCCTTTGTTGTACTCGTGGAGGGTTGTAAGGCATTAGCATACGGCCTCGGTGTCGAAGTGAGCCTGAGGAAGTCGTCTTGTCCCTCTGTGCCGGATCCCGCATTCGTCTCGTCGTGACACTGCAATACGAACTGGGCGGATGTTGCACCAAGGTAATTCGGCCGCTTTCTTTGAGGTGATCTCGCGTCTCTTGAGGCTTTTCCGTGCTCAAGCTCGGGCAGAAAAGGACCGGTAGGACTGTTCAATTGCAGGCCTTCTTCGGAGCTCTCGTCGTCGAAGAAGTCCGTCGTTCGCATGCCGACATCTGGTTGATCATGGATAGATTCCACCATTTCCAGTGAGACGCTCTTAATGGAACCAGCAGTGCCCTGAACTATCCGCGGTGAGCTGGCAGGAGAGCTGGAGAGGACGATGAAATCGCCCTGTGATACCAACGGCGCAGCCATGGATCAGACCGGCGGGGCCAGCGGCGGATGAGGTCGAGGAGGCTGTAGTGCTGCAGAAACTGCAGTCTTTGTTTATGCCCACCAAACAAACTTGAAAGGCGGTCAACATGCAGTCAAAGACCGAGCGGCGGACAGGAGCGAAGAACTGCCTCAGGTAGCCACGTTCCAAGCTGGTGAGCAATGGAACGTAGTGTTGTGGTGCAGCCGCTCGTAACTGACGCAAGGGAGAATGTACGCTTGGTCATATCTAGTACAGGCGGTTACACCATCATCCCACGAATTTTCCGCCGCAATAGAGACAAACATCGCATGCGGAGTATAGCAGCTCGGCCAGTGCTGGGGCAGGGTCTTGCTCAGCTATCTTTCGAGATTTCGGAGGATCCACCTCGGCAGGTCGTTCAGCAGCATTGGTTGATGCATCCACTTCAAGTGATCCTTGATCAGCGTCGGCGATACTGTCCGCTTTTATATCTCTGTCGAGAACATATCGGTCGTCCAAACATTGTGTGCCACAGATGCCACAATACTTCGACACTCCTGGCGCCTGAATGCTGAGGAACGTCAAAGCACATCGTTCTTTCCGTCATAATCAGCCCGCGTCTTCTGAGGTGCCGGTTCTTCGTAGTACTCACTGAATTGATGGCCAAGTTCGCATCGAGCCCAAGTGATAGCTTGGAACGGGATACTCGTGCCACAGATTTCGCATTTTTCAAGGAGCTCAAGTGTCGAGTGGGAGTTTGCAATGTCAAGCTCCGTCTTCGGCAAGACCATGGAAGCGACTTGATACATCCTCAATATGGTCGGGCTAAGTTTGCTGTGAGAATTATCATAGTAAGCAGCAGGAAGTTTGGTGATTATGCTAGCGACATGTGTCAAGATCGAAACGACTGAGGAACCGTCTCGACCGGATTCAGGAAGGACCCGCGAGACAAGGTTCTCGTGGCGCTGTCTCATGCTACTTCCTTCGAAATATATGCTGCGCTTGAGTACCCTGGCCACGGTGTTTGTAGTTTGTGAACTATTGCCGGTGCTTGATTAGCTATCGTTTTGTCCTGTTGTCATGAAGTGCAATACTTTATACACGGAGAACTCTTACTTGAGGGTTTTCGAACGGTCCGCATAGGCGCCGAAAACGTTCCAGATTTCCGAGAGAATCTTCGGCTTGGCTTCCAACGCATCCTTTTCTGTGACAGAGGTATAAGTGAGCCAACGTCTGATACTCCAAAGGATGTATTCAGCGCTGATATCTGCGTGACCGTCAGCATATTGAAGCTGTTAGACAGGGCTTGTGAATCCCACCTTCGACATCAGAGATTCCCCCATTGACAGGCAAAGAGAAGCTTCCTTCACTGGAATCTAATTTGTTTACCATTACGAACGACCTGCGATCCGCGGCGATAACGTAGGACACCCTATCAGTGGGATGAAAGCTGGCGCATGTAGCCACCGCGTCCCCTAAAGGCGACGACGCCATGCCCCAGATCTTGGCGGCGGCGTTGCCCCCCAGGGCTAGATCAGCATTGTATAGAGCGCGGTTTTCCAAAATCTGATCTTTCCATGCCGATCCCTTAACCACGTTGCCGGAACTGAGAGGAAGGCCAAACCCGTTGGCTTCGGCTTGAGCGGTGAACAGATGAGTAGAGTAGTGGATCTGAGGTTTTTGAGCCTGCGGTGTGAAAGCCGTGCCTTTTCAAAGTAAGTACGATGTATAGTAGTAATCGAATTAGAGTAGCACATACCAGATACGGAGTCCCAGCGACCGTCCAGTCTGTGTGTCGAGGGCCTGTACCTGACCTGATCCTGAACCTCTCGGATCAGGAAGCAGTGCGCGTCATCTCTGGAGAACGCTACTAGAAGCAGTTCGTCTGATGAATCCTGTTCATCATGCGCCCAGACAGTGGGATACCAGAGCGCTAGTGAATCATGCTGCAGGTTGACATCGTTGGCGAGAATGTGCGGCTCTCCCACATCAACGGAGATGGTTCCATGACCGGACGAGGACGCTGAGGATTTGACAGGCCTGATAACGATAGACCTGTCTGCGGCATACGCCAAGTAGCTCGTGAGCATCCCTGACTTTGACTGGACAACTGGACTCCAGGACAGATTATGCGTGTAGCGAGTCTGGGGAATATAGTCGTCCAGCACGGAGGAGGGGAAAGGACAGGTGAACAGATACGGGGATGTTGCAGAAAAGCGAGCGATTATATGAGCAGACCAGGGCTGACGTGATCTAGAAAGCAGCTCATAAGGTGAACGAATCTGAAGTATATGGACTTCATCGAAATCGTTCCATATGGCAAGGAGGTATCCAGCCGTATCGTCTGAGGATGAATATTCACGGTCAGGATTTTGAGCACTACGAGCTCCTGTCCGCGTGGGACACCATGAGAAACTTCGGATGCGCCATCGCAGTTTTCTTCTGTTCGCGGCATCCCGCGGAGGAAGTTCTTCGTCGCCGTCTGGGTTGAGGGATGTGTAATGACGCTTCAGCGCATGGTTCACAATGAGTTCCCTTTTCCAATTCTTGGAATGCTTCGGATCACCGTCGGCCGCCCAGATGGAGAGTACGAGGTTGGATGTGAGCAAGCCAAGCACGCACCTGCCATATCGCCCGAGTCCCGGCGGTGACCACGCCAGTGCAGAAGCGTGACTGAGAGAGAGCTCTTCGCCTATCGAAGCTACGCGAGAAGGTGCGGGATGCTTGAGAGGTATCTCATCGTCGGTGAAGAGGTTTGTCTCCACTCGTGCGATGTCCCACGGTTCATCTCCACCGCCTGCTCTGATTTGTGCAGCATCTTTCGGCCGTTCTAGCTTTGGTATCTATGCACAGATGTTAGTTCATGACAAAGGGCTTCGAGGTCTCGAGAAAACACTACAAGTAACTGCACTTGGTCATCAGTTGCCACCGCAAGAATTCCGTCCTGCGACCAGCTTAGGCAATGCACAGTTGTTGGCCATGCCTGGATTTCAGTTGCATTGGACATAATCAGGACCGCTACCAGTCCTTAGATATCATGTAAAGTATTCGAGACGTGTGGTTGAAAGTTTCCTTGGGGTTGGCGTTCGAAAAGACGCGAGACGTTGGCGCGCCTCGGTAAAATGCACCGAAGCGGGCGACAAGGCTTCACTACACGCATCCACGAGTAAGTAGGTTACTTCATGTACGAAACGAGTCCGAAGGTACTCTGCCCATCCATCTGGATAGTTGATGCTGGACATAATAATGGGTGTTTACTGAAGTACGGTATTTCCTAGACCTAAGGCTTGCTGAGCAATCCGAAAAGCTTGCCCGCCACGGGGTCCCATTCGTCGTCCCATCGACGCGAACTCTCTTTCAGAGCCCCTTCTTTCAGTTTCGCCAATTCATTGCCCTCCCCTTGGAACAACCTCTCGAATAGAAGCTGTAACTCTTCCGCACTGCCAAAACCCTTCCCATTGACATCTTCCTTTACTAGCTCCGGCCATGCTTCGAATTTACTCCAGCCAACAACCGGCAATCCGGCCCCAAACATATCCACAACTTTCATCGGAAGGTCAACGCCAGAGGAAGACGTGTGTAGTGAAACGCCGAGATCAGCAGCACCAAGAAGAGCAGCATAATCCTCCGGGCTCAACCACGCTGTCAATACGAGCACGTTGCTCAATTTCCTCTCTTGGTTCAAAGCGCGGATTTTAGCCAGGTAGTAGTCCTTCTGGGGCCCCTTGCCGGTGATTACGGCAAGGATCTTTGGCAGTCTGGTTTTCGAGGTTACTTTGGCAGAGTAGCCCACTAAGGCATCGAGGAGCACGGAAAAGTCCTCGTCTGCCGTCCACGAGGTCGACGACACCACTAGTTTCCATGCACCTGAGCAACAGTCATGGGCGAACCCCGAAGTCTCCGGCAATCGAGACAGAAATGACAATCGCTCGGTCTCAGAAAGCGGCTGGAAAAGGGGAGCCGGCCGGTCATGCAAGGTGAGGGCCGTGACACCATAGTCTACCTGGAGCTTTCGAACCATGGCATCGGTGACCGCAAAGTGAGCTCGCGCTGAACGCGAGAAGAAAGCTTCATACCACCCTGAGATGCGAACCAGAGGGTGTTTCGGCCCTAGTTTGAGAGCAAGGATCGAATAGCCAAAATTGTGCCAATCGATCACGAGTGCAGTGTGGCGGATGAAGCATATAATCTGCGCTACGAGTAAGGTAGGAATAGAAGGCGGGTTCTTCGTGTAATCATGTTAGTATATCGCCAGGTCGGTTGAGTCCATGTTTGAAGCTGAACCCGTTAAAGACATCTTACCTGAACCAACATCCATCGGGCAGGTTCGGTTCCATAACCGAGAGCCTGGTAGACGCGGAATACCTGCCACAGGACCTTCACGGGAGCAATGAAGAGAAACAAAATCTTGTTGGACGTCCGCAGCCACGTGGGTACTGGTGCAATCGGCACCACATTGATGGCAGGATTCGCCTTGATTTGAGGGTGTACCTCTGATTCTGCAAGAGTTCGAAGTCAGCACACTCGAGTGAGTTGGATGGGTTCGGATAGATCCTTTACCTTTGTAGCCGATCAGGTCGACTCGGCCACCGTGCTTCGCAATGCTTATGGCATGGTACTGCATGCGAGGACTTCGTCCTATGTCCCCCAGTACCAAAACTTGCACCGACACCCTCTTGTCCTTTCTTTCCTTGCGTTCGTCATATTGCGACGGAGCTGTGAGAAGGACACCGCAGAAAAGGGTTGACAGGATGAGGGCACCGAGGACAAGGAAGTCCACCCACGTCCCCCAAACAGCGGCAGCACTCATCTTCTGCTTCTCTTCCAGCAGCCTGCTGGAGCGGATTCGTCGCTTGTGTCGAGGAGTCGTCGTTGGCGAGGAAGATAGCAAATGCGCTCAAGCCACCACCAGGATCGACGTTTCCACGCGCGTACAATACCGTACTGTCCTTGCAACCAATCCCTACTTAGCACTGATTAGCGGGATGGATGTAGGCGAAGGGCTCGCTTCGCGGTGCGTGGTAGGCGGTGCGCGGTGCGTACATACTGACTGTGACGGTATTATCGAATGGCGGCGGACGGAGATGATAGGCGGGGCTGGCGGACCCTTGGCCCTCGAGCAAGCCGGGAGCATCACGGATCGGTCAACCAGGGCGAACGAGACCACAAGACGATTGCGCACGACTCGCCTTTCCTCGACCGATCCTCGACCGTCTTGCTCGCGAGGTGCGACCGTCCATGTACGCTGTCCGCTTCCCCTAGGGCGCTGGTTTCCCACCTCACCCCCTCCCCTCCGACGTCCAGCCCAGGTGAAATCACGATTCCGGATCCGCCATCCGAGCTTCGTGTCTTCGCACGACGGGCCCCAATGGCCTCGAGCTACGCGCTGCCTATGAACGGTCATGCGCAGAGCCATCGCGGCCACACTCACAGCCATGACCACGGCCATGGACATGGACATGGACACGGACATGGCCATTCGCACCTGCGATCCTACTCCGTCCTCATGGGCGACGCCGACGGCGCCAATGGCAGCCCGCTCGACCGCACCCCTTCCTTGACCGGCAACTTCGACTCCCCCGACATGACACGCCAGGAAGCTCCTTCGCCCTTCGTAGGCGGGCACCGGCACTCTGGCAGCCTCCAAACATTCAACGCCATGAGAGGCCGGCCACGAGGAGAATCCGATCTCGGGCGCCCAGCTGCCAGAGCGCACAGCGGAGTTGGCTTGGGCTTGTTCCCCCTTTCACCTGTGAATGAGGGAAATGCTCCGATAGCGTACGTTGAAAGCCGTGTAGCTGCCATATGAGAACACTGAAGCTAACCGCAAGCAGTGTGAATCCAGTTGTGCAAGAATACGTCACCGCGCTCCTCATCCCACTCCCCTATCTGCTGGCGACCTTCGCCTACCCTACAGAAAGCCCGGCTACAGAGCACGTAAGCGCCGATGGAAGCATTGAGCCTTCATCTGGCCTGGATAAGCAATCGCCGCTGCTCCAGGCTTGTACGCTCACGTCGGCAACCCTTCTCTTGGTCGGAATTATCACTACCGTGATGTCGACGGATGACAAGGCAAACGTGAGGAGGAGCAGCACGTCCAGTAGGAGAGCTTCTCTGGAAAGCGTTCCGACTCGGTTTGCTGCATATAAAGTCGTTCTACTCAAGATACTGAGCGTCGGGCTGCCATATTACGCTGCCGTGCAGATAGGTGGTGATCGGACAGGCCTTGCGATCTTGACTGCCACCGCTGCCGGCTTGCAGAGCTCAGATATGGCAGGCGTCAGCCAGGGCCTTGTGAAGTCTTGGATACGGAGTGCCGTCTCAAGAAAGGCAACATGTGCTGCCTTTCTGCTTGGCCTCCTATACGACATTTTGGCCTCTCCCACCACGGGCTTACATGGTATAGTCATGGGCTACGTCGCCCTCGCCATTTCTTTTCTTGGTATATCACTCCCGTTGCCGCTGGATGATCAGACGTTGTCGATATCCTCTCCGAAAAGTACATTGGTAGCCGGTGCCTCTCTTGGCGTTCTCACTGTCATCCTATCTCATCTCTCTTCCACGGGGGTATCTGTGTCGCCTTCGGCGCTTTTCTTCTCCACATTGTCCATAACAGCGATGGCCGCTCTTTTGTTATTCTCAACCCCTTCAGCACTAAAATCGCCTTCGAAGCCTGGTTTTGCACTAGGATGCGCATTCATTGCAATTGTGGATTTCGTGCGCCCAGATCATACCTGGACATCCTGGTTGTGTCTCAGCGTTATATCTGCGGTGTCTTTCAGCGCGGTACTTTATGATACTAGGCCCACAGTCAATGATCAATGCGGTCATGTGCACGCCCACGGCCATGGCCATGCCCACAGTAGCCATTCCAAACTAACCGGCTATCTCTTACAGCATTGCACTCCGGGTTCGATGATGCATAGCATCCTCATTGAGAAAGACTCTCGCCGCATTGCCTACTTTGCCATGTGAGTCCCATTGGCACAAGAGACTTCTGGGTCACATTGCTAACTTGCTTAGGCTGAACCTGGCGTTCATGATGGTACAATTCTTCTACGGGTTTGTGACTGGGTCTCTTGGTCTCTTGACGGATAGTATACACATGCTCTTCGACTGCGCTGGGCTGGCGGTAGGACTGGCTGCGGCGGTTCTGAGTAAGCGACCTGCAACTCTCCGTTTCCCGTACGGATATGGTAAGATAGATACCATATCTGGGTTCGCTAATGGTATATTTTTGCTGTAAGTCACTCCTCGACTGGCCGTTTCATTCATTCAAAGCGCTCACACACGACCAGGCTCGTCAGTATCGAAATCATTTTTGATGCTTTCGAAAGGCTTTGGGACGGGCACGAGCTTCAACGCCTCAACGAGCTGCTCACTGTTAGTGTGCTCGGCTTCATCGTCAACATTGTCGGCCTCACTGCGTTCGGCCATGCACACCACGGCCATGACCATGGACATTCTCATGGCGACTCTCATGGGCATCATCACCACGACAATGAGAATATGCAAGGCATCTTCTTGCACATTCTGGCCGATGCGCTTGGATCGGTTGCGGTCATCATCTCCACCATCCTCACGAAGTGGTACGGCTGGTCTGGGTGGGATCCGATTGCATCTTGCATCATCTCCATCCTGATCTTCGCTTCTGCCTTGCCCCTCGTCAAGAGCTCCGGGCTTCGGCTGTTGCTATCTCTGCCAGCTGATGTCGAATACAGCATCCGAAATGCTCTGCAGGAACTGAGCTCCCTCCGCGGCGTGCTCGGATACGCGGTGCCGAAGTTCTGGCTGGACGACTCCGGTTCCGCCCTTGCTGAGGCACATAAGGAGGCGCATACGCATGCTCCGTGCGCGCATCACCATGATCACGATCACGATCATGATGACCACAGCCATGGTCACAGTCATAGCGAAACGCACTCTGACAGTCATCCTCACACCCACGGCCACGATCATAATAATCACAGCCACAGCCACGACCATGACCACAACCACGACCACGCCCACGACCATGGCCCACCGAAGCCACAGAAGGTCCTAGGCGTCATCCACATCATCGCCGCGCGCGGTTCCGACCTGGAAGACGTGCGGCAGCGCGTGGCCGCCTTCCTCCTCGAGCGCGGCATCGACGTCGTCGTTCACGTCGAGCGCGAGGGCGAGGAGAACTGCTGGTGCGGTGGCGGGCAGAAAGTAGCATGATCGCGCTCCTCTCCTCTTCTTTTCTCTGTTATCCTTTTTCCGTTATCTGACCGCATGCTCCCTGTCCGACGACATTAGGATTAAGGAGGTGAGCTGGGGTGAGTGTTGTCGTTTTCTTCTTACCCAAGGGATGATGTCGGATGCGTAGCAGGGCTGAGCGCTCTACGCCCCCTTGCGATGGGTTGGGTGGCGTGGTGTGATACGATGGGATTGGGAGTCGAGGTGCGTACGGGATTGTAAGCTTAGTAACTCGGAGAAAAGCGCATATATATACGTATACATATTGTAGTATTTATAGAGACTTCTTGTCCGTATGAGTAACGTGTGTTTATTTTTATATGTGCTGCTATGCTGTACTGTGCTGTGCTCTGTTGCACGTGTGGTCTTTTTGCTGAATTATACTTTCGTCTCTCTTTATGCGCACACATGCGAAAGAAAGGAATGGCGGTCGATGAGGAGGAAGGCTTGCCAGTGCGACTCAGTGGGGAGGAAGGAGCACTGAGATGGAAA
Organism: Myrmaecium sp. VS I D KN 1; assembly: GCA_019775845.1. Classification (NCBI taxonomy): domain Eukaryota; kingdom Fungi; phylum Ascomycota; class Dothideomycetes; order Valsariales; family Valsariaceae; genus Myrmaecium; species Myrmaecium sp. VS I D KN 1. The sequence goes on from JADQAV010000005.1 coordinate 79,587, forward strand.
TGGGGATACGCATAACTCATTCTGCACTCCCCTTATCATATCTTTTTCGGATTTCTATTCCACCCTTCTTTTTCTCCTCTTTCTTCATCATCTTCTTTCCCCCTCAACTGACAAGGCCCGTTAGGACGGGGAAGGGAGAAGGGGGGGGGGGGGGGGGGGGAAA
>JADQAV010000005.1:79786-297025 GCA_019775845.1 Myrmaecium sp. VS I D KN 1
AATCAAACTAAGGAAGGCAGACCAAAGAACACGCTCTGAATGACTTTTGTTTCCCCCTTCCATTCCTATCCTGCTTTCGGCTCTGCCCTGCCCGCTATTTTCTTTCTTTTCTTCACCGACAGAATCACATCACTCTCTTTCACTTGCTCATGGTAACTCCTTCAAATGTTTCCTTGAATTGTTTTTAATGAAGAAGCATAGAGGAAGGTAGCAGACATGGGCCAACATAGTCCCCCCTTTTCTTTTTCTCCTTCTCTTAATGATTTGACCGAGATTTCGCGTCCGACTTGGGAATTGCGGTGGAACCGCTGGATGATCTGGGAAAAGGGGTTAGTGTAACCTGAGAGAAGTAGCGGGTGAAGGTCGCAAGGGAAAGGAGGTGTCCTCGCATTTTGCTATACATGCGTCGAGCATAGCTTTCAGGGAAGAGTAGCCAAAATATAATATAGAGAAAAACAAAAAAAAAGACAAGGAAAAAAAGGACGTTGAAGAGAATGCTAAAAGAATGATCAGACTCACCCCTGCCACGCGCCATTCTTATCGAAGCTGCTGTGCTGCCACGCGCTGACGAAGGCGTGCTGGGTCCGGTCGGCGTACTCCTCCGGCCGGACGTCGCGGACGCCGATCTTGACGCCGTCCTTGGTGAAGGAGAGATTGCGCTTCTCCATCGAGCGGACGCCTCGGTCAGCGAGCTCCTGGGTCCAGAGGTAGACCTGTGCAATGAGGGAGAAGGGGTCAGTTGCTCTGTTTCTTTCCTTTTTTACTTTTCCTTTGCTCTTTTCCCCCATTCCTCATTTTCTGACATTGCCCCCCTTTTCCTCGCCTCGTTCTCCCGCTCCTACCCCTCTCTCTCCCCTCATCTATTGTACACCAGAGCCACAAAAGATAGAAAAGAAGAAAGAAGCGAAATGGAGCAAGAAACGTAGTAAGTAGAGAGGCGTAGTGGAAACGTGGGGAACCCGGGAACCCCGCAAACAAAGTTGCGGAAAGGATCCCGAAGGAAGAAAAAAGGAGCAGAGAGAGAACGGCTACTTATCATCACGGGAGGCTTAGACGTACCTGATAGCCGACCCACCCCAAGCCGGCGACGACGCCGAGAAGGATCAGGAGTGAGACGAGGTTGCTGATGCCTGCCATGGTGGTTGGTAGAGGCCTTGTGAGGTGGAAGCGGAGGAGGGAGGTGGTGACGGTGCTGCTTGATGTGAATTCCGCAACGACGACGAGGACAATATTGACGCTAATGTCGATCGGTATAGCTTGTCCGCCCTGTCGGATTGGCGGGGGAGTGAGTACGGGTGTGAGAGAGCGCTTTGTGAATGCTAGGCACAGTACCACCCGGATTGATTGGCGGCAAGGAAGTTGTATGTGTATGTGTATGTGAGAGAAAGAAGTGAAGAAGGAAGACGAGAGAGAGAAACGTAATTGAGAGCCCCTTGAGTCCGTGAGGTGTTCGGCCGGACCCTGACTGACCCGTTGTGGTGGCCGCGCGGGGCGTGGGGCGTAAGGCGTAGGGCGGCGCGGGCTGTCGTAAGGTATGCAGTACCGTACACCCCGGCCGAGCGTTCTCCATCTCCTCATTTCCCTCGCGGCTTGGTGATGGATGACGATGTCCACATATGACGTGCCTCCATACGAAGCCATCAACTACCGAGCATGGCTCACACTTCATGGCGACGTTCTAATCTGATATTCTCTCTTTTGAATCGGATACTTCTTCTACGTCTAACAAGGAGCTCCATCTGCTCTCCGTCTATAGCAATGCATCATTAACCTCCTCGCGTTATCCCCGTCGAACTCCCATGACCGATAGATGATGAGGCATCGCAGAGAGAGAAGCAATAGAGACAGACAAAAGGGGGAAACAGATACATTCGGAAAAACCCTCTCTAGAACGCCGTGCACAAGAGCAGCCATATACTGTATCGATAGCCGCTGCAAAAAAAGGAAGGGAAAAGGGAAAGAGGAAAGATGACGCCATGGCCGAGATCGTCACCCGCGCTGAGGTACCGAGACCTCCTGGAAACCGTTGAGACGCCACCTCCAACTACACCTTGACCGTCGTCGTCCGCGGTTCGAGCAGCAGCCGCCCCTTTGGCTTGGCCTCCACGAAGCCGGTCTCGCGGTCGAACACCTTCTGTCCGCGGACCCACGTCTCCCGGACGACGCCCTGCAGCTCCATACCCTCGTACGGGGAGCACTTGTTCCGGAAGAGCATCGCGTTCTTCTCAACCACAAAGCGAGTCTCGTCGTCGAACACAGCCACGTCAGCGTCCATACCCACGGCTAGGTCGCCTTTGCGGTCCTCCAGCCCGACCTGCCGGGCCGTGTTCCGGCAGCACCACCGCACCACGTCCTCGATGCTGAAGTGCGCGTCCCGGCGTTTGCCCTCCGTCCACAGGATCGGCAGGCCCAGCCCAACGGACGAGATGCCGCCCCAGGCCGCGAAGAAGTCGCCGTGCTCGCCCGCCAGCGTCTCGAGCTCGTCCTCGCTGCAGGTGCCGCTGGCGCACGTGCCGGGTGCATGCTCCCGTTCCTTCCGCGCCGCGAACTCGAGCGGGAGGAGCTTCAAGTTGGGCGTGCAGGGAGAATGGTCGGAGACGACGGTCTTGATGACGGACCGCGCCTCGTCCGCCAGCGTGAGCTCCTCCCACAGGCTGTCCTGGTTGGACTGCGAGCGGATGGGCGGGCAACACTTGTGCCGCGTGTCGCCCGCCTTGATCTTCTCGGCCGCTAGCGACAGGTAGTGGAAGCAGGTTTCGGCGGTGATGTTGACGCCATTCGCCCGCGCCTCCTTCAACATCGGGATCGCCTCGACCGCACTGAGGTGGACGATGTGCAGGGGCAGGGAGGGCGCCAGGTGCGCGAGGGACAGGATCTCGGCGATGGCGTACGTCTCGAAGGAAGCCGGCCGGGAGGCCAGGAAGGTGGAATACTCGGTCACCGGGCCGGCCGGTTGCAGAGGCGGGTTGGAGTGCTGCACGTCATCTCCCACGGAGGCGGTGATGGGCGGGATCATCTCCGCGTGGAACATGACCGTCGTCGGCTCATCCGCCAGCTCGGACAGGACCTTCCGAATGTCTTCGGCCGAGACGGCCGGGAATTCCTCAACCTGGGGGAGAGCCTTGTCAGTGATACGGCCATGCAAAGAGCAGCAGAAAAGAAGAAGGAGGGGTAACGAAAACGGAAAGAAAAAAAGGGATGAGCGGCAAGATGCAGTCATTCAGGTACTTACACCGCTATCGATGAGGAACCCCTTGAAGCCACGCACACCCGCCCGCACGAGCGGCTTCAACTCCTTCTCGTTGCCGGGGACGATGCCGCCGTAAAAGCCGACATCAACCCAGCACTTGCCCTGGGCGGCGGCGACCTTCTCCTCGAGCCCGGCGATGGTGGTGGTAGGCGGGATGGCATTGAGGGGCATGTCGACGACGGTGGTGACGCCGCCGAAGGCCGCCGCCCTCGTCCCGGTCCAGAAGCCCTCCCACTCCGTCCGGCCGGGCTCGTTGAGATGGACGTGAGCGTCGACCAGGCCCGGGAGCAGCAGGTGCGGGGAGTGGTCGACGTACGGGGTGCCGGGGGGAAAGTCGGATGGGGGAAGGACGGAGTGGAAGATGGCGGTGATCTTGCCGCTCGCACGGGAGATGACGATGGTGGCCGCGGTGAGTTGGCCATTGACGACGGCGCGGGACGAGGCCAGGACGGTGATGGGCGGCGGAGAGGAGGTCGGCTGCGGATCCGCATTGGCCGCCAGGGACTCATCGAGCGCGTGCGGAGCCATGTTCGTTCCTTTCGGGTTTTCCTTCCTTCTTCCTTGCGGAGGTTCACAGAGCGCTGAGGACAGGGATAGCGGGAATGATGCTGAGTGAACGAACGACCTCGAACGAGCGGGCTCGGAGGGGACCGCTCCGCTTCGTTACGGGTGGATCCGGGGGAAGGCGGTGGGGGATGGAGAGAGAGAGATAAGCCAGCCGGCGGTCTCTGCGGCGGGCCTTGCGTTGATAAGAACGGGACTCGGGGAATGAGGAAGGCAGTCAGTCAGTCCTTGTACTACTGGTACAATTAGGTATGTAGCAGGCGTAACGAGAGTCTTTTCCCTTTCTCTTCGGGAAGGACAGAAGAATGAACGCACGAAGTGAACGACAGACTGTGAGTGGGGAGTGGGGAATGGAAAGGAAGGAAGAGGAGGAGGAAGAGAAAGGAAGATAAGAAAGAAAAAAAAGAAGAAGCGGAATCCGGGGTAGAAAAAAGGGGGGGCGACGGTCTGCGTTTTCCTTATCGGATCGATTCTCTGTATAAGAACACTGTACTCTTCACTAGTAGTATTACCGTGGTTAACTAGCAGGCAGCGTGTTGCTCCAGTCTTTATTGTGAGCGAAAGGCATTCCGGCCCATTCTCTCCCAGAAAAAAAAATCTATAAAAGCTTTTCCTCCCTTTTTCCCATAGGGATTACTCGATCATAACCTTCCCATCTCCCCTGGCTATTCGGATCGAGTAATCCACCGGGGGCGGCGGCGGCGGCGGCGGCGGTGTGGTACTAGTAGTCGGGTGGTAGTAGCAATCTCTAGCAGCGGTAGCGGTGATATGGTGGTGGTGGTGGTCGACGATAAGGACCCGGTCCCGGGCGCCAATCGGGTGGAGCCGGGCGATTGGGATATTGCAGTGAATGGAAATTCTAGCCCCCTTGTTCCTGGCTTCTGATCATTTTGTCCGCCGAGGTCGTCGTCACTGCATCCGGTCCATCCATCCATCATTGTCATTCCTCTCGTGTTTGGATAAGTACTACAGTATAAAGACACCAATCGACATATAAGTACCGATTCGCACCGCATATCCCTTATAGCTACCCCGTCGTGATGAACCAGCAGAACCAGCAATACGGAAACAGGGGAGAAACCAAAGTCCATCTATAAGGGTATTCACCCCGGAAAATCCGGCAAGGCGTGGCGACCCTAAGGTTCCTTTCTCCCCCACGCCGACCGGAGCAGGGGCGGGCATGGTTGAGCAACGCCGAGGAAAGGAAACCGATTACTCGATTGGAATATTTTTAACTTATTCACTCTGTCCAGGTTCTCCGCGGGACGGTTGTGCAGTGCACCTCACTACACCCGATGGATGGATGGATTGATTGATCGAGTAATAGAAATCCTTCATTTTGCTCTAATTCTCTCTCGCGCGTGCTCGCGCGCCCTTCCTTCCCCGTCCTCCCCTTGCCGGAAGGAAGTTGATATACTGTGGGTGGTTTAGACCTTGCCCAACGCCAACCGAACCACGGGGGCTCTTTAGGTCCTGCCTCTCGCTGCCTGCCAGGGAGTGTATCCAGAACATCTCCTTGTATATAGGCTTATAGGCTTCTACCATTATCCCTCCAACCATATCTAATGGCAGGGTTCGTCATCATCCAGCCGGAACGGCGGGACGACGATGCCCAAACCCCCTACCGGAAGCTAAAGACAACCACAACCACAACCACCACCATCACCAATACCACTACCACTCCTTTTCCGAGGTTTCGATCGAGTAATGGGAAACGCAAGCATATCAAAACAATCAAGCTGGAGCGAGCGAGCAAAGCCGGCTAGCCGTACCCGACCCGTACCCGGTCCAGCAAGGTGCTGCTACTGCTGCTGCTGCGTCTTCACAACACGGCTCGCATCCTTGCACCAGCCCAGAGCGCGCGCGTGATGATCGATGGTGGTGGTAGACGGAATGGATAGGTAGGCAGACGGAACAGGCGAATAGGAAAAATTGATGATTGTAAGTATGTACTGCGAGGTAAATGAACCGTTGGATCGCGTGCGTGTCCAAACCAACAGGGGCTATACGGAACGAACCCTTGTTGGAGGCATGTGGTATTACGCGCAGAGTTATGCTTAAAGAAGAGAGGTATGGGCCTCTTTTGACGTTGCGTGAGTTGAACGGCACAGACGGGGCTTGGGCATCGTCTTGGGAGGAGGGTGGGTGGATGGGCGACACACTCTCTGATTTATATTGCAGGATATGGTTATTCCACCCATCACCGCTTTTCCTCGCTGACATGGATATCCATACCCCGCCTTCGCAAGGTCCCCAGTCGGCGCATACAGGCTCACAGCACGACTCAATTCCCACAAGTGCATTCAAGAAAACCTTTTCTATATGGAAGAGCCGCCGTCGATGCAGATGTTCTGGCCGGTGATGGACTGACTGAGGACCAGGGTGCGCACCTGGTCAGCCACATCCTCCACCGTCGCCAGCCGCTTGAGCTTCGTGTTATTCACCGCGGCCGTCCGTTTCGCCTCGGGGAACTGCATGCCCCATTCCTACCGAGCACGATCGCAAAAGAAAGAAAGATCGCATCAGCACACGCTGGGTCTCCAGGCATGTCGGGAATGAAGCCGAAAACGAAAACCGCACTCACCGTCAGCATCAACCCAGGGCTCACGGAGTTGACCCGCACCGTAGGCGCGCAAATCACCGCCAAGCTGCGAGCCAGGTGAATCTGCGCGGCCTTGGTGACGGCGTAGGGCAGCGAGCTGCCACCGGGCTTGACGCCGGCCACGCTGGCCGTGGTGACGAAGGCGCCCGCGGTGCGGTCGAGGTGCGGCCGGGCCGCGTGCGCGAGCCAGAGGTGCGTCTTGACGTTCATGACGAAGCAGCGGTCCCAGTCGGCCTCGGAGACGCCCTCGTCGAAGTTGGCGAACGTCGTCAGCCGCGTCCAGCCCGCGTTGCTGACCACGGCGTCCAGCCGGCCCATCGTCGCCACCGTCGCCGCCACGAGCTCCTCGACTGCGGTTTTGTCGCTCACGTCGGCGCGGAGGGCGTGGAAGCGTGGGGTTGCGCGGTCGTCTTCGCTGCCGTCACCGCTGCGGAACGTACATGGGATCTGGGCGAGCTCGGCGAGGAGGTCGTTGGCGCGGGCGCTGTTGGAGGAGTAGTTGATCACCTGGAGGACGTCGCATCGTTAGATACCCGGTCCTCCGGTCTTTGGCCAATGCCTGTCGGGTTGCGGTGTGTGCCTTACGACGCGGAAGTCCGGCGCAAGGGCGCGGGCGACTTGAGCTCCGAGACCAGCGGAGCCGGCGGTGATCAGGGCGACTTTTTGCGGTAGGGACATTGGAATAGCAGATTACCAGGCTGGAAAAAGGGAAATGGAAGTGGAAGTAGACTCTCAATAGACTTGGAAAAGAAAAAGAAAAAACTAAGACAACGAGCACGCTGCTGCACTATCAATACGGATACTCGAGACATCTTGCTGTTGTTTGCGGGGTAAAGTGGAGGCCCGGGGCTTGTTCCGCGGCTGCGGAGGTGGGGTAAGGTCGAGTCGGTAGTAGTCGCCGGAACGACTCCGCGCAGGAGAACGTTCCGCGAGCGAAAAGCACAACTCTGCCTACGACATGGCGGAAAGCTGTCCGGGATAACAATGCGCAGTTTTCAGGTGTATGTCCGTAGTAAAAACACCCGTGTACGTGTGGATGACTACGACGGGGAGGTAGGAAAACCTGAATTACCAGCGAACTGTAAGAGCGCGACCGGGTGAGGCTCGCGATACTGCGAGAGGACGGAGCAACAATTCTTCTGTGAAGAACAGGATAAAGTCTGACGAACGGAATAACTGTAGGACTCGGTACCTCAGGAAGATTGAGTGATATTCCTCCTCTGTCTCTCCATACATAGTCCTCGTACTTCCCTCGGGAAACGGAGGAGACTCGGATACCACCAGAGGAACCGAGTAAGCTAGACCACCTCACGATGCTCGACTCAGAAAACCAAGACGGTATATGTAGTTGTGAAGTATGAAAAGCAGCGACACACTGCATCTTCCAACATCCCATACGTCCATCATCCATCATGGGTACGAGCCAACGTCCTGTCATCAGTCACCAGCTACCTACTCGATCAGCCCTAAAAAGAAAGTCCATCCCCTAACCACAACAGGGATACCGGGAAATGACCAGCGACCAAAAATATCCAGCAGCGAGATCCCAGCCGTGATGGAAGGAAGGGCTTCGAAGCGCTTCAAGGTTCGCTTGCTCTAGTTGGCAGTTCACGAAGTCCTTATCTCCTGTTCCCTGCAGTGCTCACGTGGGTGGTATCGGCAGGGACATGGGCGGGAGGAGGAGGAGGAGGATTTCCACCAACCAATCAACCACAACCAACCCTATCCTCGTCCCTCGCAAAGGCGCAAAGGCCACCTAGATGACGACTCCTCCTTGTCGTCGTCGTGGTCGTCGTCGCTTGGAAAAACCAGACCCGCTGGGAGGGAAAGAGGACGCGAGCGATAGCAAAGCCCATGAGAAAAAAACATATCGGATCGAGACCGTACGAAAACCAACCAATAGGAGAGCCCTGGGGCTTACCAGAAGTGGGCGCGCTAATGCAGGTACAACCTAAGCGAGCACCACTGAAGAGCCGGGAGTTGCCGTGAGTGAATGGAACCTGAATCTCCACACCAGGCAGTCCCGTCCCGCGCGACCGGAACCGCCCAAACCTCGGTTCCCAGCCCAGTGCAATTTCCCCTGACCTCTCTCTCTCTCTCCAATCTCCTGCGGGTCGAATCCCAGGTGTGCCCCCCCCCGGACGACTGGTGATTCGCTATCACATCTGCTTTGCTTACGCACGCCAATCGGGCACGGAAAGGCTAGAACAAGAACAGAAAACAATTATTTCTCAAGTGGTGGGAGCACAAACAACCATGTTCAATTGTCTAATAAGAAACACAAAAACTCTTTTGCTCAAGGAAAATGTTATCATTACAAGAGGGTATATATCTCCAAAAAACAAAGAGGTTTTTGTGGCTTTATATGAACATGGGGTGGGTGGGGGATGCGCGCCACCCGTTGTCGTTGTTGTTGTTGTATATCGAGGACCACACACATAGACACGATTATGCGGGATTGGACGTTTTGACGGAAAAAGAAAAAACGCAAATGCCCGACGTGATCGAAACAGCAGAACAAAGAACGTCTTTTCCCACGCCCAATCCTCATCCATTCATCCAAAGAGCGTAATCGTGAAGTTATTAAGAAAGGGTGGACACCGGTACCGCGTGAATCGAAGAGAGAGAGAGAGATGAGCCGATCACCGCTTCCCAGAAATGACACATGAACTCCGGATCATAACGAGACCGGAGCCATTGACACTGTGAAGAAGTCCATAGATCTCCCGATCCGTTGCATTAACCGCGCCGAGCAGCCATGGCACTCAGCAGCTGGGGTTCGCTGGCGAAACCGCTTACAAGATGTAAGCGGCGAGGCCGAAGACGGCAGCAAGACCAGCGCCGGAGGCGGCGAAGGCCTTGTTGGCGGCACCAGTGAAAGCAGCGGCGGTGGTGGCGACGGTGGTGGCGGTGGTGGAAGCAGCAGTTCCAACAGCAGCGGGAGCGGAGGAGACGACAACGACGGTGCCGTTGGTGTAGGGGGCGGTGGAGGCAGCCTTGCTGGTCACGACGGCGACCTCGGAGGTGGGGACCACGACGGCGGAGGTCACAACGGCGGAGGAGACGACCTCGGAGACGACGACGGCGGGAGAGCTGGCGACAACCTCGGAGGAAGCAGCGGAGGTGGCCTCAGAAGAAGCAGCGCTGCAGGATCAAGTCAGCACGTCAATCCCATGAAGAAGAACGAACAAAATTCAAGAAAATCAATAAGTACCAGGTGCTGCAGGCGGTGACTACTGACGTGGTGACGGGCTTGGTGACGGTGCAAGGGCAGTCGGTGATGGTCAGGGTGGTGGCCTGGGAGACGGGTTAGTTCTTCCGTTTGCGAATATCGCGGTCGTTGCGGAGAGATGCTCACCTCGGTGACGGTGTAGGTCTTGGTGCCGTGGGTGATCTGGGTGGCAGCCGGGCAGTAGGTAGTGACAGCGGTGACGACCTCGGTGGTGTAGGTGACGTTGCTGTAGCTGCCGTAGGCGGACTGGGCAGAAGCGGTGGCCACGAGGGCAGCGGAAGCGGCGGCGACGGAGAACTTCATGGTGATGGTATTAAGAGTTACGTTTGGATAAACGGATTAAGTAGGCGTGGTAATAACGTTGGAGTAACGAATGAAATCGGTGAGAACCGGAGTGGATGTGCTGAACGACTGTGTGGGTGAGGAAGGGAACTCGGATGGGACGAGCAAGAGGATCTTTATATGGCCGTCCTGGTGATGCGACCAGCACCCGGATCCACTTTTCGGGGGGGGTGGAAGCAATAATTGAACGGTCGCATTTGGGCTTGGTCGGCTCCCTGTCGCCTCGCCCGCCCCATGCCACGATGCCCTGCTGCCGGGGCGAGAAGAGTGCGCCAGTGGGTTGCGAAGCGGACCGCGAGAAGAGGGACCGAAAGGGGGGCGTGAGGGGCGTCAGGGAGAGTGATCGCGAGGAGCCGGCACTGGGCGCTGGCCGCCACTGATAGCACGGCCGCCGGGCTGGCCAATGACCTCCCTGGCCGATAGGCTGCTTGGCCGCCTCCAAACGAAATTGCAGCGCGCCATCGGGCGGCTTGTGAGCCGGGGCTAGGCCGAGGCGGGCAACGCCGGTTCGAGAGGAGTGAGGTGGGCGGTTGCGGGCGAGCGTGGGGCGAGCGTGGACGGCGGGTGAGGGAGATGATGGATGGTGGATAATGGATGATGGGCCTGGAGATGGCGGCTGATGGCTGCTGCGGTGTGCAAGTGTGGTGGGAGTCCCGTCTGCGGTGGTGTGCGGTGCCTGCGACTCCCCTGCTGTTCCCCCTGACGCTAAACTAGACCAACTCTAATCGCGATTCGTGTTCGCCCATCCAGAGCTTCGCAGCCGGTGCAATACTCAAAGAGGCAGCTCAGGACGGCCTGCCGCCCTGCCACGATGCCATCCCGTTCGCATTCATCTAACCTTGAACTCCCAGCCGGCAGGCCTATCTCAGGTACCAGTTGCAGAGTACGAACGAGCCCATGTCCGCTTGCCAACCCATTCAAAATTGATTCAAAATAAACAAACGGGAAACGGCTTCGGCGACCGCTCACGGACGGACGCCTCTCTGCCGTTGACGACTGGCGTTTGCCTTTCTCTCCCCCTCTCTGTCCACCTGCTGTCCATGGATGAAGCCCCTTTTGCACCCTCCCGGCGGCGCACATGATGGCTTGTAGACATCCTGCACTCCCCCCGCTGTACGCCTCTGTACAATTGTACGACGCCGCAGTCGTTCCCAGCACGACTTTCCGTTTGTCTCGAACTGATGGTTTGGCTGGACCTCTCACGCTGTGAACCCCCCTCCGAGTCGCACGACGCATGGGGTAAATCCTACCATCTTTTCGATGCCAATGCCATGACCAGACCGGCTACTCGGCCTCATGCGCTATCCTTGGAAGCCCCAGGCCGGCGCTTCTTGCATGCTATCCACTGCATCCAACCTGTTCCCCCCTCATCCCCTGCTCTTCCCCGTCCCCATCCCTAGCCCCTCCCCCTTTCCCTGTCCCCTCCCCTCTTCTCGAACCCCTTCGATCGCCGCTAACCAATTGACACCGCTGGGGATCTGCACAGCTCGCCAAGACGAGATTCGTCCGCCCGTAAAAGCGGCGGGTTCCTGCATCTCCGTCCCACAATTTTCTCTCTCTCATCGGATTGGATGCAAAACAATCACAACAGCCAAGACAAACCGCGAACCCTATCGGGGAAGGTGAAGTACAATCCGTAGGAGGCTCCAGACTCTCGATGTATTATTGTCCGACGAACTTCAAAACAAACAAATCAACAACAGCTGCTCCAGCCTCATGTTTCTCTTTCAAACGTCCGTCCATGCTTTCTTTACTAGCAGGAGTGGCTCCCTCCATAGTAACGGCTCCGCAAACTTAGCGTACCCCGCGGGCTGAATCCACATTGCACAATGCACGGCTTGCAAATTTCCGCACAACACGTCCTCTGGAAGATTATACATACGAGTTGATGGGACAATTCGCTCACGCTGCAGGAGCTTGTCCTTCCAGACCTCCCATCGAAGGTAGACTTTCGAAATCAAAGAAACCAGCTCTTTTCCGATCCGGCTTCCGGGTTTCAAGCGGATCCACTCCGCACCATATTACATATTTTAAATTTAAAAGAATTGACCCGGCAGATCCAAATCAAACAAACTGGAATAATGAGGCCGGAAGTTCGAACTCTAGCATGCATATATGTATACATAAGGTACCTACCACCTGCGTCGAGGAAAGTTGTAGGTACAGTAGTGCCAGACCCACCGATCGTCTCTCGACCCTAGGTACTCCCCTCCGGAACCGACCGCGCGCTATTACTATATATCATCACGCTGTCGGCAAAGCTGCCTTGCCAACCGAATGTACCAGAAGACGCCGGCCTGGTCCGCGCAGGAAGAAATGGGCTAGGCAAAAACCACAGGGTTGCATTTTGGAACTAGAAAACACAAAACAAAGAACGGTTCTTCGTTTCGAAGCGAGAAAGCGCATAGGAACCCTCAGGGAGGCGGCGAGACTCATCATGACCTCGACGGGATGAGTCCCTAGCCGAGCGGGTGCGAACTTCGACAAAAGCCGCAGTTTTCCCGGACACCTCGACAAACCTCTACACACCACTCTTCCAGCGCCTTGAGAGGGGCATGCGACGCAAGGCCGCCATTCAATCCGACGGGTAGCGGATCAAAGTTGAGGTCCTCATCCACTTAATGTCAAACAACACATAGAGCAACATGGTCCGAGCCGGCGACATCCCTCGTGTGCCAGCCCCGGTGGCACAGAAGCCAAAAGGATGGCCAAGCCATCTCACCTACCTCACAAAGCCCATCTACTCCACCGCCATCACCGCCGACCTTTTCGAGGAGCTCAACACACCCCCGCCAGCAGCCGCAGCAACAACAACAGCATCTCCATCCGGACCGGCCGCCGCCGCCGCCGCCGCCGCCGCAGCGCCCACCCGGCTCCCCCCCGCCCCCTCCAAGCTCGTCCGCATCACGCCCATCACGAACCCGGCGCACCCAGCCCACGGCCAAAGCGGGCTCTTCGCCACCCAGCCGCTGCCGCCCAACGCCTTCATCCTGCCCTACCTCGGCCTCGTGCATGGCCGGGCGGACGCGGACCCGGCCTCGGACTACGACCTGTCGCTGGACCGCGAGCGCGGGGTCGGCGTCGACGCGACGCGCGTGGGCAACGAGGCGCGCTTCATCAACGATTACCGCGGCGTGGGGCCGACCGGGCCCAACGCGGAGTTTCGGGAGATGTATGTCGCGGTGGATGCGGGTGGTCGGCCGGTCCGCGTGATGGGTGTGTTTGTGCTGGGGGCGGGCCGGAACGCGAAGGGCAAGCGGGCGAAGGGGATTGCGAAGGGGGAGGAGATTTTGGTGAGCTATGGGAAGGGGTTTTGGAGTGAGCGGCGGAGGGAGCAGGAGATGGAGGAGGAGATGGGTTGAGGTGATGGGCTGGATGTCGAACGTATGGTCTGTTGGGCGAGCTCGCTTTATGTTTTACTTTGCGCGCGGTCCCAGCTCGGTTTTGGCACGCTCGACACAGGTCTTACCAATATTCACGTCATCGGGGCCGACGATCATTCATGCATCCTCTCCGTCGAAAAGGTAACGGAGTCCTCCCGTCGTCCGTTCTCCTTACACAGGCGACGTACATGGGAAACACATATTTACAAAACCGAACCACATCGGCACGCCAGCATAGAAACTAAAGGCCCACCCTCTTGCCGTCGTCGTACTCGGAGGTATCCCTCGCCGATCTTATTATCGACCCAGCTCCTACGTTCCGCGGTTCAACAGTTTTTCTACCAGCCGGGTACCGATCGACGACCAATTTAGATAATGCCACCGTCATCGTGCAGCAAGGGATCTCACCGTCTCCGTCACGGAAACAGTGGATTCGGGCTGACGAAAAGTCAAACGACAGCCCTGAGGTTTATTTCGGTGTCGACCCGAAGAGGTGGAGGCGTTCCCGCTTTTTTTATTTCTCTGTGATCTCACCGTTCCGCTTCCGCGGAGTGGATACGACGGGAAGTAATATAGTCAATGTTGACTAACAATCCGCTCCGCCAAGGCTTAGCTCTTCTTCGTCGGCACTGCTGCCGAGCTTTACTGGAGTTTAATATGTAGTTTTCGACGCAGACTCGCCGCTGGTTCCTCGTATCATGTCGTTATCGCAGGCGGTTTGTATGGAGTAAATCCACGCGACGTCATGATCGGCCCTCGGGGGCGGTACTTCTGCAGCCTTGCTTCTTCCGTCTCTTACTTCTTCCAAGGTTCTTCCTCGTACGGGCCGGAACAATGCCTCTCTCTATAATAGTCGTTTCCATGTGATCCTATCGTCGCTCAGCATAGTAACCAGCTAAGTTATGTGTCTCCCTCGAGATTCGCCGCATCTCGATCGAGCACAGTAGGTGCCAGTGATGGCTGATAGCCGTTTAAGAGGTTTTCCCAAAGCCATGCACGTATGTATGCATGCATGCAGCATGGTGCAGCCGGGCTAGAAGGAACAAAAGAACCGCCCGGATCGACCGATCGACGACGAGGGGGCCGCCTCTGACGCGGCTCAGGCCGTCGATCCGTTACATTTCAGTGATAAGGAGGGAGCTCCATGTGAGATTCGGAGTGAGTGAGTTAGTCGTACAATAACTCGTGTACGGCACGACGGTACTCTTGGTCTGCAGCGCATTTACCGTATGTAGTAGGTAGGGGTATGTACTGTTTGCTGATCGCAGCGCTGATGAAACGATGTAATCGCCCCCGTCAGTTACCGGAAGAGAGAGAAAACACAGTGCACACACAATGTTGGTGAGTGCCAGCCAGTCGTGCACGGTCTGGACGCTAGGTAAGGTCAGGTTACCTTATGGGTGGGGGAGGGGCGGCGTTGAAGAGAGGGGGGGGGAGCCATGCCGGATCCGGGAAAGACTGGCCTGGGGAACAGCCCAGTGGCAGGACCAGCCGGGGCCCAAGCTCGCTTTGCCCGTTCCCTTCTTGTTGCGACGTCGGCCAACGTCATGCCTGGAATAATGGTGATGGGTGATGGGAAGGTCAGGATGATTCGTTTTGGCAGTTCGTCACTCATTGACTACGCTTTGTCTACTGTACCTCCGTACTGGCACTCCCTTCAGAACGACTGAAGACGGGGCCCTTGGGGGCATTTGTGCTGTATGCAGTATTTTTTGTCAGGGAGCTGCGCATCCTAGCTGGTAGGTTAGTTACATACGTCTATCCTGACGTGATCAGTCACCTATCTTACCTACCTTATTATGGCACCGGTCTACTTCCGCCGAGCGTTCTCCCCGCCTGGCTGCCGGATGACCCCGGATTGCGTCTGCCCTGGATCATGAATCGAAACAGGATGACTACTACTACAGTAGTGCGAGTAGTGGTAGTAACGTTGGTTCCCCTGCGATAACGATAGCTTACGAGACTATGTATGGCCCAGTGATCTCAATTTACTACCTACCTTGCGACCTACTGTACCTACTGTATGTATTAGACAGACTGTAGGTACCACCTACCACCGATCGGACAAGGAGGGACGGTCCGGCTCAGCCCTGTGGACTGGCACTATAATAGGTTGGGTGGAACTGGAACGAGAGCGGACGGGATCACCTCACCAGCTGCAGGGCATTCAAGGCACCTTTCTGCTTTCACCACCTTCCTCTCACTCTCTCGCAGCCAGCTCCGGCCATTCTCAGCCCACCAGAGCACCAGCAGCCCAGCCAGGGGGGTCCCAAGTCCTGCCAGAACCGGACAGACCCCGCCAATCCCCATCCAGCCTTGGGCCCCAGGTCCTCGCCCGGTTTTTCTGGGGCATTCCAGTCCGCGACCACCCCCCAAGCCGTGTACGACGACACACACGCAATCCATAGCGAGACTTTTCGCCCAATTCCCCCCCTTCCACCACCCCGCTTTACTCCAGACATTTTTTAGTACTTATCACGCCCGCCCCCGCCGCTCTTATCTGCCCCAGCATTTTCATGGTTGCGCAACGACGACTACTAGTACGACTGTTCCTGTCCCCCTCGATTGGCAAGCATCGAACACAATCATGGCCTACCCGAGCGAAACCTCACTGTCAACCTCAACCTCATCCTCAACCTCACGAGTATGTCATCACGTCCTTCTCCCCGACCCTCTTCCGCATCGTCGAACATATCCCAAGCTGACCGCCAAGCTCTTCCAGGACGATACTCTGGCTGAATACGTGAAACTCTCCAGTCAGCAAGACGAACTCCGGCGTCGGCTCTCCATTCAGATCCCCCCCACCTCGAACATCGAGATGTCACCGGTTTCCCTCTCTCCGACCCATCCGCACTCCTCGTCCACCTCCTTCACCCACCCGGGCACCAGCTATCCCTACACCGCCTCACCAGACTCCTACTTCCCCTCCAACTCTCCTTATCCCCTCGCCGCCTACCCAACCCCCGTGACCCCTCACAACGCTCACCGCCGCGGGAGCAGCTCCTCCGACGTCGACGTCGACGTCGAGGACCGCAACCGGCTGCAGGAAGTCAACCAGGCCATCAAGGCCACCCTGACGGACCTCCTCAACACCGAGACCGGCAAGCACGACGACCGCTTCCGGAGCTGGTGCCAGGAACGGCTGATGGATGCGGAGATGGAGATGCGGAAGCAGCGGGCGCGGAGGAGGAGCTCTGCCTCTGACCGTGAGATGGCCGTTAAGATTGCCGGAAGGCTCTTCTGAATCATCCTCGTCTCAGTATGCACGACGCTTTATCACGAAACACTGCCAGATCGATCCGATATGAGTTTGCGGAATGAAAATGCAAATTCCCGCTCAATTCCGCGGGATGTCCCGCAGGAGCTCAAGACCGGACACTCCATCAGCTGTCACTAATCACGGTTTCCCTTCGATCGGGATGTTGCCAGACGAGGAAAAAAGGAAAGATGAAGTCGCACGTTCTTTGGCGGGAATTCCTCTCTTTGTTTCCCGATTCCCTTGGACTCGATCTTCTTTTTCTATTCTTCTTCTGTTGTTCACCTCCGAACCTGTCAGGAGCCGATCGATCCATCAGTCATCCTCCTTTTGTCCTTTATGGCCACCTACAACCCTCCCGATAATGATCCACCAAGCAGTTTCTCCTGCTTCGTTGGAAAGGGGGAGGGTTTGCCATCCTCGTGAAGTTCACGGAGGCACATCAGATTGCTTTTTGCCGTTCAACGCCCCTTTCGGACAGAATGGGCGGGATTAGTGGAGGCCGAAAGGCACCCAGACGTTCTCGGACGTCGATGTGCGATTATTCTTTTATGCACTACCAGAATGGAATGGATCCAGTGAGGATCGATGTTGAAGTAAGGAAGTTAGGAAGAACGAATGGAAGGAAGGCATGAAAGACGGACGGACGTGAAAAGGCAGGGGAAGCTCATCCTCAGGCGTCTTATTCAGTTTGCTCTTTCATCGGATGCGCTTGGAGTTTGGGCTGGAAGGGAGGGATGGAAGGAAGGATCCTTTTGAATATTACTTTCTCTGTTGTACGTACTCTGATCGGGGTGTTCGGAGTCATCGCCAGTGTTGTCATAGGGGAAAAGAGCGAATTGATTGTTTTCTTATTGTTTTGTAATATCAATGATCTCTTCGAAATGGAAATCATGCCATTAAATTACATCGACCATCGAACGACGTCAATATGTCTAATCCTCTGCCCCGATATAAATGCTATCAGAAGTTCAATTTAAGTTTAGTTTTTTTTCTCCCTTTTCTCCTCTACTTTCTTTCTCTAAAGAGGCTTGCGCGCACTCCACATCACGCGCGACATGCTGCTTATAAGAAAGGAAGGGAAAAGAACATAAATTCACGTCGATTCGATATATACAGTACATATATACCAGATACGAAACAAGGAAAGAAATCAGAACCGGTGACGAGAAGGTTAAATGCATCGTGACAGCCTTCTGGCTCCTGTCCTTCCTCGTCGTCTTTCCCCCATCTTCAATCCCGCCCTCTCATATCCTCTGCCTAACCTTCCGCTCCGTGGGTACCTCGTCGTCGACTTGAGCGAGGCACGGACTGGCGCGTTCTTCTTCTTCTTCCTCGAACAACTCCCGTCTCTCATCAGAAACGTAGATCCCATATCGGGTTCTTCTCTATCCAGCCTCGCCCCCTAACCATCTAGTTCTCAATGCCCCGTCATGTGGACACCACTGCTCATCGCGGCTCACCAACAAGACCCCAGAGAGTTCCCTACGAGCTCGCCAGAGCCCCCTCCTCCGCTCCGTCCACCACCGGCGTCGTCCGGACCTCCTCCCCCTTCTGCTGCTCCACCGGCTGCTCCTGCTCCTGCGGCGGTTCCTGCGCTTTCCACTCCGGCAACCCCTCCGCCAGCACCCGCTCCAAAAACTGCCGATGCGACTCGCCCTCCCGACGACGGCCAAGGCGACCGGCTTTCACGGCCTCGCGGACGCGATGGGCGGCAGGCGGACGGCCGCGGAGAGCCTGACGGACGTCCTTGGCGAGACGGTCGCGCTCGCGGCGGGCGAGACGCTCGGCCTCGGTGAGTAAGGGGGGGCGGTCGGCGAGCGGGGCGCCGAAGGGGGCGACGATGGCGTCGACGACGTGGCGGACGTGGCGGGAGGTGCGCCAGCCGGAGGTGATGGTGACGACGTCGCCGGTGCGGCAGGTGGCCGTCGGGTCGGAGGTCAGGTAGGTCGTGCTGGAGGGGTAGTACTGCGAGCTGTCAGTCGATGGTTCTGTGTTTTCGGAAACTTCCTCTTTCTCTTTGCCCTCCTCTTGCCTATCGGATGCGCAAAGGACTCAATGGAACATGTGACATAAGGCCGAAACAAGAGCACCAACCTTCCGAATATGCGCGTTCCACTCCCGCCCCGCAACCTCCACCTTGACGCACTTGGTCATCTTCCCCGCCGACACCACCACGCCCGTCAGCTTGCGCGGGGCGTTCCTAAGCACGGCGGCCATCGCGATTTGTCCTTCCCTCTGTCCTCTTTTTTTCTTCTTTCTCTCTCCGAAAACGATCTTTCACTTCCGCGCGGAAAGGGGGTCTGATGTGCGAACGTATGGACGTGCTGTGTATATGCGAGAGAGCGGTGGTAGATGGGGATGTAGCGGAAGGGCGATTCGGGTTTGCGGACCTCCGGAGGCGGGTGGCTGCGTTGATGCGGCGGTCTGCCTGCAACACGGACGGAGGAAGCGCTTGCGAGGGGTTGAAGAGCCCGAGGAGATGTAGCGGAGTGCCTAGCAGCGGCGGGCTCGAGGCAGATAGGGACGAATGGTTGAAGGTGCTGGTCTGCTCGCTACCCGGCGGTGGTCGTCGTTCGCCTTGACTTTTTACCTATCATGTCGGACGGAGATGGTCTCGGCTTGGCACTGCAAATCATGCAAACACGCTTGGGCGAGGCACGAGTTCACAGCAGAACGGAACTTTCCGACCATAGAAAAGAAGAATGACACGAGATAGTGAGAAGTTATCGATGCTTTCCGTGTTCATCAAATCATAGAGGTATCATTTTTTTCCACAGCGTACATACTCTATCGTGGTAATTTCCATTTTCGTCATGTGCCCCCGATTGCTGGCCGAACCGTCGCCCTTTCTGAACACAAAAGAAATCATGGTCTCGGAGTGAACCCCCGCATCATAAGGATAGTAATACAAATGCCAATTCTGTGCGCCATCATGCATATCCAACCCCAAGTACCGTCCTGCTCATCTACGCGGTGGGTTGTTCGGGGGAGACCTCTGCTGGGGGCGTTGAAGGAGTCTTTTTCGCCTCGTCTCCCGTTACTTCCACGATAGATCCCTTGCGAACCTTCAACTTCTTCTCAGCCTGCTCGGAAATCCTGGTAAGTTCGCTAACGAACGACTGTCCCCACCATGCACTGGAGTAGATGTCAGTTATTGCCTGCAAAGGCTGGACGGATCGGATTTTGACATACCTGGTGTACTTGTTCACATATTTCGAAAGCTTCTGGTAGTTGATAGCACGCTGCTCGTCTCCCATAGTAACCGCATCATGGATAGCATCGGCCAGTTCTTCGGTATTCCAAGGATTGACAATAATGCTGCCGTTCAAGCTCTGCGCAGCGCCCGTGAATTCGGAAAGAATCATAGCACCGTGACGCTTCTCCTGGCAGGCAATGTATTCGTACGAGACCAGGTTCATACCGTCACGGGTGGAAGAAACGAGACAGACATCGGACACCGCGTAAAGAGCAATGAGCTCGTCGAACGACACGGATTTGTGCATGAAATGAATGGGCATGAACTCGATCGTGCCTGCCGACTGTCAGCAGTTGCGCAACTGTCAGCGATGTGACGGGAAAACGTACCGAATTTGCCATTAATCCTGCCAACGAGCTCGTTTACAACGGCACGAAGGTTCTGGTACTCCTCCACGTCTTGACGACTGGGTACCGCAACCTGCACAAGTACCACCTTGCCAATCCATTCGGGATGTTCGGTCAAGAACACCTCCAATGCATGGAGCTTCTGCGGGACACCCTTGATGTAGTCGAGACGGTCGACGCCGACGATCAACTTAACTCCCTGGAACTTGCGCTCAAGCGTAGCGATGCGCTCCTGGACTTTAGGCTTCTTGAGGCCATCGGAAAACTTCTCGGGGTCGATACCGATGGGGAAGGCACCGACGGTGATTACCTTGCCTTGGAATTCGACGCCGTTCGGGGTGGTGGGAAGGCCCCTGCGCGCGGTCAGTATCAGGCTCGGCTACGTCATAGGACTCGACTTACAAAATCCTGGAACAACTACTCAGGAAGTGCCTGGCGTAGTCGTAGGTGTGGAAACCGATCAGGTCGCAGTGGAGGACACCGAGAAGGATCTCGTTTCGTACGGGAAGGATACGGTAGATCTCGGAGCTGGGGAAGGGGGTGTGCAGGAAGAAGCCCAGCTTCACGTTCTTCTTTGTGTTGCCAATTTCCTCACGCAGCATGGCCGGTAGAAGCATCAAATGATAATCGTGAACCCAGACAAGGTCATTGTCTCTGACATCGGCGGCGACCGCCTTCGCGAACAAACGGTTTGCTTCGGTATAGGCGTTCCACGCTGATTCGTCGAAGGTGATCTCGCCGGGATGGTAGTGGAAGAGAGGCCAGAGGATGGAATCTGTAAGGGTTATTAGTATCGCAGATTGCGACGGCGCTTGCGCAAGGAAAGGGCGGACGTACTGGAAAAGCCGTTGTAATGCTTGTCGGCGAGCTCATCGTCGAGCATCACCGGGATCGCATTGTATTCCTCCTTCAGGCGGGACTTGAGGGTGGAGATTTCGTTTTCCGGCACCTCGAGACCTGGCCAGCCATACCACTGGAACTTGGTGGCCTTGGAAAGACCGCTCAAACCGCTGACCAAACCACCGGATGACATGGAAAAGTCGTATTTGCCATCTTCGGAACGCTTGATGGTGATGGGCAGACGGTTGGAGACCAGAAGCAGTCTGCCCTCACTCTTTTCATCTTGCGACGCGGCCATGGTGACGGTCGGAGTGCGAGAGGGGCGAGGAAGATGGTGACGGAGGGAGGGAGGATGTTGTAGGTGGTAAGGTGGTGGAGCGGTTTGGAGGGGCGGCGAGGGGTTAAGTCAAGGCGTGGTGTGGTGGTGGTGGGAATGCACAGCAGCGGTACAGTAAGGTAACTTAAGGCATGCACCTCGGTGATCGGAAGCTAGTGCTAAAGGCACTTTTAGCCGTGGGGGAGTTGGAAGGGCACGGAGGGGTGTCTGACGATAGAATGATCGAATGCGATGGACTCAAGATGTGGGTCGGCACCTCTTGGGCGCGATTGACAGGCGGCGGGTGTGTCCGCAAACCAACTCTCCGTTCTTCTCGCAGCTTCTGCCTTTCCGCGTTCGCGAGGAGTGTTGCCAGAGGGAGAGAGAAGGGGGGCACCAGTGATTGTGAACCGGGACCAACTCGTTGGAAAGGGCTCGAGTTGGCTTGGGCACTGGCAGGCGTGGAGAGGAGGGGTAATGGTACGGTAATGGTAACGATCTTGAGGTGATGACGAACGATCGGGCACATCGGGTCAATCCGGTAAGTTATTGTGAAACAGGTACCAGTACAATAGTACTACTGTTAGGTACGAAGTATGTATGTATCAACTACCTCCTGAATATCATCGTTCGGTTCCGACAGAATGGCCTCCCATCGACTTCATGGCTCGAGAAGGCGAGAGTACCGTAAGGTAACCCGCCAAACGGGGTGCCCCCAAGATAACGATCGGACGGGAAGGCGCGGTCAGGCTACCTACCTCTATAGGTGTTCCGGCTGGCCATCTCCCATCTGCCGTCTGCACGAAAAACAGAGAGAGGGAAGGACGGCATGGAAGAGAGCGATGCTGCCGTCCTCCCACGTCACGGCGCCCAACGTGCAGCAGCAGCGCCCGTCAGTTCGTCCCGTTCATGGTGGATACGGCAGGACCGTAGGTGGTAGGTGCCCGTTCGCCGCGCGGTTATGTCATCGCGGCGGGGAACTTCCTTGCTGCACGGTCCAATATGCCATTCGCCTCACGAAGCTGGGCCGCTCGTGGCCGCTGCTCTGTGGCTGGAGGACGAGCTGCGGCGGTGCGCTACCCGCCTTCGATCCCTCCATCCTCAGGCATCACCACGCGCGCCATCCCGATCCCGACGCGTCTTTCGTTCCAAGTTCGTCCACGCACCAACGGTATCGGAGTAGCACCTGGTTCCGTTTGCCAACCGCATTCCTTTCTTTTCCTTTCCTTACCGGAACAGCGCCATAGCGCCGTGGGACCGACTGCAACCGCTCCTCCCCAGCCCTGCTCGTGCATCATGTCGGATTCCCCCCGCTCGGATCGATCCGAGAGTCTGCCCCCGGACGGCGAGATCGAGAAGGCGTTACGCGATGTGGTCGCCAGCCTCTTTCGCGCCGACAACCTCGACGAACTCACCGTCAAGCGCGTGCGCGCGGCTGCCGAGCGGAACCTGGACCTGCCGACGGATTTCTTCAAGACGTCGGCCGAGTGGAAGGATAGAAGCAAGAGTGTCATCGAGGACGAAGTGGTAGGTACTGGAGTATTGGACCAGCGCTCTACGCTTTCCTGTAGAGAATTAATCGTGCGTTGCAGACAATTCAAGAGAATGCGAAGGAAGCCCCTCCCAGCCCCGAGGCCAAAAAGCCAACCGCCCGTAGCAAGAAGAACGGCCCGGCACGATCCAAAGCCCCCGCGAAGAAAGTCGATGCGGAATCGCCGCCAAGTAAAGGCACAAAGCGAAAGTCGCCCGCGCAGAAAGTAAAACCACAGAAGCGGAGGAAAGCTGTGGCAGAGTCGGACGAGGAATCCGAGGCGCACTCGGAGAGTGACTTCGAAGAGGAGGACAGCGCACCCAAGCGGAAACGAGGCGCGCGGACAAAGGTGGTGGAGTCAGATGAGGAGACGGACGAGGTTGCGGACGAGGAGGACGCTCCGAGGAAGGCTGCTAGCAGAGCTACCAAGAAAGCCAAAGGCAAGGCTATAGTCGACTCAGATGAAGACGAGGGAGAAGCACATTCCCCGCCGGAAGACGCTCAGTCAGACGCATCAGGCAGCAAGGCCAAGGCTGAAGCAAAAACTACGAGCCCAGACCCCGAACAGGAGCAGGATGGGGAACGAACAGAAAGCAAGGACGAGGACATCAGCGAAAAACCGACAGCAGAGCCTACTGCTGCCGCCGCCGCCAACGACTCGGAAAGCGAACTGTCGAGCGTGATCGACGAGCCTCCACCGCCGAAGCGGAAGCGCAAAGCGAAGAGCCCATCGGCCAAACCGGCCAAGGGCGCGGGCAAGGGAAAGCGGGGCAAGGCCGCCGCCGCCGCCGGCGCCGCGGCGGACGCCAACCTCGACCCGGACCAGGCCGAGATCAAACGGCTGCAGGGCTGGCTGATCAAGTGCGGGATCCGCAAGCTGTGGCACCGGGAGCTGGCCCCGTACGGGTCGGCGCGGGCCAAGATCGGGCACCTGAAGGGGATGCTGGCCGAGGCGGGCATGACGGGCCGGTACTCGGTCGAGAAGGCCAACCAGATCAAGGAGCGGCGCGAGCTGGCCGCGGATCTGGAGGCGGTCCGGGAGGGGAACAAGGCGTGGGGGAAGTCGGACGAGGATGCGGATGCGGATGCGGACGAGGATGCCACCGCCACCGGGGGGAGGCCGCCGCGGAGGCGCCTGGCGAGGGGTCTGCAGGAGCTGGACTTTTTGGATGAGGATACGGATTGAAGAGGTGAGGTGCACAGGGCTGAGCGGATCTGACATACATCTTGGAGGCGAGGCGCGCGAGGTTGACCGGTCGTTCTATCGTCCGTCGGATGCGATCAGCACTGCTACTAGTACTCCTACTACTACTCCACCTAATCATCCGACACCGCCCCGAACTCGGACGGTATCAGTACGAGTCGGTCGTCATTTTTTCCGAAGGATCCCTGCGGCGGCAGGCATGCTGCTCTTCTTCGACTCTCCTACCGCATCCTCACCCGCGACTATCATATTCTGTCCTGTAAGACTCCGATAACCGCGGCTCCTTCTCCTCCCTGACCGGTTACTCTCTGCCGAGCCTATCCTCTTTTCCTCTCATCTCTTTCTTTCCCTGCTCGGCGCGTCGGATATGGAATTGGATGGGCGAGGTGCTGGCTGCGTTTTACGCTTGCCTTTCGAGCGGCAAGCAGCCTCCGTTTCTTGAGTTCTCCTCTACTCGAACATCGCGGGCTCGCTCACCACCCTGTCTCTCTCACTGTTGTACTTCGTATGAGTGGACGAGCGAGCGAGCGGTCAGAACCAAGAAGGAAGAAAACTGGTGTGCAATAGTCGCCATGTACTTCATTCCACCATACCCTACTACCCGTCGTCGTTGAGTGGGACGTCCTCACGTCGCGACGGTAGGACAAACAGTAATGACGAACGCATCTGAGAAGATGGGTAGATACATACACACATACATTATAATCAAAATATAGATCTATTCACTGTGCCCATCTATCTCGCATCCCTTCAAACTCACTGGTTACGTACTTACATCTATCCACCCGTACAACCATGCATGCCTACAATCAAAGTACCTACAGTACCAATCCCCCTTCACCTCCTTTTACGACCGCGCGGCTGGATGAAGTCGGTAGGTAGGTACTGGAGGTCGGTCGTACGAGAAGATCCTAGTAAACGTAGGTACGGCGTCACCCATACACGACAGGGAGGCGCAGGCCGCAGGCCGCAGACCGCAGGCCGCCGCAGTGCAAGGCGTTCTTCTCCGGTTGTGGGGGCGGGAAGCCCGCGCGATCGGGATAGGTTGTGCTTTCGACGTTTCGAATCGGATCGTATGGAGATGAATACGGTAGGTACCTAGGGAGGAATCTGATCGTACTTCGTCGCACTGTCTCCCGCGCGATGGGTCGGTCGACGGCCACGTGCTTTACCTACCGGTGAAGAGGTTAAGATAGGTAGCGGGAAAGTTGTGAGACGGCGGGCGGAGGTCAGTCGGTCAGCTCTCGCCGATCCAAACATCTTCTCCGGCTCAAAGATTGACCCGTCATTTCGTCGAGGTTTTACATCGTCCGCAGCCTTTTCCTTCGACTATAGCAGTTAGTTACCACTCCTTACACCGTCTGCGTGGCTGTGTTGGTCGGTCGGTCGGTCGGTCAGTGGAGTTCGTATTAACAGTCGATTTCGCGGATGCCGGTTCCCGAGGAGAGAAGAAAATCTCCGCTCCAGGGCTCTCTCCCATCTGCTGCTGCTGCTCCTCCTCCTTCTCCGCACGTCGCAAGGCTGCCAGGAGGGTTTTTCGCGGCGCCGGGCGCCATTTCGCTAGTTAGAGTTGAGGCGGACTTCGTTGGAGGGTTTTTTGGCTCAGGGCGTTCCCGTCGGACGGTTGCTCCCAGCGCTAGTTCAATCAGACTGGCAACGGGATTTTGGGGTCTTCTAGCAGTCGGAAAGGAAGGTCGAGTAGATATTATGGTTCAGCCTGACCCTGAGACGCCTCTTCCGCTGGAGTGTGATGTTTACCTGAACTACTTCGTATCTACATATCACTTCACGGCTCACTGCCCTGTATACAGACTTACAGACAGACATATGGATCAAGTCCTAGTATATCAGAAACCTCCTTGCGCCAACGCATCTGCATCTCGTGAGAAAGAGCGACCAGTCAGCCGCCGCATCGGCCGGCATTTCCCCCCCTCCTCCTCCCTCAGCTCCCCCTCAGCCCCCCTCACGCACCCCCCAGTCTAACCAGCCTCGTCGACGTCACAGGTCTCGTCTACCACACGCTCGAACCCAATAGAACTTGGAAAAAACCCGACCAGGACCGGCCAGCCGTGGAGGAGCAAGAAGCACGCTGGCCAGATATCAATAACTACGGCCCGGTCGTTGGTCATTTTGCTCTCTCTTCCCCTTCATCATCATCATCATCATCCTTTCTTCTGTCTCTGTCTTGTCTGTCTGCCTCGTGCGTTCCCCATCTGCCCAGCGCGGAAAGATCATTCCCCTCCCATCCCCACATATCAGCCCGACTCCACCGCAGCGCATCCTTGACACATCACTTCCTTTTCGTGAGAGAGGCGTGTCATCCTGCAGCTGACCAAGCGACCGCCCACATTACCCGCCCTCTCCCGTCGTTTCTGCACTTGCCACCCTCATCACTGGTTCATCAACCGACCAAGTTCACCTGCGACTGAGAACGATCGACTTATCTCCCCCTCATAGCAAACATCTCAAGAGAGAGCGAACGACGAGCGTCGTTCCGATTTCGTAAGACACCCAGCCTCCGACCGTAGCATCTCATCGGCGATGTCGGTCATCTACAAAGAGCGCGAACGAGAGCGCGACTGGGAAACCGAATCCCGCGGCGGTGGAAGAGCATACACCACCGTTCGCCGATATAAGATCCCGGACGCCTTCGAGGAGGACTACGACAAGGAGGAGTCCCTGCGGATCGTCCGCCGCGAGCGCGAGCGCGAACCCGAAGAGGTCCGTGAGGTGAAGTACGTCTACGAACGAGACTACGAGCGAGAGCCGTCGTCGGTACGTGAGGTCCGATACGTCGAGCGGGACCGTTCGCCATCTCCCCGCCGCGAGGTGCGGGAGATCCGGTACGAGCGCGACATCGAGCGGTCGCCGACGCCCGTGCGCGAGCGCGAATGGCGGATCGAAAGAGAAGTGGATCATGAGCACCACCATCACCATCCTCCGTATGAGCTCGAGAAATACTCCAAGTCCACCGAGTACTTCGCTCAACCGCAACCAGTCGTGCAGCCCATCGTCATCCGGACCGAAGTGCCTCAGCCCATCGTCATCAGGGAAGCGCCGGTCCAGCAGCAGATCATCGTACGCCACGAGGAACCGCAGTATGAGCTCGTCGAACGTTCCGACGATGACCGCCAAAGCCGACGGTCCCGCAGGGACGAGGATTACTACTACGAACGGCGCACTCGGGAAGTTGACCGAGCCGGCAAGCGCGATGACGCCTACTACGACGAGCGGGACTACCACCGCGACCGACATGATGACATGCATGCTTGGAGCGACGACGACATCGTCTTCGTCCACAAAGAACGCGACACCTGGGGCCGTGATGCCAGCCCACACCACAAGCGCCACCTTGCCGAAGGCCTCGTCGCTGGCGTCGGTGCAGCCGAGATCCTCAGGCATCACCGCAAGAAGCAAGGCGAAGATCCGGGACACCATGTCAGACAAGCGCTCGGCTATGGCGCCCTCGGTGCGGTTGGAGCCGAGGCGCTCTCCCGATTACGCTCGAAGTCTCGATCACGGTCAAGCTCCGGCGAAAGGCGCTCGAGGCACAGGCATCGCCATCGGAGCAGGTCGGCATCTCGAGCGAAGCAGCTGGCGGGATTGGCGGCTGTAGCTGGCATCGGTGCCCTGGCTTACGCGGCTGCGAAGAACAACAAACAAGGTGAGCCCGTGGAAGAACGTCGCAGCAGATCGAGACGTCGACGCCGCCGTCACTCGGTTAGTGGTGTCAGCAACTACAGCGACTACAGCGATGACGAAAGGAGCCCCAGTCGGTCGAGTAGCAAGCATTTGGACCCGAAGCATCGTAATCGCCGCATTGCTCAGGCTGGGCTCGCCAGCGCCGCTGCTGCCGGCTTGGTCGAGCGTGCTCGCAGCAAATCCCGCAGCCGCAAGGGCAAGTCCCGAAGCCGAAGCCGCGTCAAGACCGGAATCCCCATTGCCGCAGCAGGCCTTGCAGGCGCGGCGGTGACTGGGCTTTACGAACGACAGAAGGCCAAGAAGGAAGAGAAGGAAATGTCGAGATCAAGGTCAAGATCCAGGTCCAGGTCGGTACACCGCTCTAGATCGCCAGGTGCTGCGAGTGACACAGCTCTTGTAGAATACGGTGGTGATCCCGTCTACACGGACCCGGCTGCTGACCGGAGCCACAGGCGGCGCGCAAGAGATGACGATGACCCTGCCGACTACCGCGGTAGACGGCGAGGTTCTTCGACCTCCTCTAGCGACTCCGACCGTCACCGATCCAGTCGTAGCCGGAGCCGTAGCCGGAGTCGTGGGCTTGCTGAGACAGCCGCCGTCGCTGGCGTGGCTGGTTTGGCGGCTCACGAAGCGGCGAAGAGACGCGAGCGTAAGAAGGCCGAGAAAGAACGACAACGTTAGTCATGTTTGTTCCTCCTGCGCGTGTGACACCCGACTAATGACCGAAGCAGGTCAGGCAGAGGAGGATAGGAGTTACAGTCCCCCCGGTGCACCTCCCGCAGGGTACCCGCCTGGTCGGTATTACCCTGAGACCAACGAATTCCCTCCTCCGCCTCCGAACAACTACCATCATGACCCGAACTACACGCAATCCCCGGCGCCCTACAATCCGGCGGATTATCCCCCTCCTCGTGGAGCGGACCATTATCCGTACTCCCCGCCGCCTGGCCCACAAGACCGATATTCCCCCCGCAATGGATACCCACGCGCGGATGAAAATGTGAGTGCTCAGCCCACTCCGCAGCACTTGGACAGCGGTGGGTCAAGGCGTCCGCCTTCGACACCCAGGACAGGGAAGCTAACGCCCGAGGACGCAGATGGTGTAGCCACACCGACGGAGCATCAACCGCCGAAGCAGGTCCAGTTCGACCTCGGCTCAGATCACGGATCGCCTGAGCGTCGCCGTCACGACTCACCTGTGCGCCGGCACTCGGCGGACGATTACGAGAGCCGGGAGGCAAGAGGGCGTCGCCATCGGCGTCGTGCGGAGAAGCATCACCGTTCTCGTTCGGTTTCCTCCACGTCGTCGGGGGAGACTATCGATCTGCCTCCGCGGTTTGACAAGTATGGTCGACGGAAGGATGAGGATCCGCTCGCGGACAAGCTGGAAGACATCCTTTCCGGCAAGGGCACAGCCGGCAAGCTTTTCCAGAAGTTGACGGACGAGTTGATCTTCTCTCGGCGTCGACGTCGATGATCAGTTGTTGTTAGATGGTTACTTCTCTGCTCTTTCTTTTACTCACGCATTTCCTTTTCTACTTTCCTATACGTTTGTTTCCTTTCCTTTTCATAGTTTGGTAGGCTTTACGTCTTTGGCAGGATCTTTTATTCCCCTAATTGGATGAGGAGAGGTCCATGGTGGGCTATCATGATCAATGATGATAATGAACATAATGATGATTGCGACATTTGGGTATTTTCCAGCTCGGCAGTAGCTCTTTTCCAGTTTTCTTTCTCTCTCCTTTTTCTAGTTTTAGGTTTCGGTTGTCTTTCTTGTTCTTCTGTAGACGAGGTCTGTCTGACGAGTAATCATGGGAGATGAAGCAGGAGAGAGCAGAGGAATTTGCTTTTTCACCAATAAAATGACGGAATGACTATAAACTTATATACATATACCTATCGTACCGGTTAGATCTTCCATACATAGTATACGCCTTCATCGGAATCAGTTCACTCTCGAGCTGTTGTCTTTTCCTTTTCTCTTTAAGGAACCCTGCAAAAAGACCAGCTGGAGATGATTCATCCCTTCATCCTATCCCGTTCCGTTCTGGCGTTCGAACGGTCTACCAGAAGGTTAAGGTAGGCTAACTTAACGGTTCGACTAAAGGAACGGCCCGCGCGGTTTGACGGACGACGGTTGACGGACGGACGGTGTCCCGTAGTGACTTTTTTCTCTTGTTCCCTCTTTTCCATGCGATGTTTGTAAGTGTTATATCCTACACTTTGTGATCCGGGGCAGATGCGTACGGCGGACACGCGCGCGTGCAACCCACTCACTAGGTATGTGTAACGACGTGCAAGGCTATTGGTATGGGAGGCAGCAGCTATACATATCGGTGAGTATATCACGGCGGGATGTGTGAGGGAGAGAGATCACTGGCATACATCGATAGATAAAGAGCAGTTGGAGTCATTAGTGCATGGCCCGGGTCACTTCCCTCACTCTCCCCGGGGAAGCTAACGGCAACCCCCCCCGCGCACCCGCCCGCGCACCCACCCACCACCCACTCCCTCCCCTTCCCCTTCCATGGCGACCCGGACGGACCAACGATTGCCAAAGCGCGCCCGCCCGTTTTTTGTTTCAGCCGCGTGCCGCCCGTCCCTCCTCGTCCAGATTAGTAAAAAAGATAGAGAGAGAGAGAGACAGTCACTTCCCTCTTCCTCCAGCCGTCCACTGCTGTTCCTCATCCCCACCTTTTCTTCTTCTGTTCTCTCCTCCTCCTCCACCTCCACCTCCACCCTCGCTTCCTCGCTCTTCTCGCCCTCGATAAACAAACAGCGACGCGACCTTTCGTCTTCGATTCCCTTCCGTCCTCGCTCCAGTCACCACCTGCCTACCACCTTCTCGCTCTACTCTTCTGGATCACTACTACCTAAGAGCATGTCCAGCTAGACGCCCATGGCGTCCTTCGCGAAGGCGGCGACCGCGTCCCGCCGCTCCCCCTCCTCCTCCTCCTCCCAGCTCGACCGCCCGACCTCCTCCTCCTTCTCCGCCTCGTCGTCCTTCTCGCGCCGGCCGCTGCCCCGCGGGCCGTGCAACTACCGCGACCTCGCCGCCGGTCCGAACGCGCCGAGCTGCGGCTGCCGTGCCTTCTGGGGCGATGACCCAACCGTCGGCAGACCGGCACCGGCACCGACACCGACCGCGACCGCGACCGCGCGAGGGAGCTTCGGTGCAGGCACCGCGCGCGTCGATAGTCCCCATTGCGTGTGCGGTCACCATGCCTGCTACCATGACCACCACCCCGATCGTCGGCCGACCACGGCGGGAGGGGAGGGAGGCCCCGTCGTGATTCCGACGGCGACGGCGGCCCTCCACGGCGCGGACGAGCGACCGGCGTATTTTCAACTGGTCTCCCCGCGAGGGAAAGGAAACGATGCGACGACGGTGCCGGATACCGCAAGTGTTTCTCAGCAACGGTTTGGAGAGGAGATCATGCGAGGGCAGGGCGGGCATGCGGGCTTCAATGGAGGCAAAGAGTCAGGACTGGGCGTTCAAAGATCGGACTGGGGAGGTGACCCGTGTGGGACGAGCAATAGGACTGCTCCAGGGACGCTTCAAGGAGCTGAAGGCAGATCGGCCGCTTCCAGTGCGGGACCGGGCACTTCGTGCCTCCCCAGCGTACCGTCCATCTGCCTTCTGAGCCCCCG
Source organism: Myrmaecium sp. VS I D KN 1 (assembly GCA_019775845.1). NCBI lineage: Eukaryota > Fungi > Ascomycota > Dothideomycetes > Valsariales > Valsariaceae > Myrmaecium > Myrmaecium sp. VS I D KN 1. The sequence continues at coordinate 111,266 of JADQAV010000005.1, forward strand.
TCAAATGGGATCTACGCTGCGGTGGAACTTGCAACAGCCCGCTACGTCTGGGAGTGCTCGTGCCTTTGCTACGAGGTCGCAAGTTCCGGATCCAAGCACGCCATTGAATTCAAAAAGGAATGACCACAAACCCGGCATTTCCAGCCAGCCTCCGTCCCGGTCGATGCACCGTCCGGCTGGGCTACAGAACTTCCCTCACTCGCCTTCCCTCATGTCCATCTCGACCGATGACCTGGGATCCCGCAACAACATGAGCCGTGCGTTGACGGATTTTGCAATGGCTGCTGCGCAGGCTGCTCGGGACGGCCACCGCGAGCCGCCCCGGCACGCGGCGCCACCCATCCCGGACTCGGCGGAAGCGGTGCTGAGCGCGACCGAGGTGGCCACGCCGAGCAACGCGACGGCGACGGGCACGCCGAAGAGGGGCGCGCAGGAGTCCGCGTCGTTCGATACAAAGCGGTTCGTGGACGCGCTCACGCGCGCGCTGTCGGCGGGCGAGAACGGCGAGCCGCCTCATGAGGCGATGGAGCAATTGGGCGAAGCCGTCCGGGCCGTTTCGCCCCTGCTGATCGCGGACGGGTCGAGCGAGCAAGCCGACCGCATCTGCGCAGCTATCAAGTTCGCCCTGCCATCGCTGCAGCGGTTGATGCCGTACCTCGGAAGCCTTCATAATGCACTCAGCACGTATCCGAACTTGGCCGCGACGATCAGCGCGCTGAATGATCGCTTGGCCAGCTTGGAGAATGCGTCATTCTCCCAGATGCCGGTGGACGAGGTGAACGATCGGTTCGAGCACTTCGACGGTCGTCTGTGCGACGTCGAAGGCCGGATGGAGGAGCACGAGAGGTATCACGCGGCGCTGGAGGGAGAGAGCAGCGTGAGTGGACGGGGTGTGGCTGGCTCCTTCACGTCGCATAACTCCGTCGGCAGCGCCGCTTCCGGCCAGGCGCAGAAAGCAGCGAGCAACCGGAATGACCTGGAGACGGAAATTGCGGACATCAAGGAGCGGCTCGACCTGCTGGAGGCGGCGGCGCTCCCGACCGCGTCGGATCCCTGGGACGTGGAGGTCGTGTTTCTCCCCTGGGGTCGGGAGCTGAGAGGGATCTGGTTCTCCCCGGACGAGCCAAATCCGACGCACTCGTCCAGCCACGCGACGCAGGTATCGGAAGAATGGACGTATACCAAGAGCGTGCGCTCTATGACCGACACCACTTCCATCTTAGCATCATCGGACTACGGCCGCAGCGGGTGGAGCGACCAGGCGATCCACGAGTGGGCGGACAGCACCGATGAATGGCTGTCCCCCAAAGCGTGCGGCAACACCAACCTCGTGTACAAACGGCTACGCAGCCGCGGCTTCGTCCGCCACGTCCAGCTACAAAGCCCCGCCGCGGGAGACATCCAAGTGACCGTCGCCAAAGCGTTCGCCGGGCTGTTAAATGCGATGACGACGGCGACCTTTGCCGCAGCCGACGAACATGAGGCCGAGACCGATCGGATCGTGAATGCGTTCCCTGCGCTTCGAGCGGAATTCATCCCCCTCCGCAAAGTCCACAAGTCGTCCAAGCTGCGCTTCCTGACCCCCTCCGAAATGGCAACCTCGGCCCTGTGGAACGCCCATTTTCTCGTCTCCGGCGTGATGATGCGTTTGATCGGCGGGCAGAAGCGCCTCTACGTGACCTCCCGGGACGCGTATCTCCAGCATGGAGGGAACGGCGGCAGCTCATGGACGTGGCCGCGTTTGCGCGAGCTACCTCGCGTCCACGACGATAACGAGAACGCCAACGAGACAGGCGACCGGGTGGTCGAAGCCGACGCGCGCGAGGCCTGCTGGGCTTTCCATCCGGCCATCGATCCGCCGCCGATGAGCGTCCATTCGTCCTTCGTCTCCAACGCATCCGACCACCAACCTTTACCCCTTCTCCCCTCCGCACGCCTCAAGTCTCGCTCTCAGCAGCAAGTCCCATCATCGTCAACTCAGTCTCGGCTCCCTGCCCCCCGAGCACCCATCTCACCTCTCTCCGAATTTCCCCCACGAGGCATCCCGCCTCTCCGCCGGAGCCGCACCGTCTCTGCGCCCATCGCCGACCCAGGGGACTCAAAGCCGCACGCCAACCCGCACAAGCGAGGCGGCGCCTCGTTCGACCCGCCGGCATCCGCGCCGGGCGCACGCACCAGTTTCCCGCATCGCGCCACCGGCTCCTCCTCGACCAAGCCGCCCAAGCGCCGCCGCATCGCGACTCGCAGCCCCTCCGAACCCGTCCTTGAGCCGGAAGGGGAGCCCTCCGTCGGCACGCACTACGCCCCCACCAGCAGCGCCGGCGACGGCTTCAGCCGCCGCACGGGCGGCATCACGCCCCGGCGCAGCAAATCCCCTTACTTCGCCGCCAGCGAACACGCTCGTCCGCGCACCGCCGCCGCCGGCGAAGGAAGCGCCTCGGCCGGCCCGTCTGCCCTCGCGGCGGTGACGGGCGGGCTGCTGAAGGCGAGCACGCCGTTCGCGTACGCGACGCCGCATAGCGGCAGCGCGGTGGGGATTCGACTGGATTACTTTGGCGATGCGGATGCGGATACGGAGCCCGATTCGGATTCGGACGCGGTGATGGGGGCGGGGGAGGAGTGGAATGGGTTAGCTGGGGAGGAGGAGGAGGAGGAGGAAGAAGAAGAGGATGCGGGGGTTGTGGTGCGGCGCGAGGAGAGCAGCAGTGAGGGCACCGATGCCTCCTCGGTGGTGTGGCATTCGGTTGCGCAGGAGACTAGTGAGATTGAGGAGGATGAGGGGTGTGGGGTGGGTGTTGAGGAGACGGAGGATGATGATGATGATGATGAGAGCCCCGGGAGCGCGAGCACGTCTCTGGACAGCAGCAGCAGCAGCGATGAGGAGGAGGTCGATCGGGTATGACTCGATGTGCTGATGCTCCTGGAGCATCAGCCGGATTGGTTGTGTGAGTTTTTTCTGGGTTGGTGAGGGGATGGGGGATGGGGGATAGGGGGGGTGTGATGGGAGATGGGATGGGATGGGATGGGACGGAGCGCACTTCGATGTGGGAGATGGAATGGATAGGTAAGGTGAGGAGAGAATTTGAAAGGATGAATATGAGAACTGTCATGAAGGGATGAAGGGAGGGAGCTGGAGGGAAACTAAGTAACGCCCTTTCTTTCCTTCTGTCTCTCACGCAGCATGTGAGCATGTGGCGATTTTCAGACCGCCCGCCACTTTCCCTTTTTCTCTTGGGCGGAGATTTTTCTTTTTCTTGTCCTTCCCATTTTCTTTTGAAGAATCAATCAGCCATGTCATCGGAACAAGGTAAGTGACATTTCTTTTCTTTTCCTTCATGTTCTTTCCAGGTGTGGGCTCTTGCGTTTGGTGTTCGTGAGGTCTTCTCTCCATATGTTTCTATTTTTGAGTTTGGGCAAAAATGAGTACGAGCAGCTGCTGCGGCAGCAGCAGGGAATTTATATATGTGACGTATGTGTATATTGATGGACGGAAGTGTCAGATTTGGAGGGATATTTCTGTCGTCGTCGTTGTCGGCGTGGGCATGCGTGCATGCATGCTTGCGTCCATCTCCTCTCTTCCCCCTCTTCCCCTTTTCCCCTTCCGCAGAGGCATACAGACGACGAGGGACCGCACGCAGCTACTGAGGCTTCAGGTTGTGTGGATGAAAGCGGAGGATCTCTAATCTCACCTCACGTTTTTCATTCCCTTTCCTCTTCCCTCCTTTCCATTTCCTGTTCATCCTTCTTCTGCTCTTCTCTCTCGCTTCTCGCTTCTTTCACTGTATGTACGACATGAAATATTATATGTTTTTAGCATTCTTAAATTGATGTGTGCATGCTAGTGAGTGAGTGAGTGAGCAAGCGAGAGAGGAAGTTAACCGTGAAGGGAGGGAGGAGAAAAGAGCGGGCTGAGCGAAGAGTTCGAATAACTCTGCAAGTCTCCATTACAGTTGAGACGTAGGAGTAGCTACTCTGACCACAAGCAGGACCGAATATCACTTGATATATTTATATTTATTACGTCTCCTTCCGTGCGACGAAAGATGAAGGATGAGAAGCCATCGATATATGATCTCTCTATCATGGACGGTCTAACCCGACCGAGGGTATTGAGAAGAAAAAGAAACAGAACAACGCGACTCTCCAAGAGCTTCCACCGTTTATCTTCCTCAAGCGACAAGCCGAAAGAGGGACGATCCCGTTCCCTCTAGCGAGAACGCGCATGTAAAACCCGAACATGAACTCGTATCTAACCCCAAAATCCTTCACCCGCTAGCTCATGAGACGGACCCGCCCGTAGTCTAATAATCATTTCTAAAACCTGGATATCACATTTAAACCAAGGAAGCACGGACACCGAGCTTGTTAGCCTCGATGTTGACAGGCTTGGCATCGCCAGCCTTGTCGGCCTTGTCGGTAGCCTTGTTCCTGAAGATCTGGCCACCCTCCACCAAGCGGCGCTCGGTGTTCTGGCGAGAGTTGACGAGATCAGGGTAGGTCAAGGTGGCCTCGAGACCGCCGTGGAGAATGTTGTCCACAGCCTCCACACCGAGCATGAAGGAGTGGTCCTGGTTGCCGACTTCGTACCTCCAAGAGCCGAAGCGGCCACGGGACCAAATGTCCTTCTTCTGGAGCTTCGGAAGAAGCTCAGTGAGGACACCCTCACGCTCCAGACTGGGGGTCGGGTAGCCGTGGTCGAACTTGCGGTGGTAGGTGCTGACGATCTCGTCGGTGGGCTTGAGCATCTCAGTGTTGATCAAACCCTGGATGCAGTCCTTGAGCAGGTTCTGCTCGTCGACCTCCTTCATGGAGGACTGGGAGACTTCCAACATGATGGACCAGTAAGGGCCTTCCTGAGGAGCGGTGTTGCTGGGCTTGGAGCCATCGGCGTTGTAGAGGGTAGGAAGCTTCTTGGAAGCGTCGGGCTGGTTGTACGGGGAGTAGTTGGAGAAAATGGTAGCACGGTAGAAGGGGCAGTTGTTCTCGGGGAAGTAGAGCCAGCATTTGTCACCAATGCGGTCGGGACGGTCTCCACGGATACCGACACCAATGACGTGGGTGCTGGAGTAGAAGAGGCCCTTGGACAGCTTCACAAGCTCCTGGTCACCCATAGCCTCGACCAAAAAGTCGACGGCCATGGTGGAGATGAGCCGGTCGTACTTGACGACAGTTCCGTCCTTGAGAAAGACCTTCTTGTTATCGGCATCGACCTTGGTGACGGTGCTGTGCTCACCAAACCTGGTCTTGGACTTGGGAAGAGTGTTGGCAACAGCCTTCCAGATACCACCGGTACCATCGCGGGCAGGGAAACGGAAAGTGGCGTTGGGACCCCAGTTGCCCGCAGTCTTCTGAAGAATGACGTTCTGGGTGACCTTCTTGAGATCGGGGGCAGCGACACGCTCACCGAGCCACTGGCACTGCATCTTGGTAGTGGGGACGGCCCAGACCTTGTAGTTGTAGGGCCTCATGAAGAGATCGGCGATGCCGACACCCATCATCCGGACAATCCACTCATCGAAGTCCTTAGGCTTGGTGTTGGCCACGCGAGCCTCAAGGGCAGCATCGATCATGCCGTCCATGCACTTGACCTGGTCCTCCTTGGGAAGCATAGAGATGTTGTTCTGGAAGGGGTACGGGACCCAGAGACCCTTGCAGCGCACATAGGAGATACGCTGGTGGGTGTACCAGTCCTCCTCGTTCGGCAGAGCCTCGTCGATGCAGTCATCGAAGTACTTGTAGTGGGAGAAGATGACATGGCCACCAACATCATACAGCTAGCGAGATCGTCAGCATATACTTCTCCCGGGGCCTGAGGAAATCCGATTGCAGGGAATTTGGTCACGTACGAAGCCCTCAGGAGTGACATCAGTGGAAGCAAGACCGCCCGGAGTCTCGTTCGAGTCAATGATCAACCAATTGGCGCTGTCCTGTGAAGGTGTTAGCAGAGGAACATGGCCGCTGCTTCGTCCAGGGCAAGATGCTTACAAGCTGGTTCAACCTCTTCGCCGCACCCAGACCGGTAGGGCCAGCGCCAATGACGAGGACGTCAACGTTACTGAAGGAGAGTCAGTCAGCACAATGACGCTCAATTGCAGCTCGTCGAACTGCGGAGGTGGCAGGCAGATTGGGGACAACGTACATTTCTCCCTGCGACATCTTGCCTTGGAACAACTCTTGGAAACTAGGAACTCTCTGCAAGGTGCGTCGTGCCAAATTCAACATGTAATGACTGCAAGGAGAGGCTCCGCGAGGCAGTGACAGAGGGTGAGGAGAGGTGGAGGAGGGAGGGCGAGTGGTGTGTCGGGTGCAGGACAACTACTCGGGGGAGGGGGCGCGGAGGAATTGATTTTATGGAGAGAAGCGACGTAGTTCTTGGGTGCAGGGGGGCCAGAGCTTTCGCGGTCCCAGGGACCTCGAGGGGCTAACGGGCCAAAGCCAGTCGCGTCAGTCTCAAGCAACGCCTCCCAGTCCCAAGTGTGAGCAAAAGGGGGGGATTGCCCTCGGGGCTCCTTCCTGGGGCTCCTCCACCGCCTCTCACCCGCTCGTTTCACCATCCTCCCGCCTATCATCATGTCGCTAAGAGAGGACCCATCACCCCGTCACTGACAGATTAGCCTAACCTGTCGTGGCCGTGAGGGATGCAGCCGATTGATGAGAACGTGATATTGTCGCATTCCAGTGCCGGCATCACCAGCCAGTCAAAACTGCCTTGCCCCTTCCCGGAGAATTGCACCATATATACAGCAAGTGAATGTACACATACTCTGTCCGCGGACACACACACACGTACAGGTACAGGTAGAGGCACAGGCACAGGCACACAGCGCAACCGTCTTGTTTCATCCGGATAGCCTCTCTCAACATCTGCGGCGGAATTTTAGGGCCTTCCCGTTCCGCTAGTACCTGCAGCTTCACGAGGCACAAAACCGTTGTCGGTGGTGACCTTCACAGCTACACAGGGCAGACACTGTTGGACACCGTGGACACTAGATTCGAACCCGGAAAGGCACGCACAGCTTCACTGGAGACAAGGACCAATGGTGAGGGAAAGCTTTTGTCTCTGCTCCATAAGAACACGACGATCAGTTCGGGTTGCTGCAGCGCAGGCCCTCTTATCGACGCAGGTGGCGCTATAAACCGCGGAAAAGGACCCTTTCAAAGAAAAAAAAGACGCCTTTTTCTTGTTCTTCACCCCTTCCACCGACTACGACGTATGTATATTCCTGAGGAATTCGTTCAGGGCGGTGGTATTTAAGCATGCCCCATCCCGAAGACGCGGTTGGCTGGGAGTGAGGAAGCCATGAAGAAACGATCTGACGGCTGCCGCGGCCCTTGCTTGCGCTTCCCGCAGCCATTTAGGCGCACCAGGGCTGCTCATATTGAGAACCGCGCAAGGTCTACCGAAGCGCTGCGTCAGCGAGAGGCGGGGGGCGGTGCGGCGTACGCGTTTGCGCAATCCTCCGGGTCGGGGGAGGGCGAAGGGTCGACGTGGGTACTGGATATAAGGTGAAGATAGTGCGACCAAGCGCGCTCATCAAGCCTGGCCCGGGCGGCGTGAATGAGGTAGCAGTCAAGCCAGTGTGCGCTGCTGCTGCTCCAGTTGGTGTTGGGGCCCGTCCCAGCAATCACCGCTGGCGTTGTAGCAAGTTTTGCAGGTGAGTACGTGTGCACTTTTGGATCCTGAAGGTTGCCCGTCTACCTTTGACCCCCCGGCTCCACCGCGCGCAACCAAGCAAACAAGCAATGGCTGGCAGAGAGAAAGCGAGCACCGAGTCGCGAAGCAGCTTGGTCGCTTTACAGTATATGTTATGATATGTGACGAGGTCCTTTGGCATGTCTCATGTTGGGGCCCCCGACAGCTCCCGTCTCCCAAGTCATGCGTTCCGAATACCTACCAACTTGAATCAAGGCGGGCATGAAGGGCGGATGAAGTCTCCGGGCCGGTGGCTGTCGATGCTTGAGGACGGCCAGGCACCGGGGGACGGCACCGGCGGCCACGCTCATCCTTCCGGGGCTGTTAGAGGTCCATGGACGGCAACTGACGATCGCTCCGTGCGCTACTGAGGGTGATGGGCAAATGTGAGACTCGGCCACCCGTCCGCAAAATACGCAGGCCGGTTCAGCCATCGAACCGTTAGGGGAGGGACGTTGATCGTTTGGGGCTTACATGCTCCGCTCCTCGCCCGTGATTGGCGGGAAGCTTGCACGCCCCCCTGCCTACATACGTACTCCTCCTCTGAGTACGTCCGCTCCTCTAATAACGCTATCTTGCCATCTTCCTCAGGCCTGCGCGCCGCGAAAAACCCGCCTCCCCTTTCCTCCTGGTCTCCGTCCCATCTCTGCTCTCTCTTCGCACCCCAAAACCGGCACCTCCTCCACATTCTTCTCTGCACGCTGCCACCCATCCACTCCCTTCTCCGCACACCTGTCGCCGTTCCTTCGTTTCTACCTCCGCGTGCCTACGGTGCACTCTTCACCACCACCACCACCACCACCACCACCACCACCACCACCAGCCGCGCCAACCCCCTCTGCCGCCGCCGTCGTCCGCTCCGCGCTCCGCCAATTGCTCACGCTGCCCTGCACCGACTCGAACATCTCCCGCGCATCCGCCACCACGCCCTCCTCGCCCGAGTTGAACATGACGGCGTTGGCGAACATGCGCATCAGCTCGCGCTCCAGCTGCGCCGAGTTCACGATCGCCTTGGGCGGGACGACGTCGGCGGAGAGCGGGAGGATGACGTTCGCGCCCGCCGCGCCGGGGCTGGCCATGCCGCTGCCGATGCCGCTGCCGCCGCCGCCGGTCGGGGTGCCGGTCGTGGCCTCCTGCGCGTACGAGTTGACGATCTTGGAGCCGGCGTTGATGGCCGTTTTGATCGTTTTCAGGTCCGTGGGACGTCGGATGATGTCGTGGTAGCCCTCAGCATCTTTCTCTTTGACTGGCGCCGAAAAGAGAGACGCGTGTTTGTGAGACATGATGTCGTTCATGATCGGATGGGCCATGCGGGGGAAATGGCGCGGCGCTATCACAACGTTCGGCTTGGGTAGCGGCGGCGGACTGCCCGGTACGGAAACGACCGGAGTCCCTTCTGGTTCATCAGCAAAGGAGGCATCGTCGTCACGTAACGGTCGTTTGCGTTTGCTTGCTTGGACGGCGCCGCGACGACGTGTAGCGGGGCCGGAGGGTGTCGCATCCGGACCCAGCGTATCATCCTCGAGGATACCCGCTGGCGTGCTCGGCTCAGGCTTCACCTGCTGGACACTAGATGATTCATCGTCAACAGATGCAGCTTCAGCGTGGGATGCAACAGACTGGCTCCTCGTTCTACCACGCAGAGACCCTGCAACAGCAGAAGATGCAGCGCTGCCACCCCGTCGCTTCGTCTGTCGCCTGCCGCTGCGCATCTGCCGAATCACTGGTTCGGCCTGGGGCTCTTCGTTGGCCGGAGGTGGAGGTGGTGGCGGTGGGGCAATGGGAGTCCGATCGACTGCCGTCTCGTTCTCTTGAGTGCCCGCATCCTTTGCCCTCGGTCCGCGTTTCGGCTTGGCCTTTGCCGGTGAGGCGCCGGCGGGAGGCTCCGGGAAATTGGGAGTAGGAGCAACATCATCAATCGGACTGACAGTTGGAGCACGCTGAGGTGATTGAGGAGGCTGGGTTGTGGAAGCTTTCCATCGTGTCTCGCTCCCAGGGGTAGCAATGGCCAGGGGTGCCGGCCGGGGTCCCCTTTGAAGAGGCGTAGCTGCCACAGCCCGGCCATTCGGAATGGCTGGAGATGAGGTAGACGGCGGAGGCGCGGAAGTTAATAGCCTCGGGTGAGGAGATCGAGAGGCAACCGGAGCGGGTGTCGGTGTCGGCGTCTGCGGCTGCTGCTGCTGCTGGGCTTGCCTTTGAACCTGATGAGCCCGTGTGGGATCTTGAGGCGTAACTTGGAACGGTGGTAGCATGTAACCGCCGATGTGAGGAGGCGGCGAATAATAGATAGGTTGGGTCTGCTGTGGCGGTATCGGCGGATACGGATGCTGGTGGGCTGGATAAGGTGGATAATATCCTTGAGGTGGTGGCGGTTGCATAGGATGTGGACCACCTTGGGGGTAGGCTGGAGCATATCGCTGCGAAGGTGAGTATGGATGCGCTGGTCCAGCAGGCGGTCGGTACGGAGGGGCCCCATTCTCAGCGAATGGAGAGTGCGGGGGGAATGGCGCACCATGCGCGGGAGCTTGAGGAGGAAGCATGTTTGGAGATCCCGGCTGGGTGGATATTGGCCTAGCTTGCTGTGTCTTCGGGCTCGGCGTAGGTCCTTGAGATGGCGGGCGCTGAGGAGGACCGTAAGGAAATTGATGGACAGGTGGAGTTTGCCCATATCCAGGGCCAAGAGGTGCCGTTGCCGTCGACTGCACATGCGAAAGGCTGGGAGAAGGCCCGGTGGAATGGGGCGCAGGATGACCCACAGTAGGAGAGTGAGGGTGCTGACTTAACCCAACTTGCGGCAAAAGAGGTCGTCCAGCTGGCTGTGAGGGAGACGGTAGTGTCTTGGGCGATATAGCGGGTACCACCGGCGTCTGGTTTGGAGCAGTTTCTGCTTTTGTCTGCGGAGATGGGACGTTTGCTTTGATGGGTGACTGTGGCCGGAGAGGCTGCGGTTCAGCCGACTGCTGCTCAATAGCTTTCTCGACTGCCGCAGCCGATGATGCATCCTGAGGCGCGGCTTCGAGTATGGATACAGACGTAGAGACGGGCGTGACTTTCGGCTGAGTTTCGCGCATAGCCCCAGGCGTAGTCTCAGCCATGGCGTCAGGTGCAGCTGCAGGTACGCCTCCAGGAACAGCTTCCGGGATGCTCCCACGCGCAGCTTTAGCCTCATGAGCTGCATCTAGAGGCTTGCGCGCATCCGCTTCTTGGGCCGGTGAAATCTTATCCGGGACCGGTCCGTCCACCGGCGCATGCGCATCTCCATTGACAGATGGTGGTGGTTTTAGCCGATCATCCCACTGCCCCAATTCGATCTCCCGCACCTCTTCATTCAATCGATCCCAACGTCGCTCCTCTTCCCGAATCTCTTGCGTGATATGCGCCCTATACCTGGAGTACAACTTCGCGACCAGCTTAGGGATGAGATGAGCATGCTTTTCCGCCTCTTGTATTGTCGGCAGGGTTGGGCTAGGAGCCTTGCGCTTCCTGGGGTTTGGCGATTGAGCGTCCGGACTCAAGGCTGCGGTCTCCGAGCGGCCATCTTCCAGTTCGGACCTGGCCTCCGCTTTCAAGAGCAGCAGGTACAGGTCGCGCAGAGAATCCGGGCTGAGACGTTGATCGTCAAACGTGGCCGATTCGCGCACGTGAGGGTTGTTCTTCAGCAGGTCGGATGTCCTGCTGAAGACGGCCGGGTCTATGCCATACGACGCGAGGGATTGGAACAGCAAGAGGGATTCCAGGGGGGTGTAGGCGGTCAAGCTAGTAGTCATCCCCCAAAACCAGAGGAGAGCCGGCTGGGTTGGTGGAGGTAGGGGAGCCAGCGCGACGGCAGCACTAGAAGCATGATCAGCGTCAGCGAACGGGCGACGCGAAGGTGAGGAGGGAGAGTTGGCGCTGACTGCACGAGGGTCGTTTCCGCGATGGCAGGGTGATGGAAACGAAATGGGGTCGTGATGGAGTCGTGATGAATGGGAAGGATGACACTTTTCGCGACAGGACGAAGGTGTGCAGTCGAGTGGTTAGAGTGGTTGGGTGGGCGCGCGGGCGACCGTGGTGGGAAGGAGGAGGGCGGGCGAGCCAATGAAGGCGGACGGCGCGAAGGCGGAGAGAGCTAGGACGGTCGACGATCACGTTTCCTTGGCGTTTTTTGATTGTTGTTTGTCAGGCACTCAGGGTCGGGACGGAAGGGAATGGAATAGGGGGAATGGAAGGGGAGACGACGACAGGATAAACGGACCCTGGGTGACCTACCCGGTAATTGCTTCGACTCAATTACCACCCACGACACCATGGTGTTGACTCCCAATCAATCTCTGCTGAATGATTGTTTCGCTGTAAGGTACCAGATAGATCCGATCGGTTAGAAGATCTGCGAGCTACACTGGTACCTACGGCGCCCGCTACTCCTATTGACTCTTACTGCTGATTGTGACAGGTCATTTTTCGAGATCTGGTGGGCATACAATATGTCTAGCATCTCGCAATCCGTATGGCCGTGACTGGACATCTCCAAAAAGCCCCCTATCCATTCGCAGCCCAACGTAATTTCCCCCAAACGAGGAGCATGTGGAGCTGAACATGCAGCAAGGAGCCCGCGATGGGCGACCGACCAAGAATGTGACTACGGATGAGCATGTAGAAATCGCAATGGTATGTACCGTTGCTCAGGATTACGACACCTCCTAGCAATGGTACCGGCTGTATCTAGAAGACAGCACAGTGCTGTTACTGGGCATACCGGTGCATGTTCATCTGAAGGTCAGGTACCAGGTACCAAGAAAACTACTAGCTTTACCGCGAGGAGAAGAAGTATCATACAGACCACACCCCGTGATGCAGCGATTGGTGATTACATATACCTACACGATTGCAGCCCTGTCGTCCGAACCACGATCGGAGCGGAAAGGGGCACGCCAATACAAACCACTAATCATCCCTTTTCCCCACATCCCTTTGACCCTTGACCGTACCTGACGATGTATCTACCTACTGCACCGCGGAGTCCCTAATGTATCTGATCCTGTGGCCAGCGAAAACTCCCCCGTCGATCCCTATCCGGGCACACATGGAAAATAATTGGGCGTGAACCGGCGGACTTGCTCAACGAGCAGCAGCGGATGGAGAAAGGTGTGAACTCCAAGCGCAAAGGGGGGCAAGGGGCATCATGGTATCAAGGTGCCCACGCTGACTGGTGCCTCCTTTCCCCATCGCTCCCAGGCAGGTTAAGCTGCTGCCCGGGCGGGTGTACGTGCGTGTGCGTGCGAGCGAGCCATCGAACAAATGGCCCGCCGTCTTGAACTGCTGCTCTCCACTCCACTCCTCCTCCTCCTTCTTCTCCTCCTTCTTCTCCTCCTTCTCTCCCTTCCTCCTTCTCTCCTTCTTCTCCACGCACAATCGTACCCAAACTGACCGACTGCTCCTTTTCCCATCGAACCGTCCGCCTCTTGTCTCGCCGCGCCCACCTTCCGTCGCTCTCTCTCTCTCTCGCTTCACTGACGACCGCCCTCGCTCTCGACCGCTCCGCAGCCTCGCACCCGCCCCTGCGTCATTTACCACGTTCCTTGCTCCACCACCCGAACTATCTCCAGCGGTTCTCACTGCTCCCTAGCGCATCCCACTCCTCGAACCCGACAGCAACACACATATCCGCCCAGTAAGCCATGGAGGAGAGGGACTACACCGACGCCGAGCTCGACCAGGAATGGAAGGGCAATGCCCGCCCGCAATCGTACGTCGTCCCGGAGAGAGAGAGAGAGCTTGGACCCTGAGAATCGGGCGTCCTCTTTCCTCCCCTCCCGTACCTTATCGCTGCCCGGGCTGCCCTTGTACCACCCGCAACGGCTGCCTACGGGCATGCCGTACATGCCTCATCCTTCCAAGGTTCCCTAGGTCCTCTTCTAACCCGCCGTTTTCCTTCTCCGCAGGACCCTTGCGCGCGACTTCTCCGCAACGCTCGATAGTTTGTTTCAGCTCGACAGCGGGATCGAGGACCTCTCGAACTCCGTCTTCCAAAAGTACGGCAACCCCCCTCCCGGAGCACACACACACGCGACACGCGCGCGCCGCCGCCGCCGCCGCCGCGCTAGACCCCTTCCCCCTTTTTTTCCCTTTCCCTTTCCCCGCCTTGCCCGCCCCCCTCCCATGTCTCCCATCCCGGAACCCTACCCTTCCCTCCCCCGCCCCGCTTCCACCGTCATTCCGTCATTCCGTCATTCCGTCCTTCCCACACCCGCCACCCGCCGTACCCAACGTTGAACCCCGAACGTTCCCGCTTCCGCACAACTGAACGCTAACCGACCCGTCCAACGGCGCAACCCCCCCCTGGCCGGGGTTGCCCGTCTTATCCGGACGTCCCCCCAAAACAGGAAACAATCCGTCACCGTCGCCACCTCCGAGCTCGAGCAGCTCGAAGCCCGGCTTCGCGCCACCGAGGAGCGCCTCCGCGCCATGAACCCCGACGCCCTTCCGCCGCCGAAACCCAGTCATCAGACCAGCAGTGGCGGTGGTAGCGGTAGCAGTGGTGGTGGTGGTGGCGGCGGGGATGAGCGTCGGGAGGCGGATGCTACCACCGCCGCCGCCGCTGCTGCGACCGGCCGACCACCTTCGAGCAGTGGCCGCTTGGCTTCGCGATCGCAGCAGCAGCGTCGGCAGGAGACGGCTGCTTGAGGGGAATTATCTGTAGGCTGGTGATTTTGTATATCCGTTGGTTGGGAAGGTGTACATATGGGAACAGAGAGAGAGAAGAGGAGCACAGTGGCGCGCGTCCTCTCCTCTCCCTCGGGCGGTCTTGGGGAAAGAAGGTTTGGATAGAGGGAGGGAGGGAGGGAGGGGGGTGCATCGATGAGTCCGTTCTTGACGTGTGGAAGGGGCGGGATGGAATGAGACGAGGGAAGGGGTTGGGTTTAAACACGAGCTTTGGAGCTCCGGGGCTATCTCGATGATATAATCTGCTCTTACTACGACCATCGCATAGTAATTCTTTGTTCATTCTTTCATGCTTAGTAGCTTAGTACTGCCATCGAAAGTGAGTCTAAAAGCCCTTCGCGCCTTCATATAGAAGAAAGTCATGAAGAACTAAATAATATTATCTAGCGTTCTAGACATCTAATTAATATAAAATATAAATTACGCTCCACCTACCTAGTACCTACCTAATAATCACTATTATATTAAAAATACCTAACTACCTCTAATTTAAGATACATACAATCACGTCACCACCTACTTCTCTAAAATAGATAGCTTATTATTAACGTAACTAACCATACATAGTGAAACTTTTCGAAAATCGACATAGTAAATGTATACTAACTTACCGTCCCCGCGCGACCCAACGCAAAAAAGGCCCCCTGCGGGCTCTCACGGGAGAGCCTGCGAGGGGGCCTGTCAAGACGCTTGCGAGAGGAGTCGGATGAGGGCCTGCATGAGGGCCTGCGTGAGAGCCTGCATGAAGGCCTGCGTGGAGGGGCTTCCAACCCCCTCCAAGGAGCGTCATATTTCCCCCCCCTCCCCTCCCCCGGGACGTTGTACCCCTAATAAACTGGGGGGTTATTAGGGCTACCAATTTCCATAAAAAAACAACAACAACCCAAGACCCAACGTCGTCGTACCCTATCTGAACCATCTGCGCCGTGCTTCTGCTTCTTCTCTCTTTGCTAAAACTCTCGCTCTCATTCTTTCTCCCTCTCTCTCTGCAATCCGAAAATCACCAGGGCCCCCCCTTCACCTTCGCCCTCTTCTTACCTCCACCGCCCAAGCCGAGGCCGAGCTCGACCCCGACCACTCCCACGCCTTTCGCCTTCAGCGCCTCATTCTCGCCTCGGAGCCGGCCCGCCTCCGCCTCGAGCCGCTTGATGTAATCGACCGCGCTCGCCAGGACGACCGCCTTGCTCGGCCGCGCGCCTGCTTTCTTCGCCCCACTAGCACCGCTGGGCCCCGCAGCTCCCGCACCGCTGTCGCCATGACCACGACCGCCACCGCCACCGTCGTCGCCGCCGTCGCCGCCCTCGCCTTTCGCCTCGGCGTCGTCGGTCCTGTCGGCGGCCAAGTGCGGCAGCGTCGGGATCGCGCGGCGGAGTCGGTCCATTTCCGCGTTCAGGCCCTCGCGGTACTTGCGCTCCACCTGGTTGTGCGGGAGACGTGGCGGCTGAGGATGGGTGTGAGCTTGAACTTGGCCGTGACTTGAGAACCGGAGTGTGTGTGTGTGTTGGCCCTGGGTGTGCGGCTGCCGCGGCGGAGCGTCAAGAGCCGCTTGGACGGGGTAGATGGTAGCGGGGCTTGTGAGCATGGAATCGGGAGGCGAAGAGGACTCGGGAGGGGATGACGGGGAGGTTGATCTTCCCCGCTTGACTTTCTCGCCCATGTAATCGCCGCTTTGCCGTCGCTTCTTGCCGCGTGTGGAAGTGTGAGGAGGCGCGAGGGAGGAGCGGTCTGCGCGCGGGCTGGGCGGGTGCTTCTCCGGGAGCATGCAGGCGGGGGGCCATCTTTCGGCGGTTGGTGAGATGGAAGGCGACAACATGCTCCGGGAACAGACGGCGCCACTGTCCTTTCGGTCGAATGGAGCCTTCACGCCCGTAATGGCGGAGTAGGAGCTGCCTTCGGGGTGTACGTCGAAGCATAGGTGCGCATTAAAGTCTGGTGTGGCCAGCCCATTCGACATTGGCCACGGACCGGTACACGATGCTATATCTGCGGAGCCCAGATTGAAGCCTGCCAAGTTGCCGGCGGGTGCTGGAGTGGTGTGGGTTCGGAATAACAGCGGTCTTTGTGGTGCGAGTTGAAAGTGATGGAATTGGTACGCTTGAAGTTCATTGTAGCCATTTCGAACGGCATCAAATGAACCGGAGCTCGCATCTGCACAAGGTTCCTGCTTCTCAATATAGACTGGCGCGGATCGCTGGTCGGGCAGATCGGAAGAGGAGAGGCCTGAAAGCTCGGCATCGTATGCGGTGGGGTAGGACTCCGAGGGTGCAACGTACGGTTCCATGTCTGAAGCGCTGGTGCCTGGATGGAATCAGTATACGCTGCTGAAGAGGCGAAGAATGCTATGCTTACAACGAAGGCGGTGAATGCAGGCCTCCTGCTTTCAATAGTATCGGACTGCTCGCAGAGGGGATAGTGATGATCCATCTCTATCGGGGAGCCGGGGCCTGATGAATATTTAAGTACCTTCCACCTCCCCTTCATCGGTTGGGGCGCGGAACTCTGTCATTGCCTGGACATATGGCCACGTCGAGAGGTCTAGGTTCACGGGAGGCGAAGGGTGGCCGTCCAAAGCAACGTACGCAAGTCTACGCTTCGGGTGGTTGCGGGGCATGCACGCCGTATTGACCGTTGCTGGGCAGAGCAGGGGATGAGTCCTGACAGAAGAATTACGTCTCGGCCGCAGGCTCCATTCTTGGTTGATTGGTTAGCAAATTATTCATACAGTACCGGACAGACTTGGCTTGCGAGACAGGCCTCCGGCGGACACCGGGCCCGGGGCTCCCCGCTCTCGCCCGCAGTATCGGGAGTCCGTTGGTGCGGCCAAGGGAGGCTATCCGCGAGCTCGAGGTACCTAGGTCGCCTTGGTCCTTGCCTAGCTTCACCTATGAGCGAAGTGTTGGCTTTGTCAAGTTGGACTTTGACTTTCTCCCATGCCAGACGGACCCCGGGCCTAGGGGGCGGAGTAGGCCAGTCAGGTAGGGGAGACGGACCAAGCTACCTACAGTATATAAACTGTTCAACGCCCGGCCCATAAGGTACGTAGATTTGTGGTTTCTCGTCGAGTTGGTTACTAGTCTTGGCATTTCTTACGAAGATTGGCATCGAATATATTACGCCAGGTATCGAAACCACGCACCGCTCAGGAAGAACGAATATAATATCTTTCAATTCTACAAATGTAACTGATCCCCTTATGCTTGCTACCTGTGGTCAATGTATTCTACACGCTAGTCTGTATGCATGAATGCTTACAAATATGATGAATGTCTGTATCGTCATTTTTACTAATACTGTGCTGCAATTCTTCGATCACTAGCTAGTATGGTATAGTGCTAATTTCCCGACCATGGTAGGTACTATAAGGTCGCCGCCGACGCCAGTAATCACTTGCGTGATAACTTTGATACTATGACCATTCAACGTCTCCTAGTACCCCATTACCGCCGTGTATCGTATCGAGATGGCCGCCAATACCTAAGACCGTACCTGCAGTCCGTTTAGCTGGCAATTTGTGCGTACCTACGGGCGCCAGGACGCCAGGACGCCGAGACGCCAGGACATCCGAACGATCGACGGCCTAGCAGACCCCTCTCCCATCCATACCGTACTTGTTGGTTCCAGCGGAGTCCAGGTTTGTTGAAGAAGCGAGGCGTCCAGCGGGGTGTGCTGATGAAGCAAATCTTTCTTATCAGCACCGTCAGGGATGGTGATCTCCTCCATCCACGGTTCCACAGACGCTGCTGTGCTTCGAGCCTTGTCTGTCGGGCGTAGGTATACGTTTTCTCCGCGTCCAACGGCATCGGCACCGGCATCGGCACCAGCGCCTCTTCGAGGCCGCCTGTGTACTCGGAATGTGACGATGCCGAACCAAGACTGCCCGGAGAGAGGGGTGGGGTTGGCGATACGGAGGTGCACGCCGTGCCGATGCTGGCCTTGGCTGCCGGTGTCCCGCTCCGCCCCGGATTTGCTCCGTTGTCCGCCGTTGATCCGCCGCGGCGGAAGAGCCAAGACGACGGGTGGGTGGGCGGAGGCGGAAGCCCTGTGGGTATGGGCGGACGGTTTCAGGTACCTGCGTCGGGGTGGTAGTGGTGGTGGAGGTTACCTTACCGCCTTCGCCCGGCTCGGTCTAGGGTCTAGGGGGGCGGGTCGCCAGCTCTCCTGCGGGCACGGCCCTTGGCCCCTGTCCGCCTGGCCGCCTGTCAAGGTCCATCGTCCCCCGAGGAAATGAAATGAGATTACCTAGTATTTGTACCTTGCTCTCTTCCAGCTCTGGCGCTGTAACGCGGCGACCACCGCCTTAACGCATTTCCTCTCCCACTACTCCATACTCGGACAGTCGTACAGCACTGGCACCCGCTTCCTCTAAACATATCCGTATCTCCTACTGCCTCACCTCGCCCCGTCCGTGCTACCCACAGGACATACCCACACTACTTGCCTCGACTCCTTCGTACGCCGTCACTCCCTCGCCCATCGGCTCTCCCACGCTCCCTGCACTGCCCCGACACTCGTTACATGAACTTACTTACCTGGCCCCCATCGCGCCGACTCTCTGCGAATCCTTCAACGAGTTTGCCCTTTTGCGCATCAACGACCGGCATGAATTGAGACTCCCGCACCCGACCACACGAGCACTTCGAGTTCGCAATGCCCTCCTGGCGACCGTTACCCCGGATCGCCTTTGCCGTGTGCATATATCCCTTTCAGCCTTCGGCACCTTCCGACCTTCCCCTCGAGATCGGCGACGAGCTATACATAATCGAGCAGGGAGGGAAAGATGGTGCGTGGTACCGCGGATACTTGGTCGCACCGCCGTCGTTGCTGGCGGGATTGACCAGCGTGAAGGGACAGACCTTGGAAGCCCGGGTCTTTTCTGGAATCTTCCCGCGATGTTGTGTTGAAGTCCGCGAATTGCTGGGTGCGGGAAAGGTAGAGGGTCGTACCGAAGAGGCGGTGGGCAAGACCCAACTCTCCACGAGCAGGCCAGGCACGAGAGATGGCCATGCAGAGCCACGTACAAACGGCGCGATGACGCCTACTGGGAGCTCGTCGAGCAACTCCTTGGCCGGCAAACTGCCCGGGCTGCGGGGCGAACGCAACTCCAAGCTTGATGCTATTGCCACCCCGTCCACAGCACGGCCGGTGTCGCGGAGTAAATCGAACAGAGGCCGAAGGAGAGGCGACAGCCATGGTTCTCAGTGGACCAGTCGATCAGACCATTTACAACAACTTGGACTCCCTCTATCCCCAGTATCTGTGGCTTCACGAGATCCTAACGCGCCCCGACCCCCTGCGCCAGTGCCGATGTTGAAGATCGGCGACGAATCTCCGACGTCCTTCCAGGAACCTCTCGTAGACGAGATAGCATCTTGCTTGCGCGAGTGGCATTCTACCAAGCTTCATGAACTCTTACTATCGAGGAGATACAGTACATTGGATACTATGTCGAACCTGGTACAGCGCCTGGACACCGCCCGAAGGCAGTTGTTGCACGGGGTCCTGACCGCACAAGAGCTTCGCAGTATGCGAGAGGCTACAGTTTGGGACTTGGTCAATGGGAACAAGCTACTCTCCGGAGAGGTCATCGTTCGCAACCCGACGGAAAGGGGCCGGATTCTGACGGCAGAAGACTCTGCAATTGAGGTTACCCGGCTGCAGTCCATGATGAGCTTACTCAACGACCCTCCACCGGCTCCAGCCGGAGAGCATGTGATCAACCACCTCTTCGCGCACGTTAAGACTATACTCGGCGACTTGACCATTCCAGCACTTCAGGTCAGCATGCAGCTTTGCTTGAAAGCTCCTGGGATGAGTACCAAGCCACTGTCCGAATCTTATGCCATGGAGCTTTCTACGCGAGACGGTGTGCCAATCGTTGCTCCCGAAAAGATGCGAACCCTATTCACGGACATCGGCTCAACGGATCTCGGAGAAGGTGCGGCGATAGGATCCCAATTGTATCTGGTTTTCAAGGTTGTTTGCAACGAGCCGATCCGAGCGGTCACTTCCGGCGCTGGTACGCTGTCACGGGAGAATTCCACCAGTCCTTCGGCATCTGCGCCGCATTCCTCCAGTTATGGAAACGCGAAAGGAGGTCGACGGAGCCTTATGTTTGGCCACAAAGCACGTAAAGCCTCTGAGGTTGGCATGGCCCCGATTGTTGAGCATAAGCAGTCAAGAGATAGCGAGAGCGGGAAGTCTCCAGACAGTCGTCCCGGATCCGCTACAGCCAGGACTTCTCCACCCCCAAAAGATCAAAAGATGGTGAAGCGTACGGTCGCAGTTGGTATCATTCAGGTCGACACCCTGATGAGAGCTCGTGGCGAAGCCGAAGTCGATGTGCCGATTTGGTCCCCCGCAATGCCATTCGATGAAGTGCCAACTGGCAAAGAAGAATGGGATCCTCTCCTCAAAGATATTCAACCTAGCCCAACTGGAAAGTACAAGGTTTCGTCATCGATCAAGAGCCTGCGACTTTATCTCAAGTCATTCTCACATCCGGATGCGGAGACCCTCATAGAAAAGATCCCAACATTGCTTCACAAGGTCAAACGAACACATAAGATGGGATTCTCTGGCGCGCCCACCAAGGCTAGAAGTGACATCTATGTCACACTGGTAGAGCCGTTCCTCCCTCGTAATGCCTGTCTCTCACACCCAAAGACCGGAACGACACCGCTTGCCCAGCCGACCACCCTCGCAAACCTCCAATTGACGATTGAGGTCCGCAGATCGACTGGCGAGCGCATTGAGAATTGTATCTACCCTTCGTCTAATAGTACAGGTCACACGGCATGGCGGACCACAGCTACCGAAAGAAGTGAGCCCTGGAATGCCACCATTCGGCTTGCAATCACCCCGGAGGATGTTCCGGGGTGCCACATTGTGATGAGCATAGCAGATGCGCCAGGGTTTCCGTTCGCGCTATGTTGGATGCCGTTGTGGAATCAAGATGCCTTCGCACGTGATGGTGACCATTCCCTCACCTTGTATAAATATGATGAATATACTTCAAGCATGATATCCGGGCGTGGCGCGTACCTCGCCCTGCCTTGGAGTGCCAAGCGAAAGGACGAGGCCGTTACCGGTCCGGTGGGAGCATTGCGACTGCGAACTTTCTTGTGCAGCACCAAATATTCGCAAGACCCGAGCCTTCTGGGGCTCCTGAAATGGAAAGAGCAGGATTCCGGTCAACTGACAGCGCTATTGAGACGTTTCACGTTCGTGCCCGAAATCGAGATCGTGAAACTCCTGGACGAGGTCTTCGATGCTCTGTTCCAAATCCTTGCCGAGGACCGGGAGGGCCGAGAGGAGATTGAAGACCTGGTCTTTGATGCGTTGGTGACGGTTCTGGGAATTGTCCACGATCGCCGGTTCAAGCTTGCGCCTCTCGTTGACCGCTATGCGGAAACGAAGTTCAGTTATCCGTTCGCCACACCCGCCTTAATCCGAAGCTTTGCGCGCACTCTGGCCAACCCTACGGACCCGGAGACCTCTCGACGATTACGTTCCACCTTCAAAGTTGGCAGTCACATGTTCAAGTTCATTGTCAACGCCCGTGAACAGCAGAAGGAGAAGGAGGCTGGTATCGGCATCAGGGGCCAAGCGACCTTCACCAAGGATCTGAAGAAAATCTTCGGCTCCCTGGAATCGCTGATGAAGAACCCAGCGGCAACTCTGATCGGAACGAAGACTCTCGTTGTTCAAAACTTCCACACATGGCTTCCGGAGCTGCAACCCATTATGGCTACCAAAGAAATATTGAAATTAACGGAAAGCTTCATGGACTCGTGCGCCGACGTACAGGGAAAGCTTGTTCTTTACAAACTTGTTCTTATCTACAATATCTCCCGGAGTAATGTTTTTAGGGCCTCGGACGTTCGGCGACGATTTCTAATGGATACCCAGAAATGGCTCGCGCCTTACTGGGGCAAGACAGCGGCTGTCACCGATCAGTGGAAGGACCAAGTTCGGTTATGCTGCTCCGTGGTAGCATCGCAGGTGGACGAGCTTGGCCAAGAAGCGTGCGAGTACATCCCAAAGTTGGTGGATTCTTACCGTGCGCTCCAGGGCATCCCACGCCCCACTAAAACGACCCTATCCCTCTTATTCCCGACCTCCTATCCTTTCCCGTCCCGACCTGTTACAACTCGAGCCGAGTTCGACGAAGCGCTTGTGGAGATCTCAGCCGTATTAGGCGCCATGTCCAATGTGCCTGCCGTGATACACCTCGATTGGCCCAAGGACGAACTAGCCGACTTTATGTTCAACACCTTGCAGGTGTACATATCCATTCTTGACTGCGAGGCTTTCCCAAGCTCCTGGCTCAGCGTTCGTATCTACCACCACAAATCGACGATGCGCATGCTGGAGAAGCTGGGGAGCATCCTCATCGATTCCTACCTCCCTCATCCGGACGAGGCCGATCAGTTCAACACCGACCTCTGGCGAGCGTTCTTTGACGTCCTGCTCAAGCTCGTAGGCAGCGATGCCTTGGCTCTGGAGACGTTCCCTGAACAGAAGCGCCGGGCGGTGTGGAAGATTGCCGGCGATGTCCGTGAGCTCGGCGCCGATCTCCTTCGACGCTCGTGGGAGGCCATTGGTTGGGAAACGAGTGCAGAGGAAAAGG
Organism: Myrmaecium sp. VS I D KN 1; assembly: GCA_019775845.1. Lineage (NCBI taxonomy): Eukaryota > Fungi > Ascomycota > Dothideomycetes > Valsariales > Valsariaceae > Myrmaecium > Myrmaecium sp. VS I D KN 1. The sequence continues at coordinate 134,290 of JADQAV010000005.1, forward strand.
AGAAGTACGGACTCGAGAAGATGGGCGGTTTCCAAGTGCAATACGTGCCTGGCCTCGTCTCATCCATCGTCGAGCTCTGCTTGAGCGTTCACGAAGGCTTGCGTAGGGTTGCTGTTGAGATCTTGCAGACGATGATCGTCAGTGAATGGACGCTCAGCCAGGACTTAGCCTTGATACAAGCCGAGATGATTGACTGCTTAGACCGCTTGTTCAAGTCGAAACACCTGACGGAGAGTATCCTCCAGAAACTCTTCATCGCGGAGCTGGTGGACTTGTTCGAGCCGTTGTCTCATAGCCCTAACGATCCGCTTTATGCCGCGGTTAAGGAACTCATCGGGACTATCGATGAGCTGCTTGATCTCTTGGTTGCGGTCTACAGCAACGAAGCTACTGGAGAAGTGTTCCACCTCATGGACACCCTACATCTCATGGAGTTCCTGAAGGACATGCAGAAGGAGGACATCTATATCAGATATGTACATCAACTTGCAAAGCTGCAAGCCGATGCTGGCAACTTCACCGAGGCTGGGCTGGCGTTACGATTGCACGCTGAGCTATACGTATGGGATCCCACAGTTTCTGTCGAGGCTATCGAAGATCCTTCGTTCCCGGAGCAGTCTTCTTTCGAGAGGAAGGAGCAGTTATACTTCCAGATGATCAGGTATTACGAGGACGGTTCGTCGTGGGACAATGCCCTCCAAACGTACCAGGAACTGGCTGCCCAGTATGTGCACACCGTCTTCGACTTCTCTAAACTAGCACGGACGCAACGAGCGATGGCAACGATCTACGAGAGTATCAGCAAGGGTGAACGACAGAACCCTCGCTACTTCCGTGTGGTCTACAAAGGCCTTGGTTTCCCTCCGAGCTTGAGAGATAAGCAGTTCATATTCGAGGGTACTCCTACTGATCGCCTTTCCTCTTTCATTGACCGGATGCAACAGCAACATCCGGCAGCACAAGTCCTCCAGACCGAAGGCGAACCCGAGGATCTGGAAGGTCAATATCTTCAGATATTCCCCGTGAGCCCCCAAAAAGATCTTCTTCATCCGATCTACCAAAGGACCAAGGTCGCACAGCCTATCAGGGACTATTACCTTCTCTCACGGCCAAATTATTTTGCAGCTTCTCGCCGCCACATAGCCAGTGGAGATATCAAGGAGCAAACTGTTGAGAAGGATCTCTACACCACAGCTGAACCGTTCCCTACTATACTCAGAAGAAGCGAGATTATTTCTGTAGCCACCGTGACGCTTACGCCGCTGGAGACGGCGGTTGAGCGGACTGCCAGGAAGACGGCAGAGCTTGCGGCGTTCGAGAGGCGCATCAGCGATGGTGACGATACTGTTTTTAGTGCGCTCACGGATACTCTCGCCGTCATCGTGAACCCAAACTCGGAGACGAGCGTTTTCCATTATCGTGACCTGCTGCCGAACCCTCGCGTCTCCGCTTCGGAGATTGGAGAAGATGATGCTCCTAACCTGTTAGAAAACGCGCTCAAGGTTGTTCTGACGGATTTTGTCATGACTGTCAAGAGGTGCCTGGCCTTATACACCCGCCCTGCTCAACAAGCAACCCGAGCAGAATTAACGCAGAGTGAGTTGTCTTCCGGCTAAAGAAAAGGCCTCCTACTAACAGCTCTCCTAGATTTCGAAGCGGTCTTTGGCCCTGAACTGGCTTGTCTCGTACCTCCGGCTCAGCCGCAGATCGTTCGCTCACGCAATGGATCATGGCTCGTCTCTGGGAGCATTCCGTCGGTAAAAGGCTCCCCGGCGCCTAAGTTGCAACAGGCCGAGCTGGTCCACGATATATCCGACATGGAGGTCCGGCCGACCCGCCACGAGAAGAACAGACTGAGCCTCACGTTCCTCAAACGCGCCTCGTTCGACGGCGTCCGCAACGGAAGCGTCAGCCAGCACGAGGAGACGTCGACCTCGCGCAGCCGGAGCGCCAGCGGCACCAACCACCGGCACCGACTGAGTTTCCTCCAACAGACCGGCACGAACGACTCGTCGTCCAAGGCAAGTCACCACGAACGTGGCTACAGCGTTGACCGTGCGAGCAGCCATCGCCGCTCCACCCGCTCGCGGTCCAACACGGCGGACCGGTCGATCTCGGAACAGCAGCAGCCGCCCCCCTCCACGTCCGTGAGCAGCAGCGTTAAGAAGCGGCTGAGCTTGCTGACGCTGGGGAAGAAGGCTAGCAAGACCAGCGTCAAAACGAGTCGCCTTGGCGGCACGTCCGAAGAGTAGCGTCGTTATCTCATTCCGTTCCTTTCTTTTTCCCTTCTCTTGTTAAACCGATTAGGTCCTTGTCTTTTTGAGGGTCGTTGTTCCAGAAATGAGGCGGGGTAGGAAAACAAAAAAGTTGGATACTATATTGATCGGTTGGTTGGGTTTTCCCCCCGACCTTGCGAAAACTAGTCATCTCTCTCTTCTTTCGTTTTGTCATTTTCTTCTTCTTCTCTTTCGTCTTCCTCCTCCTTCTTCTACTCCTCCTCATCTCCTTTGTGAATCCATCTCCTGTCTTCTTTCTCTGTCACTATTTCGATTTGGATCGTCAAGCGTGGTTCTGGACTGGTTTTTTTTTTTTTTGTTCTTTCTTTCTGTGTCTACTTTTGAGGGTTAGGCGGCGGATATCCATGCATACTGGCAAAGGGTGATCAGGGGCGAATCAGGGGTGATGGGTGCCGTGGGTGAACGGGCAAGGCTGGATCTTCTCTCTCTCTCTCACTTTCATCTATCTCCTCCTCCTTTTTCATCCCCTCTGTCCAAACATACAGCATCACATACACACTTATACCAAGCTAGCAAACTGTGTTTGTATTACCTCGGTTGTTTACTTCTCTATTCTCCCTTCTCTTCTCCTACTACCTCTCCTATTTAAGGAACTTCTTTGCTACTATCGGACTTTTTTCCACTCCGTAGCCAACTTGATAACCTACTTCTCTTTTACTTCCTTGCCTTCTTTTTCTGTCGATCTAGCACGTCATTCTGCCGCGGTGCATACAAAATTCCAGGACGATCCTCCGTTCCCTTGCTTACACCTGTCGCCTTTTCCCCTCATCTTTTCTCCTTCTCTACCTTTTCTCTTTATTTGTACTCATAATTGTTTCTATACCCCTAGCTTCCAACATACCTACAATTGATCTCGTTCTGTTTCCAAAAAGTCACGGCGAGCGGCGCGAGAGGGGAGGAGAGGAGCGCGATAAGCTGATTTGGCCAGGGATATATATCAATGGCGCGTGTCTCTCCCTCCCTCCCTGCCTCTCTTTCTATGTGCCTGAGATCGACTGATATACGCCTGTGTCCCTTGGCCCATGTCCTACGCGAACATATCACCGCTATCTTTGAACCAGTGTAACCTCGAACTCATAATTATCTCTAACCAGAACCCTGTATTTGTCTCTTGCAGCCATCTGCCGGCTCACTCGCCGCTGCTACAAACGGCAAGGGAATCAGTCAGTCACTACGTTCATCTGCATGTCGGACTGGAACGGGAAGAAGATGAGAGGTGCCATCCTTCCACTGATCTCCCGCGTCGCAGGATAGAAAGAAAGGTCAAAATCAAGCAACAGCGCAAAAGCTAAACGAAAAATAAGGCCCGGAACGATGGCCGAGAGAAGCAGGATGAGGAGATAAAAAGGGTTGGTTTTCGTATCTGGTAGCCGAAAAGAAAGTACAAAAAAAGCCAAAGGTATATCTCGCCAACCCAGAAGAAGGAGACAGGAGGAAAATAAAAGACACCCGCGACGCCGGCAGACGAAAGACCCAGACTTCCCATAACCCGCATAGCCCCATTCCTTTCCCGAACCCTATCTTGACATCTTGACGAAGTCAAATCCTTACAATGGCCCACTCATAACATGTCTCCCTCGCAGAGGGAGATAGAGGTTGAGAAAGGAGAAAGGAGAAGAGAAGACGACGCAACAACCTCATTCCCTGACCCATAACTGCTGCAATAGACCAGCGAAAGCGAAAAAGCAAACGAGAGCTCGGAGAAGGAGGAACCGATTTTAGAAGACCAGAACAGCAGGACGACAATCTCTCTCAAAGAAAGCCGGGCATCCCTCCGGCAACACCACCCCCTCCGGCGGCAACGGCCACCCCTTGCTGCCCGGCCCCAGCCCTCGGTAGCTTCGCGCCCACAAACCCTCTCCGCTGTCTTCCCGTCCGGCCGCGGCCAAGCCAGTTGTATTTCAGCTCCTTGGTCAGCCTCTCCATCTTCCGCTGGGCCTCGTCGCCGCTCTGCACCGACGCCAGCACGCTCATGCACTGAAGCATGCGCCCCACCGTCTCCGTTACGGTTGCGCTGTCCATCTGCCGAGGTAAGGTGCGTGGCAGAGTTGCGTTTCCGCTACCGGCAGAAGGAGGCGGATGAAGCGGGGTGGAGTGGAAGCTCCCTGCAGAGGTGGAGGAGGTGGCACGAGAGCGTGTATTGGAGAGCGCGGTGGCGAAGGGAGTCGTCGAGGAGGGGAGCGAGGAAGAAGGCGTGAAATTGGCGAGGGGGTTGTCGAGGAAGTTAGTAGATCCGGAATTGAGACTGCTGAAGGCGGAGGGCGAGGCGGTGGAGGCGGAGGTAGAAGGGCGGATGAGAGCGTTCGGGTCGGAAGGGAGAATGGTTGGGTTGGTGGACGACGCGCCCACTGGGTCCGTAAGGCCTGCAGCGAGATTTTCGATAGACAGCCGGCTGAATATCGCGGTGAGGGTGTCGTGGCGGGGAAGAATGACAACGTCACGGAAGGTGAGGAGGACCAACCGGCGCACTTCGAGATCATAGCCGAGGGAGGGGATATTCTGATCGGGCTGAGCTTCGGGATTACAAGGTAGTGCCGCGCTCCAGAACTCGGAAGCTTCATGAGGGGCGAGAAGGGAGCCTCGTCCACGAAACTCGAGGTCGAGAGGAAGAAAAACGGCTTGCAGAAACGGAAGGATGGTGGTGAAGACGATAAGCCACATTTCCACTAGGTGAGGAACGAGCCGATCATCAGGGATGTGGCGGATGGTCTGGTCAAGTGAAGAAAAGCCGGTTTGGAGGAGCTCATTGACATCGCCGATGATAATGTTCGGAGCCTGTTTCTGTATGCATCGCCGTATGTGAACAAGAACAAGAGCATTGAAGTCTTCGATAGGTGGCCTGGGATCTTCGCCCTCGAAAATGTGGAGCAGCCGTGCCTTAAGCAGTGGCCATGCATCGTCTGGCGTCAGCCCCTGGATCCCAAACGAGGCTCCTAAGCCGGCCAGGTCACCGGCTGGCGATGGTCCTATGGCAACCGCGGGTGTCGATGCACCAGCACTCCACTCAGAGCGATCCAAGCTGAATGACTGATTCCGTTCCTTGAATTCCCTCTCAGCTTCCAAAAACGGAGCTAGGGACGAGGCCGCCTTCTCTTCTTTCTTCTTTTGCCGTAGCCCTCTCCCACCGTGTCTGAGGTCCAGTCCAGTCACTGATTGCGCAAATGTGGTCGAGTGCCCAGGTGACGCCGGAGCAGCGAAGGAGTAGAGGGGTTGAGGGGCACTTGGATCCGTAGGCTTTGAACTGCTGCTCGCAGAGGAAAGGGGCAAGTGATGATCGTCCTTATCTTTGAGTTTATGCTTCTGCCTCAGAAGGAAGTTGTGCTTGTGCTTTTCTTTCTCCTTCTGGTTTTCCGGTGCAGTGTGAGTCTGGGTCCTCTCCATCGGTACCAGCGTGGATGTGGACGCATTTGCGGATGAGTAGAGAGACGAGTTACCCGACATATTCGGATCTGCTAGACTTGTCGTTGAAGCGTTCAGCATCAGACGGTTCAACGCGCCCGCATTGGCCATCGCAATTTTATTAGGCGAGGGCAGCGCAGGGTGCTTCCTGTCCAGATCCTTTTCCTTCGATGTCGATATCCCCTTGGGCTTTGAGAACGGCAATTTCATCTTCGACTTTTCCTTCACCGGCTTCTGCTCGGCCTGCATATAGGGATATTGTGGGCTCGGCCCCTCACCAGGTGAATGCAATGGACTCTTCGGGAAGACTACATTTGCCGCCGTTGCCGCTGCCACCCTATGCCCGCCTACTATGCCGTTCTGATATGTCATACCGTTCGTGCGAAATGTCACTTGTCCCGGGAGGGGCGGCGGTGAGGTTTGGGGGCTTTGCGTACCACCCGCGCCGGGCTCTGGGATGGTGGTGGATCGTTTGCGATTGTTTTGCTGACTGCTCTGAGTGTGCATCATAGCTGCTTGCGCCGCGATTTGCGAGGGTGTGAGTTGCGACATCGCCGGCGATGCATGGGAGGAGGATAGTGTGGGCTCAAAGTAGCCTTGGGATCTCTGGCGAGGACGATGACCTAGGTGGAAAGCCGACGGGGCCTCGACAGTGGGCGATATGTTGCGCGACGGAGGCTCCGTCACTACTCGAGGATTTGGTGGACGGGAAGAGCTGTGTGCAACGCTGGCAGAGGCATCGATGGAAGTTGGCCGATTTGCCCGGCGACGGTGGTATGGCGAGGGCTTGCTAGCTGAAACGGCTGTTATTTGCGATGAGTCGGAGTCAGATTCTTGCTCTTCGACCCCTCGAGTAACCTTCTGTGCCGGCGGGCCTGGATAGCCAGTCGGAGTCCTGGGAGAGGAAGGCATCGTGGTTCTGTGTTACCAGCCAGCGAGCGGATGGGTGGTTGGCGTGGTGGAAAGTGATGCCGGCAAGTAGAGGCTATTATGCCTTGCAGCGGCTGCGGGCTGGAAGTATAAATTTCCCTAGGGGTAGGTCATGGCCGGCACGACACGGAGACGAAGGGAAGCGTTCAGGCTTGGTAAATTGAGCCAAGGTGAGACAGGTTCGTGTACGGAATATTGGAGGTTGTGAATAGGATGGCCGGGCATCATAGCCCCAGACCGAACAACGCTTGATGGGACTCGGCCGTCCTTGATCGGCGCTAAAAATAGTTAGCTCTGACACCCCTCCATCGATCAACGACATCCCGTCTGAAGAAGAACCCAATCCCGCCAAGACAGTTTACCACAGGATCTTGGACTACCTACAGCGACAGCTCCCCCCTACCATTCGCTCCGAGATGGCAGGATCAGACGCTTCTCCGGCTCAGGCTCTCAAAGCAACATATCAGAATCGCTCAACAGTAGATGGCGACGTTCAAACCTTCAATCGCGAGCTTCCGCCCGCATCGGCCGACAAGACCGAATATCTATCAGCGCTTCGAAGCTCAATTGTGGAGATCCAGGCTACGGTGAATACCTTTCTGACAAGCAAAATGGAGGAGGATACAAAAGTAGCAGGCCGGGCGGCAGATGATAGCAAAGAGGAAGCGAACTATGGCGAAGAGGTTGTCGACGAGGATTGAGCCCGAGCCATCGCACAACGAAATGCAATCCGAAGATGTTATCATTCGGATCTATGCAAGAGTGCTCCTCTCCCCGCTTTCCTTCGCGCATCACGACGTCCTGTTCCGCCCCACAAAAGACTACAACAACCGATTGTGGCTCCATAGCAGGGAAAGACAGTTTAATCAATGGATATGTGCTTGATCCTACGGTGGAGAGGATTCAAGGATCTGAACATGGGAGCTAGTCATCAAGGGAAACCTGGAATCATGAGAGGACGGATTAGCCTAAGGTGTGTATTGCGACCAGCCTATGTACTTCAGTGAGCTCACAACTCCCTCCAAAGCAGTCGGATTTTCCAGCAACTGTAGCTTCAACCGAGGCAGCAGTGGCAGCTTGACAGACAAGAAAAGTCAAGTCTGTCTATTGTGCCAGTCTGCATTGCCCCTTTCCCGACAATGATACGTCCTTATATAGCGCACTCCTGCTCCCCAACGCGAAAAGCTATTGTTCACTCATGGTGAACCGACCTTTCTCTTGGTGGCATTTGTGCCCTGTTGCGATTCCGCGCTAGTTTTCCATCCACCGTTGTATACCTGCCTGTTTCTCAGCCAATTGCTTCCTTAGGTTAGCCGCATCCGTTGCTTCCTCAAATTCTTCGTCGTCGCCCTCAAAACCATAAGGATGCTCTTCCCTGTAACGGTCAATCCTCTCCTGCTCCTCTTCACGAAGCTGCTGGAAACGAAGGTGCCACGCCTCTCGTCTTTCATTTTTCTCGGCATAGCTGAGTTTGGGTTCACGACGGTAGGCTTCGCTCCGTCCACCAACGGCATTATCAGCACTGCGGGAATTTTGCTCTGTTGCCATCGTTGAAGTTCCTTCTGATGTCTCGATTGGGTTTTGCTTGGGTCTTCCGACCCGGTCATTGATATCTGGCATCCGAGGCGTCTCATCATAGCTGTCATCCTTCGGGACACGAGGAGCTCTGGATTCGAACCCAGGGGGTATCGGATATGTCCTTGCCGAAAGCCCAGGAGGTGGAAGCCCAGGTGGCGGACCTCTAACACATGTAGCGGTTTCAGTCCAGTGTGAGTTTGACTGGGTTACCGTCCCCGCTGGCAGTCGATGCTGGTGACTGACTTCTGGCTTGTTATGACCGTCCATAGCATCGGGGTGCACGGCACCAGAAGTTGATCTTGGCTGTTCAGTTACGGAACATTGACGGAAATGCCCATCCAGGGCTATAAGATCTTCCAAAATCTCTGCGGAGCAGGTGATGTTCGCGGGATAACCTTCTCCACCGGGTGTAGAAGCGACTCTTGCCGTTGTAGAGGAAGGGCCATTCTGTGCGGGTGAGGGTGCTCCTTGAGAAGAGGACATGATGGCTGCGCAAAGAGGTTCTTCTCCGGTTTGGCCGCGAAGATTGTTCTTAGTGTGCGATGTTGTTTGTTCTGCGAATTTCGCTTGTCCTCTGGAAAGCTTGTGTATGGTTCAACCAAATGCAACCCGTATTATGAGATCTTATTTGAGATCTGGGCCAGCGCCTTCCTTCCGATGCCGTGCACCTGACAGTCTTTGATGTAGATCTGAGGGTAGTAAGGAGGAGAGGGTGACTCCTGCCGATGTATATTTGAAAAGATACTTAGGTAGATACGGGACGCCAAGTTCCGGAGTGAAGTTTGAAGCAATGCAGTGGCTGCACCATAGGCTAATAGACCAGGTGGAGCAATAGTTGCTAGCATATTTCCAAGAGGTATACCTTGAGAAGCTTGATATAAATATGTAAAACCTAGACCGACAACGGAGAAAAAGCGGTGGAAAAGGTATAGAAAAGCTTGCAACGCCGACAATAGTTACACAAACCGTGGGTTACACATAAGTTGAAGGAAAACATTGTTTATACCTACCACTGAAGTTATTAAATACTCTATTGAGAGTTGATCTGTCTGGACATGAGACTTCGACGATAGGACTTTGCCTCACTCGAAGCTATCTATCGAAGCTATCTATCTCTACCGGAATGCAGCGAGATTTCATAGAGCCCTCCAAGATGTTGTCGGATTTATCACAGACAAAAAATCCAACAGTGACTGTCTAGGTGTTCACGTATCGTCGTTACTCTTTAAAATACGTACGTACTCGATAGATCGTTCCCTCAAATATTCGCGAGACGCGGTGGGGTGGAAGAAGGCCGAGCCGCGCTAACCCGAAAAAGGAAGACTGGAACTGGCCTCTCTGTAAAAAAAACTACGATACCAAACCACAACCGCGACTTTCTCATCGCACAACAGCATTGATTCAAAGCGCTTTTCCGGCGAAAGCTTTTTTGCGCAAACTTGTTACGCTGCCTTCTACCTCTCGTGAGCTCCTTGGGCGACCTTTCGATATACTATACCGAGTCAAGAGCGGTCGCATCTACGAACTGTTGCGCGAAGGTCGAATTCGTACTTTTGACCATGTCCGGACAACCGGACATTCAATCCATACTCGCTGCGCTTGGTATGGACACAGCTGATGGTTCTTCTTCTGTTATCATATAAAAACTGACAGCTTCCATAGCAGCTCAGCAACGGCCAACGAGCACACCAGCGTCAACCGTTCAGCCCCATGCCCAGGCAGCTCCGAGTCTGCCGCAAGGCTTTCCTGGCGTCGTTCCAACCCCAACGCCACCCGCAACTATTCCTGCGTTTCCTCTCCCACAACCCACCAACTCAGGGAGTCTCGATCTAAGCGCCATCAAACCGGTCAACACAGGTTCCGTAAGCATCACGGACGCCATAGCAAAAGCCAAAGGTATAGCAGCGGAGAGGGGACTATCCTATGAAACCAGTCGGGGCAGTACCAGTACGTGTACTGAGTTCTTTTGGTCATAATGGTCTTTTCGGGTGGTGTTGTGTACTAATGTCTTCACGCAGACGCTGCGCGCGACGACCCGCGCCTGGCGGGAAGGTCGTCCTACAGACCACGGTCCCGTTCGAGGTCGCGATCCCCGCCTCGTCGCGACAACTTCAGAGATAATTACAATCCGTACCGCGATGAGCGTCGCGATGATTCGCGCAGAGGCGGGTACGGCAGGGACCGCTCACGGTCACCACCAGCTCACGGACGCAACACTTTCTCGCCTCCCAGAGGTTACGCCGGACGCGAACGTTCTCCTCAAGATAACTCCGAAACCATACAGATTGCCTCATCGCTTGTCGGTTTAGTCATCGGCAGACAGGGTGAAAACCTCAGACGGATCGAACAGGATACTGGTACTCGCATTCAGTTTCTAACGGGTCCTGAAGCCGGCGCACCTGAGCGCCAGTGCAGAATCACTGGCAACCCTAGGGCACGCGCCGATGCCAAGAGAGAAATCAATCGTATCATCGAAGAGAATGGTGGCAGCGGTGTGAAAGACGCTACTGGCCGTGGTGGGAGAAAACAAGCTGCTAGTCAACAGCCACCGCCTCTTCGCGAGGGAGAGAACAATCTCCAAATAATGGTTCCCGATCGGACTGTCGGTTTGATCATTGGAAGGGGCGGTGAAACTATCCGTGATCTGCAAGAGCGCAGCGGATGCCACGTGAACATCGTAGGGGAGAACAAAAGTGTCAACGGTCTTCGTCCGGTCAACCTCATCGGGTCTCCACAAGCTGCTGCGAAGGCTAAGGAACTCATCATGGAGATTGTCGATAGCGACACGCGGACGATGGCCCAAGGGGGTGGTCGCGATATCCAACGATCGGGAGGCTTTGATGCGCATGGCGCCGACCAGTTTGGCGGTGCTGGTAACAAGGTCAACGATACCATTATGGTCCCTTCAGACTCCGTGGGTATGATCATCGGCAAGGGTAAGCGATGTTCTCCAACAGCATACTGGTTCAGTCTAGCTAATCACTTTGCAGGTGGCGAAACCATCAAGGAGATGCAAAATCAGACAGGCTGCAAGATCAATGTTTCTCAAGCATCCGGTGCAGACATTGAAAGGGAGATCGGGCTTGTTGGTACTCGTCAAGCGATTGAGGACGCCAAGCGAGCCATTTGGGAGAAAGTAGATACAGTGGTAAGTAAGACTGTCCAACTGACATGGGCCAACAACGCTGACCTCTATCAAGCGACAGAAGAACGGAGCTGCTGCTGGAGGCAGTAGAGGAGGACGGGATAACGACAACAGCAACTTTAATGATCGCTACTCACAACAACAGCCCTATGGACAGCAGCCAGCTGCGCAGGCCATGGCTCACATGGGTCAGGCCGGTGTGCCGGGAGCCGCTGGAAGCGACCCGAATGCTGTTGCAGCCGCCGCCGCTGCGGCAGGAGACCCGTATGCCGCCTATGGTGGTTACCAAAACTATGTGGCCATGTGGTATGCCATGGCTCAGCAACAGGCCGCCCAGGCCCAAGGGGCAGGCCAGAATGACCAACAGCAGAGACCGCCTGGGGCCTAGACGACCAGAAGCGTGACTTGTCCGCCGTGACTGATGCGTCTGAGATGACCTCGTCCTTGTCGACATGATGCATGCATATGACCGTTGATGCGATGCGATGCTGTTACATTGCCTATGGATTGACTCGCCTATCCTGGACCATTGACTTCCGACCTTGACCTCCACTGGTGGCTTCTCGATGTCACCTTTTGATCTATGCTTGATGCTCGTTCACTCGTCTGTGCGTCAAACCGTCTTCTTTGCAGAAGTTGTTTTGGATGCTTGCCCGTACGACCTCAAGTTCACGATCGGCGAAATGCTCGCGGTGAAATCCGTAGACTTGCTTTTGGTAGCGCTTGAACTGCTCGGGCTCTCGTCCGTACGCATCTACCAACGTACCTGGTTTGTCAGACTGGCCTCGATGACAATGATGAAACTCGAAAAGCATACACTGTCGTAGGATGGGTATGATAGGACAGTTGCACATCTTCCTATCGCAAGCATTGAGCCATCCATTGCGACTCAGTCTCCGTTGCATGATCATGCACGCCACCTCGGACTTTTTTGAACTCTTGCAACCGGATCACTCCGTGAACAAGGAAAGTACCTCGTCACTGGTATCTCTAGTTTCTGGGTTACGAACATGGCGGTAAGGACATGATCTGGGGAGCAGATTCTCTTACACGGACATGCTCTTCACCAATGCTCCCCAGAGCCCCTTCTATGCTGCACTGACCTTTGCCTACGATTGCACTTTCATTTCGGTTCATGTTGTCCGGCTGCATGCTTCAATTGGACAACAGGCTTTCGTCTGCGTTGTGTAAATTAGTTAAATTCCTAATACATCAGAAAAATAATGTTATTGATTCACAAAGGCCTGCTGGAGGAATCCACACAGTCCACAGTTCATTGAATTTTATGCTTTCTAAGTCTCCCACGCCGTCTCTCTATTATCTCGATTCCAGCTCTCCCTACTCAGGGCATCGCACACATGGTATTTATTGTCAGTTGATTCGCAGCGCTACGCAAACGGTCTGGTAACATAATACCAACTGTACATACATGTACACATATCGAGGACACAGCAAGAACTGATAAGCCAACGTGCTGGCGACATGCAGTAGCAAAGACAGCAGCAAACCAGCGGAGGCTCGCCCAATCAAATGCTCGACGTCGGTCAGCCTACGCCCAAGCGCTAGATACCCCACACTTTCGTCTGAACTAGCAACCCCCGCAAGGCGGCGACTCCCGACCTCAAGTCTAACACCGAGGAACGTTGCTTGATAAGGGAGATGGGGGTACGCAGATAGCATGTACAGATGGCTGGTGTAGTAACTATTCCTCCTGTGTTTGCGCACTCGGGTTGCAAACTTCACGTCAGACCCTCTCCATAACACTTCCCCTCTTGGACCTTTACGAATCATACACACATCTCGCATCGCCCTGCTTGGAGTCCAGCTACCTACCTTGTCTTTATACGAGGCTTCCTCGCCACATATCTCCGGCGCCAATCTCCGTCCGTGACCTCCGTCCCCGGGATCACATTTCCCTAGTATACAGTGGGAACTTCGGACTTCATCTCTTGACAGAGCTTTACTGTCCTCACATTGCACTGACTGCATACATCTTGTCATAATACCACATGGCGCCAGGCATCGTCGAGCCTGCGGTATCCAAAGAGAGCACGAGGAACCTATCGGAGGTCACCGAAAGCTACGATGACACGCTCCGCTTCTACCTCAACGGCACCAGAGTGACCTTAGATTCCGCGGACCCGGAGATAACGCTGCTGGAGTATCTACGAGGTAGCGGGCTCACTGGGACCAAGCTGGGGTGCGCGGAGGGTGGTTGCGGCGCCTGCACTGTCGTAGGTTCCCATGCGGCGCAAACACCACCGGGCGGCGGACGCGGACACTGACCCTGGCTAGGTGGTTTCGCAATACAACCCCACGACGAAGAAGATCTATCATGCCTCGGTGAATGCGTGTCTGGCGCCGCTGGTCAGCGTGGACGGCAAGCATGTTATCACGGTCGAGGGAATCGGGAGCGTTCAACGCCCACACCCGGTGCAGGAGCGGATAGCGAAGGGAAATGGGAGCCAGTGTGGGTTCTGCACTCCTGGTATTGTCATGGTAAGTGAAAGTCGTCCTATTAAGATGACTTGTTTGACCTGAGCGGCAGAGTTTATACGCGCTTCTCCGTAACAAACCCGAACCAAGCGAGCATGACGTTGAAGAAGCATTTGATGGTAACCTTTGCCGTTGTACTGGGTATAGGCCAATATTGGATGCTGCGCAAAGCTTTAGCGTGAAGACTGGATGCGGCAAAGCCATTACAAACGGCGGCCCCGGGTGCTGTATGGAGAATGGTAATGGAGGTGGCTGCTGCAAAGCTAAAGCTGGCGATGTGAACGGAATTGATGGCGCATACGGGGAGGTGAAACCAATACAAAAGTTCACTCCGCCAGGATTCATTGAGTACAAACCGGACACCGAGCTGATATTCCCTCCGGCCCTGCGAAAACACGAGTTCAAACCATTGGCTTTCGGGAACAAGCGCAAGCGTTGGTATAGGCCGGTAACCTTGCAGCAATTGCTGGAGATCAAGAATGCCTACCCTTCCGCGAAGATCATTGGTGGTAGCACAGAAACCCAGATCGAGATCAAGTTCAAGGGCATGCAATATACAGCATCCATATTCGTGGGCGATATCCCTGAGCTCAGGCAGTATTCATTCAAGGAAGACCATCTGGAGATCGGAGGTAACGTGGTACTGACTGACCTGGAAAGAATCGCCCAGGAAGCCGTGAAGCATTACGGAGAAGCGCGCGGGCAGCCTTTCTCTGCTATCTTGAAGCAGCTACGGTACTTCGCAGGGCGGCAAATCAGAAATGTCGGCACGCCAGCTGGTAATCTGGCGACCGCCTCCCCCATTTCCGACCTAAATCCCGTCTTCGTTGCCACGAATGCAGTCCTGATAGCCAAATCCCTCACCAAAACCATCGAGATTCCTATGTCAGAGTTCTTCAAGGGCTACCGAAGTACCGCCCTTCCGCCGGATGCTATTATCGCGAGCCTGCGGATACCGATCGCCAAGGAAAAAGGGGAATTCATCCGCGCATACAAGCAGGCCAAGCGGAAGGACGACGATATTGCCATCGTGAACGCGGCTCTCCGTATATCCCTCAGCGATGCATGGACTGTCGAGAGTGTAAATCTTGTGTACGGCGGAATGGCACCTACCACCATCCCTGCTCGGAAAGCTCAGGAATATCTTCGTGGCACGAGATGGACTGATCCGGAAACCTTGGAGGGTGTAATGGGAGCGTTGGAAGACGACTTTGATCTGCGCTTCGGTGTCCCGGGCGGGATGGCGACTTACCGCAAGACTTTGGCCTTGAGCTTCTTTTATAAGTTCTATCACGAAACTTTGGCGGAGCTCCAAGCACAGGAGGCGGAGGTCGACAAACACGCTATAGGAGAGATCGAGCGTATGATCTCTACGGGGAAGAAAGACCATGATTCCTCACGGGCCTATGAGCAGAAGGTTCTAGGGAAGCATCAGCCTCATGTCGCGGCGATGAAGCAATGTACGGGTGAGGCACAGTACACGGATGATATACCCGTCCAAAAGAACGAACTGTATGGGCACATGGTGCTGTCGACGAGGGCTCACGCGAGGCTGGTCAAAGTTGACCCAACGCCTGCTTTAGACCTGCCCGGTGTGGTAGAATGGGTCGATCATACTGATCTCCCAAACGCGAAAGCCAACTGGTGGGGAGCTCCCAATTGCGACGAAGTCTTCTTCGCAGTTGATGAGGTTTTCACTGCTGGTCAACCGATCGGTATGATCCTGGCGGACTCGGCGAAGCATGCCGAAGCTGCTGCGAGGGCAGTAAGAGTTGAGTACGACGACTTACCAGCCATATTTACGATCGAAGAAGCCATCGAGAAGGAAAGCTACTTTGATCATTACCGATATATCAAGAAAGGTGATACCGAGAAAGCATTTGCCGAAGCCGATCACGTTTTCACCGGGGTTGCAAGGATGGGCGGTCAAGAGCATTTCTACCTCGAAACTCACGCGTGCGTCGTAGTGCCGAAGCCGGAAGACGGTGAGATGGAAGTGTTCAGCAGCACGCAGAACCCTTCCGAGACGCAAGCCTATATTGCACAAGTTACGGGCGTTCCCGCCAACAGGATTGTGGCGCGCGTCAAGCGTATGGGAGGTGGCTTTGGCGGCAAAGAGACAAGATCCATTCAGTTGGCCGGTATCGTTGCCACGGCTGCGAAGAAAGTGCGTCGTCCCGTGAGATGCATGCTTAACAGGGATGAGGATATATCGACCACGGGTCAACGGCATCCCTTTTTGGGTCGCTGGAAAGTCGCCGTCAATAAGGACGGTAAACTGCAGGCGCTTGATGCGGATGTTTTCTGCAATGGCGGTTGGAGCCAGGACCTTAGCGGCGCTGTCCTTGATAGATCACTCTCCCATATCGACGGCGTCTATAAGATTCCCAATGTGCACGTCCGCGGACGGGTAGCGAAAACGAACACCGTTTCCAACACGGCCTTCCGTGGGTTTGGCGGCCCGCAGGGCATGTTCATCGCGGAGACGTACATGTCGGAGATTGCTGACCATCTGGGCATACCGGTAGATCAGCTCCGGCAGATCAACATGTACAAGGCAGGGGAGCAGACGCACTTCAACCAGGAGCTCAAGGACTGGTATGTTCCACTGATGTATAAACAAGTTCAGGAAGAGTCGGATTACGCCAGACGTCGAAAAGAGGTGGACGAGTTCAACAAGACACATAAGTGGAACAAGCGTGGCCTCGCGTTGATCCCTACCAAGTTTGGTATTTCATTCACTGCCCTCTTCCTCAACCAGGCGGGCGCCCTGGTGCACATCTACCATGACGGATCCGTACTGCTCGCTCATGGCGGTACGGAGATGGGCCAGGGGCTACACACGAAAATGATCATGATCGCAGCGGAAGCGCTCAAAGTTCCGCAAGAGAACATCTTTATCTCGGAGACGGCGACCAACACCGTCGCCAACACCTCGTCCACGGCCGCCTCCGCCTCCAGCGACCTCAACGGCTACGCCATCTGGAACGCGTGCGCCCAGCTCAACGAGCGCCTGGCACCGTACCGAGAAAAGCTAGGCCCGGAAGCGACGATGAAGCAGCTCGCGCACGCGGCCTACTTCGACCGCGTCAACCTCTCCGCCAACGGCTTCTACCGCACCCCGGACATCGGGTACGTGTGGGGGCCGAACGCGGGGCAGATGTACTTCTACTTCACCCAGGGCGTCACGGCCGCGGAGGTGGAGCTCGACACGCTGACGGGCGACTGGACGTGCCGACGGGCCGACATCACGATGGACGTCGGCCGCAGCATCAACCCGGCCATCGACTACGGCCAGATCGAAGGCGCCTTCGTCCAGGGCCAGGGCCTCTTCACCACGGAAGAGATGCTCTGGCACCGCGCCACCGGCCAGATCTTCACCAAGGGCCCCGGCGCCTACAAGATCCCGGGCTTCCGCGACATCCCCCAGGTCTTCAACGTCAGTTTGCTCAAGGACGTGCAGTGGGAGCACCTCCGCACCATCCAGCGCAGCCGCGGCGTCGGCGAGCCGCCCCTCTTCATGGGCTCGGCCGTCTTCTTCGCCATCCGTGACGCGCTCACCGCGGCGCGCGCTGAGTTTGGCGAGACGGCGGTCTTGCACCTGCAGAGTCCCGCGACGGTCGAGCGGATTCGGGTCAGCTGTGCGGATCCGATTGTGACTCGAGCGAGGGTGCGGCCGCAGGAGGGGGAGAAGAGCTTTTTTGTTTCGATTTGAGGGGGTGGGGTTTGGGGGGTGCAGTCGTGGTCATGGGGTCGCTTTTGCTGGTTGTGTTGGGTGGGTGGGGGTGGCCTTGATATGTACTGTATATTCTTCTATATCTATACAACCGAAATCTTATTACTTTTCGCTAAAAGCGAAGTGTAGTGGTGTAGTAGACAGACCGTTCTCCCGTTGTTTCTCACATCGTTTCTCCATTTCGTAAAAGGAGTGGCCACTCTATTCTTTTTCCTCCTCCCCCCCGATACCCTTCTTTTATTACCTTGACCTCCTCGATCCCCACCGAAAGGAAAGAAAAACATCTCACGCGCACGAGCGTGATGAACCGAAAATTTTCTGATATGTGCTGGAGACGGGGTGTAT
Source organism: Myrmaecium sp. VS I D KN 1 (assembly GCA_019775845.1). Taxonomy (NCBI): domain Eukaryota; kingdom Fungi; phylum Ascomycota; class Dothideomycetes; order Valsariales; family Valsariaceae; genus Myrmaecium; species Myrmaecium sp. VS I D KN 1. Next base: position 152,216 of record JADQAV010000005.1, read on the forward strand.
ATGTAGAGCGTCGTCGTACCATATCGGAGAAAAGATGCACACGAACACACACACACGCGCGCGCGCAGGGAATAGTCCAGGATGCGGTGATGAGGATGAAATGAGTGAGGACAAGGGTGCTGAGAGTCGCAACTGAAGACAGAGAGATCCCCGAGCCTTTAGCCCCAGCTCCCTTCCCGCCCCCTCCTTGACCGGGGAAAAACAAGACCCATCACCGCAGCTTAAAACGATGCCGAACTACCGAGTCGGCCTCCCGTTGTGAGGAGGGTTCGGCCGTCTCAACATCGCCGAGGTCGATCCATTCCGATCCGGTTCACGGCGGGGGCCGGCCGAAACATTAAGCGCCTGGCTCTGTGTCTCTGGGGCGGGGTCCGCTCGTCGGCGTTTGCGTCGTCGTCGGCGTTTTTTGCGTCGTTGCTCGCCCGAGTCGGCATTAGCAGGTCCGTCGTGCGCATCGCGCAAGGCGTCATGATCATCGTCGTCGTCGCCGCTATCACTCCCCTCCTCATCGTCGTCCTTCCCCTCGTCCTCCCCCCCCCGAAAGCTCCGGATCCACGCGCGTCCCCAGGTCACGGTCCTCCAGGAACCGTCGGCCGCGGAGCTGTTCAGGCAAGTACTCCTGCCGCACCCGACCATCGACGAAATCCGGGTTGTACTTGTACGCCGCGCCATACCCGATCTCCTTCATGAGGCGGGTGGGGGCGTTGCGGAGGTGCAAAGGGATGGGCAGGCCAGCGAGGCCGGGCTCGTGCTCGAGGGCGTGCATGGCGGCGCCGAGGGCGCGGTAGGCGCGCGTGCTTTTGGGTGCCAGGGCCAGCGCGACCGTCAGGTGGGCGAGCTGAATGCGGCATTCGGGCATGCCGAGCTTCTCGCAGGCGGTGTAGGTGGCGGCGGCGAGCGGGAGGAGGGTGTTGTCCGCCAGCCCGACGTCCTCGGAGGCGACGACCATGAGCCGGCGAGCGATGTAAAGGGGGTCCTCGCCGGATTGGAGCATACGAGCGAGGTAGTAGAGCGAGGCGTCCGGGTCGGATCCGCGGATGGACTTGTGGAGGGCGGAGATGGTGTCGTAGTGCTGGTCGCCGGCGCGGTCGTAGACAAGGGTATGGGTGAGGGAGCGCTTGAGCTGGTCCGAGGTCATGTTGGGCCGGGTGGAGAGGTCGAGGGCGAGCTCGAGGAGGTTCAGGGCGGTGCGGGCGTCGCCGTCGGCAAATGAGGCGAGGTAGGAGAGAAAGTCCGGGGTGAGCAGGGGGTTGTCGATGGCGTTCTCGGTGGCAACGGCACGGGTGAGGATGGCGGTGATGTCGGCGTCGGTGAGCTTTGCGAGCGTGAAGGTTCGGCAGCGTGAGAGGAGGGCGGAACCGACCTTGAATGAGGGATTCTCGGTGGTAGCGCCAATCAGGGTCACCTGGCCGGCTTCGACGGGGCCGAGGAAGACGTCCTGCTGCGACTTGGAGAAGCGGTGGATCTCGTCGCAGAAGATGATAGTCTTGCGGCAGGTGAGGACGAGCTCGCCGCGGGCCTCGGCGAAGATCTTCTTGCACTCGGCAACGCCGCTGCTAGTGCTGTTGATCTCGATGAAGCGGCAGCCGGCCGTGGTGGCGATGAGGCGGGCGATGGTCGTTTTCCCCGTTCCCGGACCGCCCCAGAGGATCATCGACGGCACCCGATCTTGCTCTATGAGTCCTCTGATGACGCCGTTTGGCCCAACCAGCTCCTGTCCGCAGACTTCATCCAGTGTCCGCGGCCTCATGCGCTCGGCCAGCGGCGCGACCTTTTGTAGAGTGTTGGAGAGTTTGGAGCGTTTGGGGACGGACGGCGAGGCGGTTCCCACGGCGACGTCGTTGCCAACATCGTCAGCCGACCGTTTCAATCCGTGCGCCGGCAGCGGCTGCGTCTTCTGTGGTGTTATCGAAGGCTTCCAGGTGGAGGTAACGGCGTCGCCCTTCGCGGCCGAACCTGCGACGCGTCTCACGGCAGGCGTCTGGAAGATGCTCGCGACGTTGGCGGCCGGCGGCTGTGGGTCGGAGCTGCCGGGCTCAGCGAGGTTGGTCTGGCAACCCGAGTCGATGTGCGAGTTGATGTCGCGTTCTCGCACCGGTTTGGCGCAGATGGGACAGTCGACCATGGCGGGTTGGGGACGGATGGGAGAGCTGAGACGAGTCCGATCCCACAGGTTATTATAGCAGGGAATCCTCCATTAATCGGGAGTACGGATGATCCGCCTCCACGCCAAGCCGTGATGTGATTGAACTGTGCGAAGTAAGCCAAGCAGAGGTGCTTCAGTGTGTCAATCTCACATATATCAACTGTCAGCTCCAAGGGATCCTGGGTTGTGAGAGTCTGTACTTGACGTGAGAGGAACGTGCGAACAGCGCCGTCACGGGTTAGGTTTCCATTCACTTGTGGTCCCCCTCGAGTGACTGGCACGTTATCTATTGAAAGCACTGGAAAGATTACTGATGCAGTGCACTGATGCCGTCTTTTTTCGCCGGTAACCACTTACCAAAAATACCTTACACACTCCTGTACACGTGGGGGACAAAGGTGGATGAATTCAGGCATCAAGTTCCTACGGTTATCATTTTACTATCCGACATAACTTGAACACGGTAATCACTCGTGAGATTCAAGCTACTAGTAGTATATACTCTGGCTAAGGTATGATAAAGACGGGAGTCTTATAACGCGATATCAGAACTAAGACAGAAAAAAGCGATCGAAGCTGATCAATCTGGTGATATTGCTACGATTGCCTTGATGCCTGAATTCACTCCGACGGGACGATCCGGGGAAGACGACGGCCGGGGCGGCGCGATGTCGGCCAGGCCCGTTCGGCGATGACGGACTGACGGCCGACCCTTTCGGACGTCTCGGCGGGCAACGCGTGGGGTCGGGCGAGCACGCAAGACGAATTATCTCTACGCCATCCATCATCCTCAGGCACTCCCCCACTCCACTCTTTCTTTCTCTCCAGCTCTCACCGTCTCCTTCTCCTTCTTCCCCCCTTCCCTTTTCCTCACATGCCATGCGCCTGTTCGCGCCCTCCTCCTTGCCAGCTCTGACCCACCGACCTCTCGTCCCGCTTCCGCGCTTCACCTCCAACCTCGCCCAGTCCGCTCGCGCGCCCTCCGCCCTCCCACGCCGAACCATGTCTTCCACTTCCGCGCGCGCCGACCCGTTCAAGCCTGCAAAGCGGGTGGCAGGCCAGAGGCAGGATGTCTGGTAAGCGCCCACGATCTTGCTTGGAAGGCATTGCATACACGGGGACGGGCTTCTCTAACGGACCGGCGGCAGGTCAATCGTCAATGAGGCTGCGGCCGCCTCCCCGAAGCAGCCCATCGTGAACATGGGCCAAGGCTTCTTTGGCTACAACCCTCCGCAATTCGTCATCGACGCAGCGAAGCAGGCGTTGGATCAGGTGGAATGCAATCAGTACTCGCCGACGAAGGTATGACATGAAAGAGATGGCATTGGTCAGGATTAGAATGGGAATGGGAAGCTGAAAGCTATGCAGGGTCGCCCGAGGTTAAAGAAAGCCATCGCGGACGCGTACTCTCCCTTCTTCGGTCGGGCTCTGAACCCGGACACGGAGGTGACGATCACGACCGGCGCGAATGAGGGTGAGATTCCGCTCGTGTACCGGCGAGGAAGAAACGCGGAGCTGACCGAGCTCTAGGCATGCTGAGCGCCTTCATGGGCTTCCTCGAACCGGGCGACGAGGTCATCGTGTTCGAGCCCTTCTTCGACCAGTACATCAGCAACATCGAGATGCCAGGTGGGAAGGTAGTGTACGTGCCGATGCACCCGCCCAAAGAAGGCGCCATCAAGACGACCTCCGCGGCCGAGTGGACGATCGACATGGCCGAGCTCGAGGCCGCCATCACGCCCCGCACCCGCATGATCGTCCTCAACACGCCCCACAACCCGATCGGCAAGGTGTTCTCGCGCGCGGAGCTCCAGGCGATCGGCGACCTCTGCGTGAAACACAACATCCTCATCCTCTCCGACGAGGTCTACGACCGGCTGTACTACGTCCCCTTCACGCGGATCGCGACGCTCTCGCCTGAGATCGCGCGCCTCACCCTCACGGTCGGCAGCGGGGGGAAGAACTTCTACGCGACCGGTTGGCGGGTCGGCTGGCTGATCGGCCCGCCGGAGCTGATCCGCTACGTGAGCGCGGCGCACACGCGCATCTGCTTCAGCAGCGTGTCGCCGTTGCAGGAAGCGATGGCTATTGGCTTCGAGCAGGCGGACGCGCATGGCTTCTGGGAGGAGTCGAAGCGGGAGATGCAGGCGAAGATGGATAAGTTTAACCGGGTGTGGGATGAGCTTGGTTTGCCGGTGAGTGCCCCTCAAATCACATCTACATCAACTGTCCCTCCTCCTAGAAAACTGGACTCCCTCACTAACACCCCCATCCCTTCCCTCCAGTACTCCAACCCCGAAGGCGGCTACTTCGTCCTGGTGAACATGGCCAAGGTGGCGCTGCCATCGGACTACGTCTTCCCACCGCACGTCGCGGATCGACCGCGCGACTTCCGCCTCATGTGGTTCCTCATCCACGAGCTGGGCGTCGCGGCCATCCCGCCCACCGAGTTCGTCACCGAGCCCAACGCGCATCTCGTCCAGGACTGGCTCCGCTTCGCGGTGTGCAAGGAGGATGCGGTGTTGGAGGAGGCGATGGAGCGGTTGAGGGGGTTGAGGGGGTTTTTGAGGGAGTAGGGGGTGAGGGAGAGGGGATGGGATGGTGGGAATGACGCTGGGGAAAATAGAAATATAGAGAGATGGGTTTACTGTCAGCTTAGCTGCTCGTGTTCGGAAGTCTTGCATGTGTGTGATGTATGATGTACGATGACTACCGGGTATATCCGCGTCCCGGCTCTCGCGTGGCTGCACGCAGCGTGTATCGTGCAGCGTGCAGCGTGCAGCGTGCAGCGTGCCATGTCAGCCTGCCTTCTATGCATGACACGGGTTATTGCCATCACGCCGACGCCGCGACGACGGAAACGTTCACCTAAGTTTCTACACCCGACTCGGGACTTGCTTCAACTGGCGTCTAGAAGTGGAGGGAGTGTGGTTTCCAACCGTGGGCGTGCGTGCCTGAGTACCTACTATACCTACTGCTACCCTGCTACCGTACGGCGGGAATCGGGGATGAGGAATGAGGAATGGAACGACAGCGGGTACCTTACATGAGGTACATCCATACCCGACCTTGCATCGTATCGTTTGGCACCTACCTGGGAGTATGTATGTAGGTGGGTGTGGATCTAAATAAGGTACGGCACCTTACTTTACCTTACCCTAAATACCTACCTTAAATAGTGTCTTTGCGTTGCGAACAAGGCTGTCTGACTGGCTGCGGGCTGACTGGTCTTGCATGTTGGTTTCATTCTTGGTTTTCGTCTTCGTGATCAAAAGCTACTAGTACGTTCACTCCACCCTTTCTATCAATAGCAGCGATACCAACAGCAACGAGGAAACCTCAAGGAAGGATAAGAAGATATTAAGGTAGGACCGGATTTAAGTTGGATGTTTAGTTGGTGGTGATGGTGGGGGTGGCTGGGGCCTTGGGCCATGGAAGTTAAGCGGGGATAATTGCCCGCCGTGGAGCCCCGGAGTTTTTTTTTTAAAGTCGGGTAGGCGCAGATCTAAATTAGCCCATGGCGCATCAAGGCTGAGCCGCCGCTTTTCCATCCGCCGTCCGCTTCAACCTAGAAACATCATGGAAATGACTCTCCTGGATACGAGGGGGGCCGCCTGCACAGCTCACCTCACCTCACGATGGCATCGCGAGACGACAAACGGACGGACTTGAGGTAGGTTGGTCAGTCAGTACTGACTGTATCATGCCCCCCCTCCCCGGAGAGTCCGGCGGTGTCGCAGCGTAGCCAGACGAACGGACGGGAGGTCACGCTTGAGGTCCAACACCGTCCAGGTTCCAACTGTGACGATGTCATCTCTCTTGCGCCCGTCGACCGTTAAGCAAGCCATGATGGTGAACTCGTTAAGCTTACTACCGACGACCTTACCTTACCCGCCGCGGCCGCCTGAATTAGGTTCCGGCGGCGCAGGGCAAGAACGGCATGCTATTCTGCACGTCACTGCCTCTTTCCGCTGGTCGGGATTCCCCTTTCTTCTCCTTCTTCTGCTTCTTCTTCTTTGTCTTCCGATCCAACGTCAGAAGGGGAAAGCCACGAGGGAGGGACGGATTGCTCGGTCACTACCTATCCTTATTAGGCTCTTCCTCCTCGACTAGTGAGTGACTGGCGGAACGTAAGGGAGCGGGAAACTTAAGAGGTTCTCGGCGCCGTCGTCTCTTATTCTGTCTGGCTCACTTTCTTTTCCCTTTTCTATCTGCTTCCATTCTCACCTCGCTGGCTTTGTCACGCTTCGGATCATCTACTACATTCCCCGATCACGAACCCCTGACGCGCCTTTGTCCGACTACGAGAGAGCGCGCGAGGGATGTGTAGAAGAGGTGGACTACCTGCAGCATTCCAGACGCGATTACAATCACATCGTTCCAGCCTATAATACTTAACACCGACGCCGTCTTGGTTCCCTCCGGTTACAGCCCGCTGTCACACATCCGTCGCACACCCGCGCAAGCCCTCCCGCGTCCTGGGGCCAATCCGGAGCCGGTCTCTGTCCCATCCGACAGATCGAGGGACATCCCCCTCCCCCTCCGCCGCCATGCATCATCTCCTATCGCTGGTCCTGCTCGGCCTCTGCCTCGGCTGGGTCGCTGCCGTGGACCCCCTCGTGGACTTGACCTACAACAAGTATCGCGGCGTCAAACTCGGCAACGGCGTCTCCCAATGGCTCGGCATGCGCTACTCCAAGAGCGCGACCGCGAAGAACGGTCGTCGCTTCGCCGCCCCGGAGGACCCGGGCTGGGAGTTGAAAACGATCGATGCTGACCATGTATGGCATGGAATCCTTCATGCCTGCCGCCCTGCGCTGACCTTCTTTTTCTTCAGTTCAAACCCGTCTGCATCGGCACCTTCACCGAGCTCACGTCCGCCGACGACACCAGCGCGTCCGAAGACTGTCTCTTCGCCAATGTCTTCGCCCCCACGTCGGCGACTACCTCCTCCAAACTTCCCGTCTACGTCTTCATCCAGGGTGGTGGTTTCAACAGCAACGCCAACGCGAACTTCAACGGATCCAGCCTCGTCCTGAAGGGACAGAAGAACCTCATCGTGGTGAACTTCAACTACCGCGTCGGTCCCTATGGTTTCCTGGCTTCCGACGCGGTCAAGTCCGGTGCGTCCTTGAACAACGGCCTCAAGGATCAACGCCAGTTGCTCCGCTGGGTGAACCAGAACATCGCCAAATTCGGCGGTGATCCGAACCGCGTCACCCTCGGCGGTGCATCCGCGGGCGCGGGCTCCGTCCTCCTGCAGCTCACCTACGGAGGCGGCTCCGCGTCCACGCTGCCCCAGCTGTTCCACGCTGCAGCCGCGGAGTCGCAGAACATGCCCGTCCTACGCACCCCAGCCCAGTCGCAGTTCCTCTACGAAAAGCTACTCATCGCCACCGGCTGCAAGAGCAAATCCAACCCGCTCAACTGCCTCAAAACGATGGACATCGTCACCTTCCAAAAGGCCTCCCGCAGCATCAACGTCGCCTACCCAGGCGCGCCCTCCCCGCCCGTCTTCCTCTACTCCCCCACCCTCGACGGGGACGTGATCAAGGACTACACCTACCGCGAATTCGCCAACGGGCACTTCTGGAGGATGCCCACGATCATGGGCGACGTCTCGAACGAAGGGACCATCTTCACGCCCCGCACCATCGACACCCAAGCCGCGTCGGACAACTTCCTCGTCAGCAACTTCCCCGCCCTGACCGCCGCCCAGCTCAACCAGCTGCACGCCCGCTACCCCAAAGGCGCCCAGTACCCCAACACCGGCGCCTACTGGTCCCAAGCCGCCGAGCTCTTCGGCGACCTGCGCTACGCGTGCCCGGGGCTCTACGTCAGCAACGCCTTCGCCCGCCACGGCCGCGCCGACGCCGCCTGGCATTATCGCTGGGACGTCGTGTCCGCCGCCAACCGCGCCAACGGCCTCGGCGCCACGCACGTCGCGGAGCTGGGCGAGATCTGGGCGGCGCACCCGGCCAGCGGCTCCGTCGCTGACGCCATCCAGAGCTATTGGGTCAGCTTTGCCCGGACGTACACGCCGAATGCGTTGAAGGTGGGGACGGCGCCGGTGTGGGATCCCTGGGGGGGTGATGGTGAGGGGGGGTTTCGACGGTTGAGGTTTGGGAACGGGGATGCGGTGGCGATGGAGTCGGTGAGTGCGTATCAGCGGGGGCAGTGTGAGGTTGTTTGGGGGATGGGGGTTGCGCTGGGGCAGTGAGTAACAGGGCTGATGGATGGGGAGGGAGGGAGGGAGGAAAGGGGGAGGTGGGGCTTGGGTGTATGGATCTTTCCGGAGTTTGGTTTGAGGGCGCATGGTGATGGCGTTGGGAGAATGAGATGGGTGTCTTTACCTTCTCTTGTGTGTATATATATTCATTCTTATGTAGATCTTTCAGGATCGAATCCATTACACCCCTCTCCCTCCCGGTCCGATAATCTCACCGTAAGCGCCTTGCTCCATACACCTTACTCCACGCTTCATATCCCCAAGAAAGACCGCGAAAAGAAAGAAAGAAAAAAAAAAAAAAAAAAAAAAAAAAAAGCCAAACAAAAAGAACCAACCGCAACCCCCCCCCGCGCTACCGCCCTCCCTCGCCTCCCTCCCCTCCTCCCGCAGCCCTCCCAAAACACAACCCATCCACCTCCTCCCCCCCCAACCCCCACCCCCACCAGCCCCAGCCCCGGCGGGGCCCCAGCAGCCACGCCCTTACGACATCCCAGACGTACGGCGGCCGGGGTCGCCAGGGACCCCGATCGCCCGACCGCGGCATGCGACCCGCCGCCACGGCGGCGCGGACGTACGTCGCGCTCAGCCGCATCGTGGGCCGGAGACGCATGGTCGCGCGGTCCGCCGGGGAGAGGTGGGGGTGGACGGTGGTGTGGGTCCATGGGGCATCCCATCCCTGGTCCTGCTGGTCCCCTCGGTCCCGCCCATGGTCCGTACGGTTCCTTCGGCCCCTTCGGTCCCTCGGGTCCCGGCCGATCAGATGGCGGAGGACGTTTCGGATGCGGAAGGCGGCGACGTCGGCGCCGAGGGTCCAGCTCGCGTTCGTGTAGCCGACGACGAAGGCGGCGTTGGGGAGGCCGTCGAGCATGCAGTGGTGCCAGAAGACGCGGGAGCCTGGGTCGAGGGGCTGGCTGTCGTCGAGGGTGAGGGGGATGCCGCCGGCGAGGCGGAGGGCGAGGCCGGTTGCGGTTATGATGGTTGTGGGGCGGAGGGGGAGGGGGAGGGGTTTGGTGTCGGAGGTGGTGGTTGTTGTTGTGGTTTTTGTGGAGGGGTGGGGGTCCACGATGATGCTGTCCTCCGTGCAGGTGGAGATTGTGCCGGTGACGATGTTGGCGCGCCCGGAGCGGAGGGCGGCGAAGAAGTCGCCGTTGGGTGAAACGCAGAGGCGTTGGTCCCAGGGGTTGTAGGAGGGGGTGAAGTGTGGATCGAGCGGGATGGAGTCCGGGAGCTGTTGTCGCGCGAGGAAGAGGAGGAGTCGGCGGGCGGTGCCGGGGAAGGTTTGGCAGAAGAGGTAGAAGAGCCAGGGGAGCAGGATGAAGCGGAGGCGGAGCAGGAATATGAGGAGGGTTTGGGGGATCCAGGTGCTAGGATGGAGAAGGGAGAAACGTTGCTGGTCGATGGTGGATGGAGAGGGGTTGCGGACGGAAAGCACGTAGCTTGGAGACCGTTGCAGCATCGTCACATGTGCGGCGCCGGAGGCGACGAGCGCGGGGAGAAGGGTGATGGCGGTGGCACCGCTGCCGATGATGACAACCCGCTTGTCCTTGACGGAATAGTCCTTCGGCCAGAACTGTGGATGGATGACTTCGCCTTTGAAGTTGGAAAGGCCAGGGATCGTGGTAGCTAACGGCTGCTCATAATCGTAATATCCCGTGCAGAAGATAATGAAGCGCGCTCGAAGGGTACGGGGGCCCTCGGGCGAAGTGATGTTCAGTGACCAGGTCGCCTGCTCGGAGGACCAGTTCGCGGCGGTCACCTTCTGGTTGAATTGGATCCTCTTGTCTATACCGTAGATGGATGCCGTCTTCTTCACGTACTTTAGGATCTCCGGGCCGGAGGCGATGGTGGCGCCTTGCCAGGGCTGGAATTGGAAACCAAAGGTATATAGATCCGAATCGGACCGGATGCCCGGGTACTTGAACAGGTCCCAGGTGCCTCCGAGATCTGAACGGGCCTCCAGGATGGTGTAGGAGAGGTTCAGCTCGGTTTGGATGCGGTAGGCGGTGTTGATGCCGGATATTCCAGCGCCGATAATGATGACATGGTAGTCCGCAGAGTTTGTTGGTTTTTCAGCCATGGTGGCTGTTGTTGGGTTCCAAGTGTTTTCTTACGCGATGAAAACCGTCTCCCGTTATGCAAACTGTCTCACGCTGAGGAACCCCAAAGAAACACGTAATGAGTGAAGAAAGGAGAAGGAAATGGATGAAGTGATGGACAGGAGGTGGAGGTGGAGGCTTAAGTGGACGGTGGCCGGAACCTCGGTATCTCTGAGTCCGCCACCGTTCACTCACCGTCACTCTCCTGAGCACGGCAGCCGTTGGTACGGAGTACATACCTGGAACATACTGTATGTACTCCGTACCTTTCTTCACGGTACGTTTTTACTTGTGCGTCCCCTCACATTGCGCAAACAGAGGGGATCTAACACGGATGGACGTACGAAGATGTGTTCAGCATCCCTTTACAAGATCCCAGCTCGTCGATTTAACAAACGCGTCAATGCAACCTGTCCGGCGCATCTGATTCAATAGGTAGAACGGATACAACAGCAGGAAAAAAGTGATTCACAGCGGTCCTGCACAGGAACAAGGCTGGATCAAGGATACCCAAGTTCGTCGGGTGCAGCATATCCCCCACCGAATCCATCGCGCGATGCACCTCGGAAGGATCGGTGCGCTAATCCTACATGCCAAATGCCTATTGCAACCCCCTGCCTGACTTTCCGCTGCGCGCAAAACCGCCCCGAGACACAGCGGAGTGGAGCGGAGCGGAGCGGAGGCAGAGGGTGGAACATACTGTTTCCTCTGCAAGATGGTGTATGTATATTAGTCACACCGGACACCGGACAGCGAAGATACAGCATTCCCTAACACTTCTAGGGGTGAAAGGTATAAATGTCGCAATCCATTCGATCTGTTTCACCGTAGTGGTTCCCACCAATACCATACCTACTCTAACATACAGTATTCATCGTCATGATAGAGTTGGGGTTGAGTTTGACACCTGACAATCCAGGCAGAAACCCCTTCCTCCGGGGTGACGTTCCGCCAGAGATTCCAGATTGCCCCGCTTCGCCCCGGAGCGAAAAAAAGTGACGGCCCCTCCCTCTTCATCGCCCGCCGAACCCCAACACCTGCCACACTTTTGCCGCTGGATATCGATATACGCCCTCGCAATTTACTTCCTGATCGATCGAAATTTGAATTTGTGTCCATCTCGCGAATCCGCAATCATGGCGGCTCCCACCGAGACCCGCCCAGCCGACCTCGAAACCCACGCGCCACCACCCGCCGACGTCCCTGCCGACCAAGAGAACTACGACGACAACGAAGAGGAAGAAGACCTGGAGGACATCTTCGACGAAGACGACGACGACCTAGAATTCCTCGGCGGCACCAGCTCCAACCCAGCCGACTATACCAAAGCCTACAACCGGTCGCGGCTACAGGCCAACCCAGGCACGCCCGCGCACCAACTTCCCCGGACGAACAATGCCAGCAAACCGTCGGCGAACATGCACGCCAGCATCGACGACCAGATCGCCTCGCTGGCCCGGCACGCGTCCAAGATCAAGCTGGACGGCGCGGGAGCGGGCGGCGGCGGCAAGGCCGACCGCGCCGCCGCCGAGCGCGACAAGGACAAGAGCGATCGCGCGACGAGCGAGCAGGTGCTCGACCCGCGCACCCGCATGATCCTGCTGCAGCTCCTGAATCGGGGCGTCGTGTCCGAGATCCACGGCTGCCTGTCCACGGGCAAGGAGGCGAACGTGTACCACGCGCTACTGATTCCGGAGGAGGTGACAGGAGAGGAGGGGGCGGAGGCCCCGGCCCCGGTGCCTCCGGCGCCGATCCACCGCGCGATCAAGGTGTACAAGACCAGCATCCTCGTCTTCAAGGACCGGGACAAGTACGTGACGGGCGAGTTCCGGTTCCGGGGCGGGTACAACAAGAGCAGCAACCGGGCGATGGTGAAGGTGTGGGCGGAGAAGGAGATGCGGAACCTGAAGCGGCTGCACGCCGCGGGCATCCCGTGCCCGGAGCCGATCGCGCTCAAGCTGCACGTGCTGGTGATGGGCTTCCTGGGCAACCGGAAGGGCTGGCCGGCGCCGCGGCTGCGGGACGTGCAGTTCGGCGAGGGGGTCACGGAGGAGGAGGAGCAGGGCCGGTGGCGGGCCATGTACGTCCAGGTGCTCGGCTACATGCGCCGGCTCTACCAGGTCTGCCGGCTCGTCCACGCCGACCTGAGCGAGTACAACCTGCTCTGGCACCAGGGCCGCGTCTGGGTCATCGACGTCAGCCAGAGCGTCGAGCACGACCACCCCCGCTCCCTCGAGTTCCTCCGCATGGACATCAAGAACGTCGGCGACTTCTTCAAGCGCACCGGCGGCCTCGACGTCCTCCCGGACCGCACCGTCTTCGACTTCGTCACCCGGCCCGAGGGCACCAGCGAGCTCGCCGCCCTCGACGCCGTCGTCGAGGACCTCTTCGCCCAGCGCGACGCCGACCGCGCCGCCCGCGCCGACCGCGGCACCGACGCCCTTCTCGCTGAGGAGGAGGTTGACACCCACGTCTTCCGCCAGCAGTACATCCCCCAGACGCTCGAGCAGGTGTACGACGTCGAGCGCGACGCCGAGATGGTCGGCAAGGGCGAGGGCGCCGGGCTGGTCTACCAATCCCTCTTGGCCGACGGGAAGAAGCAGGCGTCCGGCCGGGACGCGGAGGCTGGGGCCGCGGATGGCGAGGAGGGCGAGCGGACGAGCGATGAAGAGGAGGATGGGTCTGATGATGAGGATGAGGAGGATGGGGATGAGGATGAGCGGGAGGATCGACCGGCTGGCCCGCCGCGGGGGAAAAAGCATCTGGATAAGGAGACGAAGAAGGCGCATAAGCTGGCGGTCAAGGAGGAGAAGCGGGAGAAGCGGAAGGAGAAGATGCCGAAGCATCTGAAGAAGAAGCTCGTGAGCTCTTCGTCGAGGAAGAAGTAGAGTAAGCCATGGAGCCTTGAGGCTGGGGGCAGGGGATCTTGTCTTTTCTCTTTTTGTTTACGACCGCATCATCATCGTCATCATCGTCATTTACGAGGGGCATAAGAAAAAGTTCGGTTTGGGAGGAATGGCGTTCCGTGGATAATCCAATCAATCAACAGATGATCTACTACTACTTCGAATCGAAGCTATCATGTCTCGAAGCTACTACCACTACTACTACTCATTCGCATGATCACTCTGCGTTCTATAGAGCCGATAAATCCGTGAGAGATACAATGCAGAAGCCCGAACCAACATGAAGATGAAGAAAGCCCCCCAAAAGATCTCTAATATGTCCGTATACGCCAACAATCCTACAAAGATGGTCGCATCCGCCGAATAGCCAAGTCCAACACCTCCCTCGGCAGCTCCGGGATGCTCCTCTTCGTATCCACCTCCGCAGCATCATCAGCCGCCAGCCCCGCACCCACCACCGGCCGGACATCATACCGCATCACCGGATCCGCGAGGCCGGGCCAGATATCGGAGGGCAAAAAGTTGCCCTGGCGCGCCGTGAAGCCCTCGCGGGCCCGGACCTCCTCCTCAAACAGCTCGTCCAGCTGGCGCTGCGCGTCGCGGGCGACCTGCTTCGTCTTCTCCCGGACCTTCCGGCGGCGCTCGACCTCGAGGATGAGCGCCCAGTACGCGTCCAGGAAGTCCTCGAAGAACTCCTTCAGGCCCTCGAGCTCCTGCACGCCGTGCTCGATGTTGCGCCGCTCCGCTGCCCAGCTGCGGGTGTACGCGCCGACCTGGCCGAGCAGGCCCTTGGTCCGCTGACCCATCTGAGCCAGCGCGCCGAGGACGTTGTTGAGGCCGTCGCGCTCCCGCTGCAGCGCTGCGACGTACTCCTCCATGGCTTGGAGCAGGCGCTCCATTTCCTCGCTTCGCTCGCGGATCTCCGCGGTTACGTCTTCCACCTCCGCGGCGTCCTTCTCCAACACCGCCAGCATGTCTCTTCGGTCCTCTTCCGTCATCGGCTGCGGAGGCGCGTCCGGGTCCAGCGTCTCCAGCTGCATACCCACGTCTGCCATGTCCGAGATTGTGGCCCGGTTCGCTGCTTCCCCGCCACCCTCGGTGTGCTTGAGCGCCGTCACGCATAGATCGTAATGTCGTACCAGGCTCTGTAGACAGGTCGCGGTTTCTGTCGCATGAGCCTCGAGGTCTCGGAAGTGCATCGGCAGCGGAGAGCCGGAGGTGTAATCATCGGCCGGGTGAGGGATGCTGCTGATCATCTCCCGAAGGTCGCGGAGCGAGGACGCGAAAGCAGCAGTGGCGGCGTCCAGGTCGCCAGTGAAGGCGTTGACTCGATCGATGCAGGCACGCATGGAGTCATTGAGTGTGGTCACATGGGATGAGTCCACATGATCGTAAAGGCATCTCTGGGGAGGCTCTGTGGTATCCGCGGCCGCGGAAGGTTGGAGGGACGGATCGACAGGGGTGGAGCGGAGGGCGGAAAGCGCTTCATTGAGGCGCGCGGAAGAGTCATCGAGGGTTTGGAGAAGAGACTGTGGGACTTCGGAGTTAGATCTTATTCCAGGTAGCCATCGAGGTAGTTGCGAGGGTTCGTACCTTGAATTCGGCATCGCTTTGGGCTCCGACAAGCTCCACACCTCGTTGCAGAGCTTCCAAGCTGTCCACTTGTTCTGCTATGCTGCGACGAACGAAAGCATTCTTCGCGGAGAGCACGGCATTCTCCTCCAGCAGCACTCGGGCGGAATTGACAATCTCGTTGGCCCGCCATACGTAGGACGTTGATGCAAGGGAGCGCTTGGAGACCACAAAATGATTGACGAGCTGCTCCAAGGTCGGAAGGTTGCCTTCGAAGTTCTGACTCCCTACGGACGAGGAAGGCGATGGCGGCGAAGCCATGGAGCAGTAACGGTTGGGTGCAAGCTTTCGTTGAAAGATATAATACGGTCCGGACGCGTTGCGGCTATACGACAAGGAAGGTGCTGCGGGAGGCGGCCTTCACATAGCAGGCCATTGTTCGCAAACGCGGAGGATGCGTTCACAAAGCAATGAGCCTTCAGTATTGCAAGAAGGCAGTCTAGAGTTAAGCACAAGTACTAGACTGCTATCCAGAGAGGTTGATGCAATTCAGTTGGAGGAGGTCCCCGTATGATACTGGGTGCTGGAGCTTAGACCGGGATCGACGGAGCTACGAGAGCGGTCAACGTCGATGGTTTGGCGCCTTGGTGCCTGGCCCGGTTGATAGTCCTCTACCGGAGATCCTCGCCCCTAGGACGAGGCCCTCACAGCCTTGGACTGGACGAAATGAAACAATAGGAGTATAATGAGTATATGACATAAAGCGACCTCACGGCGAATCACTGGCTAGCTCGCCTTTCTACTGTTCGAATGCTACAGTATGATTTTGTAAGCATCTGTCCCTATCATTCAACGACTTGTTCATCGAAGTCTGAGTGCGAAGAGCCGAGTTGCACTCCGAAGTAAAGGCATGATTAATGAAATTTGGTATTGGTACCTTAGCACGGTTTGCAAAGACAAGCAAATTCGTACAAGGCTACTCCATCTCTCAAAAACCCTAATAAACATGGAAAACAGCCCTGGTATCAAGCGCCTTCTAAACAAGAACTGATCTGTGATCACGCACATCACACTCATGCCGCAATGGCAATGGGACCATCCCCATTCAATGCATCCAAAGCCTGCTCCAGATCAGGATTTCCGTCCTCTTCCTGATGCGCTTTCTTCCCGACATTGACGCCTGTACAGCTCAACTCCAGTGCAGCCCATACCTCCGCTCTCTTCATCTCCTCTTCGGAGAGCTGCCACTGTGGCGTCATCTTCTTCGGCCTCCATCCAAGCCTGCCAGAGGACCTGCTGCTTTTATCTACATCGACCGCTCTCCTCAGGTCGACCAACTGGGCCACGCTCGGTAAGTTGGTGATATCTTCAAGTACCCTCCTAGCGTCTTCCAGCTTATCCTCCTCGATCGTTGTCGGTTCGGGCATCACAGGGGTTGCCAGCCAGCTCGTGGCCGACTTGAGTTCAGCAAGCCTCTCAGTCTGAGCGCTCTTCCGCAAATATCTGTTTGCCTTTTCGAGGGCGTCGATCTCCTTCTGCAGTGCCTGCATCTCTCTCTCCGTCGCCACCGCTTGCTCTCCCTGGGCCTGCTTCTCGTCCTGCTCACCACGCATCTTCTGCGCTTCCACTTGCGCTTTGAGATTATCCTTCTCCTCTTCAAGACTATTGAGCTCCTTGATTCTCCTCTCAAGCTCATCCACAAGAGACTTTTCCCTCGTCTTACCGTCCTCTAGAAGCGCCTCAAGTTCCTTGATGCGGGCGGCCTTCTTTGACGCATCCTTTGTCCTTGCTTCGAGAAGTTCAATCTTAACTCCCAACTCTTCATGTTCCTGGTCCCGGAGTTTCAGGGTCATCGCGCGCGCGTGGATTTCATCCTTGAGTCTGCGTATCTCCTCTTCCGCATCGACACTAACGATCTTGCTAGCTGCGATCTCCTTAGACCGCAGCACCCAGGGCGCCGGACTCTTTTCAAATTCAATGGTGTTCTCAAGGTCCGAGGAGAGGCTGGCAAGGTCAACGAGAGATTCACTAAGAAGGCGTAGTTTGTTCTCCAGTACACTGAAGACCTCAGCTTCCGTTGTGGTGTTAGGAAAGACTTCGCTGGTAGTCCTGAAAAGAGCAGAGCGAATATCCGCAAGGGTGATAGGATTTTCTGCCTCAATGCGACTGTCGTCGCCGAGGAGAGAATAGACAGCGATACCAGCCATGCGGGCATAGAGAGTGAGCTGCTCCGTAGCAGCTTCACAATCTTCGAATGGTTGATGGGTGTTTTGATTAAGAGACAGAGAGCGCGCTTTGAGTTCTTGCAGTGATTTGATGGCCTTTCCAACGACGACTTTGGCGCTTCGGGACTGTGCAACCAGGGATTCTGTCTTTCCAATGAAGCGATTAAGGTCGCCATTCTCGTCTTCAGGGACGCCAGGGAAGTGCGACTGCACTGCGGACTTGATGAGTAAGAGCGCAGAAGCAGTGATCTCTAGACGGGATTGCATGAGCATAGTGCGCATCAGAACTTCATCGGGATAATTCTGCAAGCCGGAGCCGAGGCGGTGCTCGGCGAGATGAGACATCAAAGCGATCGACCGGTGCAGCTCGTCGGCGACCTGGTCTTCCTTCAGCTCGTCCCGTTTAACCGCCTCGATATAGCCGTTGAGTGCACGCTCAACAGGCTCGAGTTCGTACAAAGCGCCCTCGAACTTGGCGAACTGATCCAGTGAGCAACTGGAGATAGTATTCGCAAATCTCTCGCACATCGTGGAAATCCATGCTAACTTGTCAAGAACGTCACACGCCTGGAATACGTCGACTTCAAGCCCGTTGTGGCCCAGGCCAGCGACTTTCTCTTTCACGAAGCCCTGCAGAAGACCAGCCTTGAATCCAATGCGCTTGAATCGAAGCAACGCCAAAACGGAGTCGCGCTCGGCATGGAATGCCTCTGGAAGGAACAACTGAACAATCGAAAGATGCTCGGAAGCCTCTTGAGCGTCTAGCTTGCGCAACTCCATGTCGA
Organism: Myrmaecium sp. VS I D KN 1; assembly: GCA_019775845.1. NCBI lineage: Eukaryota > Fungi > Ascomycota > Dothideomycetes > Valsariales > Valsariaceae > Myrmaecium > Myrmaecium sp. VS I D KN 1. The sequence continues at coordinate 170,175 of JADQAV010000005.1, forward strand.
TTGTCTTGATCTTGGTGCTGGTAGCAGTGGCCTGGAGCTGCCGGTTCAGATCCATCATGGCCCTTGAGCGGTTGCTCAGTTCCTGAGCTTCTGTTTCGGAGAGAGCTTTGGAAGCCCTCATATCCTCTAGGTCAGACTGGAGGTTGCTGACTAGCTCACGGAATCTGGAAATCGTGTATTCTTGGTCCGAAAGGGTCTCCTCTTGTTGAGCAGCACGTCGAGCTTGCTCCATGAGCAGGGAATCCTTGAAGTCAATGACCTCCTGAAGCTGTTTTTCGTTTTCAACATGGTTGATCTCTAACTCATCATTGAGTTCTTTAAGGCTCTGAAGATCTTCCACGACTGCCTTTAACTCCTCGATGTGCTCGCTCAGAGTCATATTCCTGTCCGTCAACTCCTCGATCATGTCTTCCGCACCCAGGGCAGCATCCAGTTGCTGACGCAGATCTTCTATGTCTGCTTCACATTCCAGCAAGCGCGCTTTGGTGTCATCGTACTGCTGCTTGACCCCGGATAGCTCATTGACATCTTCTTCCAAGCTCTTGCAACGATCTCGCAGTTCAGCTTCTTGCTCTTGAGTCATATCTCGAAGACGGATCAAAGCCTCCCTCAACCGTTCATTCTCCCTTTCCATCTGCAACCATCCCGCACTCGTCCTCTCCTCCGGACTCATCTCCTGACCAAGCTCTTGGTTCTCTTGCTTGAGAATATCATTTTCCAGCTCGAGCTCCTCGCATTTCTGCTTAACCGCGTCCAGCTCGGCTTTGTAGGCATCAGCCTGTTCCTCTGCCATTTCTCTGTCCAGTGTGGCCATCTCCAGGATCTCATCGTGTTCAGTCTGGATAGACTCGATTTCCGTGAGTCGTTTCTCAGCTTCTTTCAGTTGCTTCTTTAGCTCAACATTTTCTTGCTGTTGAGGTTGATATTTAGCCTGTAACTTTTGTATGATAGACTCGAACTTATCGCGTTCTTGTTGTATCCGGTCCAGCGCCTGTAACTTCTCTCGATCCTCAAGTCGTTTCTTTTCTAGAACACGGAGTTTAGCCTCAAGTTCTTGGATCTCCTTGATCGGACCAGGACTATTTCTCGTAGTCGCCGGGGTTGATGTGGACACTGGCGTTCCTGATTTGGGAGACGTGGTGGAAGTAACGCTTGGACGCTTTTGAGTAAGCGTTGGGCGATTCAAACCCGACTTAACGGAGGAGGTACTTGCTGTTCGCCCACCCAGTCCGGTGCCGCCGACGGATGGGCGGGGAGCATTCTTGGGGGCTGCAGTCGCAGGTGAAGGTGAGGGGGCGACTGAATTACGCTTGGCTGCTGGAGGCGCCATAGTGCTATTCTGCCGAGTCCGAACGGTCGCTGTGGTTGTTGACAGAGGTCGTTTGACCGGTGAACTGCTCCCACTTCCTCTGCGAGATTCCATTGTAAGACTCGTTGGCCGGCTCGATGGGCGGCTCTTCGTTCCCGACTCCGCAGCAATACTTGACGATCGCCCTTTTGACACAGACGCGGGCCTTCCATTCGTCTTCGCGGCCGCTGCCGGCTTGGGCTGTTCCAGAATATGGCTAACCCCGGTAGATCTCAGAAACATGCCATAGGCTGGTTTGCAGCTGAAATATCTCTGTCCTTGAACTGCGCCATCGTTCTTCCCTGTAGGTTCTTCGAGTTCGACGCCAACCCATGGCCCAGCTGCGAAAGACGTCTCTCCGATGAAGCGGATCACTGCTTTCCGACCATCGTTGAGTTCGACCCTCTGGCCGACCTTGTACACTTCTCCCATAGCCGAAGCGAAGGCGCTTTATCCTGGGTAAGGGAACTGTCGGCGCGGCTTGTTGAAAGTGTGATTTGCGTTGCTCCGCCAGAAGCTTTAGAGGTTCTGAACCGAGGGCTTGGTTGATGGTAAGGGGTATGGTGCGAGTGCGGCAGGGTATTTAAACGTGTTGATGCGACGACGTCAACGGGAAAGGCATGCGCCAAGTCACCATGTTCTGTGACAAATATGAGATGGACGCGCAGTCAGGTACAAAAGCTGTTACCTTGAAGCCATCGGAGGTCACCCAGGTCCCGCCGGAGCGTGAAGCGGAGGCCGGAGGTCAAATCGCGCTAGCGGAACCCTGTCCCGTGACACTTCCAAAATCAGGGTCCACAAACCATCACAAGTCCAACATTCACCCAACCATTATGAGAATCGCTATATGTTCGAACATCGCACCACATTCTAGCCTTTGATCTAATCTTCAGTATCCAGCAGTGTGATCTCATTTACTTTCTCATCCCTTCAATACGTTACTCAACGGCAAGCACGTGCTCTCCTTTCGTTCTTGCCAGTCCTTCCTTCGCATAGAAGTCCATGGGATAGATCACTTCTTTCTGACCGTCTTGTTTGACTACCTTTCCACCTTCTTCTCTTAGCCATGGCGCTTCCCTCACACCAAGCGCCACCAAAGCCTCATATGGACTCAATAACGGTCTGGGAAATGCGTAACCCCAATCGATACTGAGCCTTGGACATGCAACTTGCACCCAGCACTCAACATCTGCCATCATGGCCAGCTTTCCGGGGAAAATCTCCGAGAGCAGCAGCTTGACATGCTCTATTCCTTTCTTTTGGAGATGCTTCTCGATAAGCGCAAGAGTATGGGGATTGCCTTGACGACCTAGGGCTCCGAGGATAAGGCCCCACTTCTTAGTAGCTTTCCGTGCGGTCCGGATCGCATTCGAGCGAATGTCGTGAAGTTCGTCGTGGGCAAACGTCTCGTGCGTGAGCCGGCGAGAGTAAGGATCGTACCGATACGCGGGGAGAGACGGATTGGCAATCATGGCGGACTCAAGGTGAAATCGGCCATCCCCCAAGTACAACAGAAGGTCGGGGGAAACATCAGGAGCTTTGGGATCGGCCGGATTGACGGACATGGAGGGAGAGGTACAGCCAAGAATTTCGCCTTTTGATAACGGTGCGATCTGCGGTATCAAAATGTGATAGCCCTGGTTGCGGAGAGTAGGAGCGAGGTTATGGATCGTGCTGTTGAACTGAATAGTCCCGACCATGGCAATCGTCTTGCCAGTGGGAAAATTACGGGTAATTGTGGATAATAGGTGAGTGGTATCGATGCTGATGGTTACGAAGACGTAGAGCGTTGCGATCTTGGTGACAGCCACAGGAATCAGACAGCTATGAGCATAATGGACAAGGAGGTCGCAGCCCAGAGCCCGCGCTGTGAAATCGTCGATACAACAAGCGCCGTATGTCACGTCGCCCATGATAAGAGTAGAGGTTCCCGGACAGAAGCGGGTAATGATGTCGGAAATCGTTGTCGCAAAGAGCAGCAAGCCTTCGGGCATCTGGAGTGCTATTTGCTTGGCTCCGCTACTTCTGATGCGATGTATTGTTTTGTGGATTTCGAAGTTGTAGTTGGAAGGAAGAATGGCAATCGCTTCGTTGATATCAGGATCGTTAAGGATGTCTACTGGAATATTGTTCAGGGCACGGGCTGTTCGTCGCGCTTGGGACACTACGGCATATGATTAGTATTGCCAGGCAATAATAGCGATGTCTACTCTGCGGACTGTTATACCTTGTATGGCACCATTGTCCTCGATGTTGGCGCTGGGATCCGCTGACCCCGCCGCTTTCTCCGCCGCTCTCCTGCCGATAAAGCGCCTCTTTGGTTGCTTTGATACAGGAGCAGCCTCTCCATTTAGGCCCTCTTTTGTATCTTGGCCGAGATTCGTAGCTGCTCTGTCTTCTTCCATAAGTGCCGTGATTATGTAGTACAGTATGTGTAGGTATGGTTGTATGAATGCACACTGGCAGTTATTGGGTGGGGGCAAAGAACTTCCTTATCGATAAAATTCTGCGGGAGAGCGATGCCACTTTAGGGCCTGTGGGGTCAGGGTCCAAGGTTGTCTGCATGACTCAGGTGGATCATCGTCTGTTAGCGCTCGACCCTCTCACCACCAAGCTCCGATGTCACAGCCAGGAACTACGTACTCGTCCTTGCTCCACAGACTCGGCTCTCTGCTCCTTGACCTCCTACTTCTTCTGGTGTGCTGTCGCGCCCACCTTCTGCTCAGTGCATAAAAAGATCCGGGTAGTGCTCCATACCATATTCTCAAAGTCACCGCTACGCCCGGCTTGTACTTGATGAAGCATTGTTCTCTTACAACTTTTTCGGTTTCCTGGTCTGATAGAAAATGGAGGCAATAGAGCTAGATGGCACTACTCTCGAAGGCGGCGGACAGCTCATTCGCATAGCCTTGGGTTTGTCAGCTCTTTGCAAAATCCCACTCAAAATCAACAACATCCGTGGCAAACGTCCTGGTGGAGGTGGCCTCAAGCTCCAACATATAACCAGCATACGTTGGCTTTCTGATGCAACAAATGCCTCAGTCGCGGGCGCTACCCCGAAAAGCAGGTTCCTTGAATTTATTCCTTCGACTGCAAATGGTGAAGATATCTCCACAGTATATAAAGAAATTCGTCAGCCGAACGGCATGACCTATCTCAGCAGCCAAATAACACAGACGACCCCCGGTGCCGTGGCTCTCGTCTTACAGGCCATTCTTCCATATCTCTTGTTCGGCGGTACCGCCCAGCCAAGCGAGTCCAGCAGCCCCTGTCCAATCACTTTGACCATCCAAGGCGGAACCAATGTCTCCTTCTCTCCCAGCATTGATTACCTCACTAACGTCCTTTTTCCCACCTTTCATCGGCTTGGGTTACCCAAAATCACGGCGACGCTTCACTCACGAGGCTGGTCTTCATCGTCCCACCAGCATCTTGGTTCTGTCACATTCAACATCCCACCTCTCCCTCGGGGGCGCCATGTGCCTGCTATCCGACTCCCAAACTCTAGGGGTCCGGTGACTCGTCTCATAGCCATAGTCGTTGCATATCCCGCCCTGCAATCTGCAATTCGCGAATGGCTTTCCTCCCTCGTGGATTTGATTATCCGGCCTCTTCTTCCGTCTAATCCTCCAGTTTCCATCGAAATGAACTTCGAAGCCAGCACCAAGCCCCAGCTGTGTTACGTGCTACTCGTAGCCATTACTGCGGACGGATGGCGGTTAGGGAGAGACCGGCTCATGGAAGGGAAAGGACTACGGCGAGGCAAAAAGAAAGCTGAGGATGGTGACGACAGTGGGATTATCCGAGCTCTGTTAAAGAGCGCGGTGGAAGACCTGGCGACCGAGTTAAGGCATCACGGTCCTCTAGATGAGTACGCACGAGATCAAGTGGTCATTTACCAAGCCCTCGCCGGCAAAGGGGGGGAGAAAGTTGGGAAAGACGGGGCCGAGGAAGTAAGCATTGGAAATTGCGGTGTGAAACCGAGCTTGCATGTTCAGACGGCGGAGTGGGTAGTGAGTAAGCTGTTAGGAGTGGAGATAGACGAGAATGGAGTGAAAGAGGGCGTGAGTTTCAGGGCTGGCGAGATGTTCAACGCGAGAAATGCAGATTAACGCATTAGTAAACTTAGCAAAATTCCAAGTGTGAGCTTCGAACTGCAGTATCTGACAACGCAGGTGTGTATTCGAACCATGTGAAAGAAAGATGTCGACAAAGGGTAAGTCTCTTGGGTCTCTCATGGGTCTATCTCTGGCGTAGGATCTTGACAGTTCTTACAGACTCACCGGAAGAGTGTGCCTTTACGCCCTAATTTCCGGTCAGTCGGTTACGACTGTTCAGCCTTGATGTTAGCCTTGCTTCTGGGCCATTATATAGTTCTTATATTCTACAGTAAACGAAGACATATTATAATTGCTTTTAGGTAACAGTTATAGTTATATATTAGTCTCTCCTCTAAAAAATTATATCCTATAAAGACATAATTCGAACGTATGATCATCCGCGAGGAATACCTAATACAAGGAGATGCAATTAAGCCTTTCCCGAATAACGCACGACCCACTAGCTTGTTTCCACGACACAAGCTTCAGCACCTACCTACATCATGATAGCAACTTAGGTTTCTTGTACACCACCAACGCCTATTCCATGATACAACAGACCATCACGGCCTTGAAGAGAGCTTGTCTTCGTGCTCAATAATCTACCCCCCTCAAGCCGTGCCCGGAAAGGAGGGTTTACGTCCGCTCTGTTACCAATGGTGCTGCTCCTCTCTGCTATCACTGAAGCTCTACAGCAACTTGAAGGCGGCAACTACTCTATCGAGTAATGTTATGGCGGCCGGGATACGGAATTGTCTCGCCTGCAACCTCGGTCCAGTCTATACCCATTCTCTTTCATTGTGAACGCTGTCGTCCATGCTTCGAAGTATAGGGCCAATGGAAACATGAACGATGTTGCCCGAACGCATTCCTTCCTTATGGGCGTCCGAAGGCTCTTTTTCTTTCTTTAAAATTGAAACCTGAAGGCGAAGTCAAACAAACGAGGCCAAGTGAGAAAGGTGCAAAAACTGACACACGCTTACGTGATGGGCACGGGAATTTTTGTGGTAGGATATTAACGGAACTCTTCTCTATCAGATCCCACCGCTACACCAAGGTTCGCATACCTTGGTGACAGAGGCTTACCAAGTTACAGTGACATTCAAACTTCACCATCCAAGAGTATATCAAGGACACCAATCGACTAAGTTTGAAAGTATGTAAGCTTTGCTTGATACAGGCTGTTTTCATGCAGATACATATATGCATCTCTCAGTTCCGGACTGTCTATCTACACCTGGAAAATGGAGCTCAAAGCGACTATAGCCGCACGGCCTGCCGCATCCTCAATACAAAAGAGGAATGAATCCACACTAAGGGATCATTATATACATGGAACAATGTCTCCGGGACGGTACTCCTACTATTGAATTACGCCGCCTTCGAAATAAGGACCGGATGGAGGACTAACAGTAACGGAACGATCAACGACGGAACTGACGTCGGTAAAGATTGTTCGGCAAGACGATTTTCAGGGCGATTTGGATATGCTGCTGCGGTCACTCTTGGCGATCTGGTTCACCGTACGCTCGAGATAGCTGCGAATTGCGTCACAGTCGCAGTCGACATGTTTGAGTAGTTCGCCTTTCAAGGCCAGCACCTCCTCACGCAGCATGGACTCGGAGGCCCGCAGCCTTGCGTTTTCTGATGCAAGGACCCTTGAGCGGGTTTGGATCTCTTCCGTCCACTCTTTCTTCTTCGCACGGCACTTGCTTGCAGCCATACGGTTGCGTTCCAGGAACTTCTCCCGCCTTGCTCCTTCGTCTTCCTCTGTGGTTTCCTCGCTCTTTTCCGCAACGGCCGAAAGATGGGAAGAGCCAGCGGCTGTAGAAGCTGAAGTCCAATGTGATTCTGCGGATGCTGCGGATGCCGCGGACCCTTGTCGAGGTCGGGTGTGATCGTCGTTCAGAAATCGCGTGTTCGACGGCGTCTTTTCTATCTTTGGCGGCATGGACCGTTGATAAACGGGCGGGAAAGATGGCGATGGGACGGCCGAAGGTCGTGCTGATTCAGGTTCCACCTTGTATATTTTGGTCGACCTCCGTCTCTTCTTGCCTCTATTCTCGAAGTACTCGGATTCGCAGGTTGTTGTCATAGGGCTAGGCTGAGCACTGTAATGACTTGTCAGGGAGTCTTTACGGTCCTGTTCGTAAACTATCGGAACACTCTCCAGCTTCGGAGAGTGTGATGTCGAGGGCGCCGTCTGGAAAGCCGGTGTCGACTCGGCTGAGAGGGAACTCCCGGAATCCGATGCCAGATTGGCGTGGTACAAAGGATTGAACACCTCTCCAGGCCTAACGGCTTGAGGCTGGTGCATGATTATGCTGTCTGGTCTCCAGACGGTGCTTGGAGCATAGCAGTCATCGCTTTGGCTGCTTTGTACTCCAGGGAAATAGGAATTTCCGATGGTGGAAGCTTGTTGATACGGGAGGTCAACAGACCCGTTGTCATGAAACGGCATTGATCCAAAAAAAGGGGTCCATTGTTGTTGATTGTCGATATCTTGTTGGTAATCGGTATTCCACATGCCCGCCATTGGTACCGGTCGTGTCAAGATGTCCATAAGAAAAAGAAGCGGCAGTCCTGCACAACAGACACAAATCGGGACGAGCTTTTGGATCCCCTTGGAGACCGGGAGCACGGGAGAACGGCCGCAGTTGGATTGTGTGACCGAGGTGAAACGGCTGCCTCTGCGACAGTGGAGGAACTTGAAAAGGACAAACGGGTATGTTTCCAACAGGTGTACGGCAGCTTGATCAGACGTCTGATGTGGAAGATGATATACAGATCAAGAGGCGAGTGGCGCCTCTTCTCGGAGAAACTGGGAGCAGCTGTTAATTGAAGGAGAGTCAGGTCGCCATGGCGCCAGAGTGAAGGCTGTTTGCAGGGAAAGGCCCTAAAGCAAGCCGTTCCCCGGAGAAGCATAGCAGGTAGGCAATGCTGGGCTAAGTGATTGGCGTTGCAGATGCTTGCCTCTGTGGAGGTTGGCGTTCTTGGTGGGCTGGGTCACCGCTCCAAGCTTGGTCATGCTGGCTTGTGCTGGCTGACGCTGTGTGCTGCGGGGACTGGGGTATCTCAGGCGAGCCGGCAACGGGTGGGATCGCAACAGCAGTGTGTACAGGCGGAGGTGACCGATCGCCACCGCCAGGGCGCGAGGAAAACGCCGGGAGCGTGGGAGGTTCCTGTACGTGATGCGGCAAGGCAGGCGGGCTGGCCTCGGAACCGCAAGGGGATGGGAGGTGGAGGTATTGCTTGCAGCTCGCCAGCATCCTCGGTCCCATGCGCGGGGGAAAGAGGCTGTTCTAGCCGGCATATCAGAACATCCAGAGCGACGTTTTGACGTGACCGCAGCGGCGGGATTAGGTTTGCACCCTCGCCTATGCATGCTAGCCGGCCGCACGCCGTACCTATGGCGCCCCTTAGGCCCCAACTAGTCCGGAGGCAGTTCCTGGAAGTACATGGATCGTTCCTGGAGGGGAGCGTGGAGTTTCCTACTGTAGGAGACCCTGCCGAGGTCCTCGTTGAAAGATTTCGGAGTGAATAGCAGATCCCCGGTCATGTAACTTACCTGGGTAAGTAATCTTTGACTCGAGGATCAGGGTGCTGTCAAACGCTTTAACGGACCATGACTAACATTACAGTGATATGAATATATCCCGCGCGAGAGGCCTTTCATGCTACCGGGGGTGCATGTCCTGTCATGTCCGCACAATACCTCTAACCAGCTTATCAAAAGCAAACACCTATCGTAATCTAAATACCTACTAACGATGACCACAGCGCTCTACGTTACTCTCCGCACTTTTCTCTCCACCCGCTGCGTTGGTACTCGACCAGCCCATCCTCGGCGCCTACCCGGCTACGGAAGCACGTCGGCTTAGGTGATAGATCATTCCGCCGTCGGAATTCTTCCGCTTATGCAGAGTCTTAGCTCGAGCAGCTTCAACAGTTCGGCCCACCAGTCAAAGTCGTGACAGGGTGTCATATTACCTCGTACTCGCTGATAGGTCCTGCTCTCTGCCTTCGTACGCTTCTTCGGAACCATCTAAGAGTTATTTAGAGTTGCTGACAACATCCCGCACAACAGGTTGGAACGCTGGAGGACGGTCGCCGATCCAGACCATTCCTGTTGCTTTTCCACAATATGACCCTTCTTTGGTTCGCTACCTACAGCGAGCATTTCAAACGCCGTTAAGAAACCCCGTCGGCGACTTGCAGCAGGTCGCCGTTCCATGCCGTTCCCTCCTGTTGCTGACCCATTCACCGAGCCGGCAAGTGAAGAGGGCTTGCTCTTCCCCTTCTGCTCATGCGCTGTACTTTCATACTGTGATGGACGACCAGGGTGCCCATGGATTTGGATCGAAGATCGCCGAGACTAATGTGTTCTGACCCAGCCAGGCGGCACGATAAGCCCCATGATTTGACGGGGCTAAGGAACGGTAGGTTAACTAGGTACAGCAGTTCCTTGTTTTAACCGGTCTTGCTACTCTAGCGAGCCGAGAGTCACTCTCTGCTCACCTTGGTTCTCCAGCGACTGCAACGCCCAGAGACCTCGTTAACGTAGCACAGCACCTTATGCAGCTCGTTACATCGCGCGTTGAAGACGTCTAAGAGAATCCAGCTCCGCGCGGAGACAGCTTCATGGCCTCTACACCGTTCAACGCAGCTGGTATGCTCCGCCCTGTGACCGACGCAGATAAATCGCGTTGCCAATGAGCATATTTACCTAAAGGCTAACGGCCCGCATTGGTCCCCAAAGACGACATTGTACCTTACCCACCGGGACGAGGTATCTCATGAGCCTCTGAGTCTCGTCTCATAAAAACCTTCGATTCAAACATAATTCTTCAAGATGAAGCTACAACACGTTTTGTGGGTGACTTCTGAATGCATGAAAAGTCAAGGCGCATAGTTCCTTACCGTAGTAATGGCTTGGCGTACCAATCTCCGTTGAAGATATCTAAACCTCAGTAACCGAGCCCCCTTTTCTTTCATCTTTGTATCGTTCAACCGGCGATCCTTATCTTCCTCTGCCGCAGCATACAACACATGAATTGTGTTCCGCTTGGCTTAGAGGAGAGTCATATCATGATGGCCTGTCGAATCAGCGGACGTGACGCGCCATCACTGATCTGCGGTATACATCTATGCAGTGCTTTATCTCAACTGCTTTCATACTAGCAGTGGCAGCCGGTGATGAGCTTACTGTCTAGCAAACAATGATGATGTGCGAACGTTCCGGATCCACCGACTAAGCGGCAGGTCAGGACGCGCGTGTCGGAGGGAGAGTGTTGAGGCGCGAACAATGGAGTCCCGCTAGTCAGTGGTTGGGGGAGCTGTTCACCCGCACTTTGTGGCATGATCATGGACGACGCTGGTGGAGCTTACGGCTGCCGCCCCGCTATCCGCTAGGCATGGAGAAGGTGCAGTGATGGCGTACGTGCGATCATTAGGTACAGTTACTGTGGCTAACACTGAACTAGTAGCCATTGGCCTCACTCATGGCCCAGGCTCCCAACCGCTTTGCAATCGTCTTCAGCAAACACAACAGCAGTTTGGTCGTACCCCTAGGTTTGAACCGGTTTCCTGCTCTCCAGAGTTCCTCTTGTAAGTATTTGAAAAACTACTATTTACTGTAATTAATTCTGTGCACCTTTGCTATGGTGTGCCGGCAACTGACCTACATCGCTATAGGTCCTCTCATACACAAAAAGAAGAAATATAATAAATGAGGATTTGCATTCTATTGAAAAGGGGGGTAATGTTCATTTTTGTAAAACGACATGGAGACCAGCGATAGCGTGTGGATATCCACAAGAACTCGTAAGCTGACACCCTTGACCAATCCGTCGTGAATACAGGGGATCTCTTACCTCACCTCTGTCGAAAAATGTCGAGACTGGCCAAGGATAGCTTGAAATATATTCCTGCAGATCAAGCCAGGAACTTGTTTTGCTCTGCCACCGTTCCACGCCAGGGGCGCGGTCAAGAACAAGGCTTTGTGCCGCTCTTCTGACTGCCTCAAGTGCAAGCGATCTCCTGGCCAGCTCGGTTAGTTCGGTGAATGACACAAGGTTCTGTGAATTCCAGCAAAACATGACAAGTGCCGCGCGAGCATCCGAATCCGAGTTCAACTCAAGCGCAACAACGGTACATAGCGAGCCGAACATCCTAGATCTAGATCATCGGCAAGATCAACTCAGAAGTACCACTCTTGTAGACCTATTAGCCTATCTTTCGATGCCACCAGCCTTTCTGTGAAGTACAATCTACGCAACATCCACTTTCCGAGTATCTTGCGTGGTATGTGGCTTTAGGGAAGTGCATGTGGACGCGCTCTTCATACGGCTGCGACAGGATATACAAGAGTAAGGAGCTCAAGCTGCAAGCCGCACCGCATCCCCTTGGCCTAGCCGTCGGCTCTGCAAGGCTGAGCTGAATGAGCGAGACGGGCTGAAAGGCATAACTAGGGGACCGCCAAAAGGAACCAAGCAGGGGTTATCCTCTTTTTCTCCTTGTTTATTTTGTTAACTTACGGAACCGCGGGTCACTATTCAAAACCGGCTTCCGCCGCTATAAAGGTCGGAGCAGGCCTCTTCCGCCGAAAGTGGAGAAGGAGGTGGACTGCCCAGACATGGAGTAGAACGTTTAACAGTCGGTAATGCACGAGCAACCCGCCCCGCCACGGACGGCATCGTTAGAGCCGGGGTAACTAAAGTACGTACCCACATCCGGGGGACGGGGAAAGGCCCGGCTCCGGCGGGTACGAATAACTAGGTAGTTACCTAAGGTCACATTTTAGATGGTGACCCGATTTGCTTTCGTGCGGCTCCAGTGCCGGCATTCCAGCCGAGCCATCAGCCGGCGGAGTCCTGCCACTTGCCGTCCCGAGGTATCACCACCGTCATGAGATGGAAGAGCATGCTACGCTATGCCTAACCGCTGCAGTGATACAGTAGGTCATGTCCCTCGTGGCGCATACGTTCGATTCAGGGGGGTGGACAGGATCGGCGCTGCTGACTAGAAATTTAGCGCTATGAAAGGTCAAGTCATGTGGCCTGCGGACACTTGTTAACAGCAAAAGATATGCGTAAGGCGAGACCGGAGCTCGCGGCTGTGAATAATCGAGACTCTGCTCAGGATACTGCCATTACTGCTATCACTGCCAGAAGATGTCCAGTTTCAACCCAAACAACGCAACGGCGGTCAACCGCATGCGCAGTGTCCTCATCCTTCGTGATGCATGCCAGGAGGTAACGAAAATGGAAGAGATAGATGTCAATACACAGACTTCGCAAATCTGAAGCTGGATATGTTCTGTACAAGAAGGACAGGCTGACCAGGGATTGCAACCGGTACTTGGTCACAAATCTTGGACCATGCATGTATGATCCATCTCACAATCCACCTTGTATAAAGTCCGTCCTCCGTCGGGGCTATGCTGAGGGGCGTACAAGTAGTGGATACGAAGGCTGTTGATGAGTGATCCTTTTCGTATTCTTCGGCAGTTTTGGCCGTACTGCCGATACCCCCATGTCTACATCTGATGCAGCTGAAAGGAAGAGGGCTTGTCTCTCGGCGACTGGAGGGACTGTAGGCTGCAGGCCAAGAAGCCTCAGAAGGGTGCAGATCCTTCTGCAGTCAGAACATCATAACGTAGCACTTTCAGGAAAATGATTCTTAAAGATAGCGTCAACACGCCGTAGATTAACAAGATGAACTGATAGCAATACCTCTGACGGCCCATACAATATCGTACAACAACTCACACGTGATACTACGTCCTCACTCCTTCCTTTGCCCTTGCTTTCCCATCCTCTCCATCTCGTGCATATCCTTGCCGCTCATCCCCAGTTCCTCATTCGCCTTCTCCACCAACCGGACCGCTTCGTCCATCACGTCAAACCCAACCCTCCAGCTCCGAAGGAGCACGCCCTTCTCACCCATGATTCTCTCCGCTCTGGCCCATCTCTGCTGCCACAAGAATTCTTTCTTGCTGACGAGCTGGTTGGCAGGAGGACCGTTGGGACCAAGGCCAGAGTTCGCGGGACTCTTCACGCGGGCGCTGCCCTCGGCATCCGGGTGATCATCATGACCGGTTCCGGTGCTGTACCGCTGCGACGGCGATGAAGGATAGCCGAGAACTGATGTCACCTTGCTAGATGCGGCGTTAGCTGCAGAAGCAGGGTACGAGGAGATTGCTCTGCGCGGCGGGGGCGCTGGAGGTGCTACTCCGTTTTGTGGGCTTGAGGTGCTCAGCCCTCTTGCACTGTTCGGGTTTCTGGCAGATGGAGATGTTCCATAAAGATAGGAGGAAGCGGAAGGGAGATTATTGTACGCCGACATCAGCTTCTGACGAGCACTGGCAGCATAACTTGACTGGGCCAGGGGCGGTTTAGGAGGCACTTCTGGTCTCGACGAGTGAGAGACCTCCTGTGACAACGGACTGGATCGATTAGGCTGAGAATTACTGGGCGTGAGGTTTCCCCGTCGTGGAGGTGGCGGCGGCGGTGTCTTCCTCTCAGCGGCTGCGCTTGCGGACTTCTCTTCCGAATTTCCACGCAAGGCTTTGGGTTTTGGGGGTGGGGCAGGCGGAGTGAACTTCGCAGTGGCCTTGTTTGCAGGCGGACTTTGCGTGGGTGTGTAAATCTGGCCAGACTGTGACCGAGCTGGTAGTTGTTTTTCTTTTCCGGGCTCCACGTCATCGTCAGAGAAGTCGATCAGGTTTCCAACTGGAGCCTCCATGCTTTGGGCCTGCGGGGCAGGCGGTTCCGACGTTCTTCGTGGCGGAAGTTGCGGTCTCTTCTGTGGTGCATCGGATTCGGTACTGGCGGCCCATTGATCCAGTCCCTTGTTCTTGTCCTTTTCCATATCGCGCAACGAAGCAGCGATAGCAGCTTTCAAGTCGGCGTCATCCTCTTCATTTAGATGATGAAGGGATTTGGAAAGCTGAGCGCTGTTTTGTCCGCTGCTACTTCCATTTGATCTGATTCCAGTGAGTGGGCCCATCGAAGAGTCAAAAAAGCCTTTGGATTGTGTAGTGGTCACATCTCTTATGAAAACGGCGAGTACGCGCCCCGGATTTTCGAGGACAAAATCGGTATAGACCTCCAAGTCGGCTTCTCCGCTATCGCCAACGAGGATAAATTTCCTTTCTGGGAAATCATTTGCGATCCTATCAAGCGTTCCTTTCTTACGCTCAGCAACTGGTTCGAAAATGCCCTGCAGCATACCGCTGTATTGCTTGAGATGGAAAGAACCGGGCGGCAGTCCGGCCATCTTGAAGAACTTGGTCAGTACCGGATATATTTGCCATGGAGAGTTCGAGACATAGTGAAATTTAACACCCAATTCGTACATGCGGCTGTACCATTCCTTGACCCCCTCAATTGTCAGGTCATTCAGCTCTCTGATAAACACATTACGGAAAATTTCTCGCGCGCCACTGCTTATAGCGGAGTGCTTGATAGTATCGTCAATATCACTGATGAGCGATACACCTTTAGGCTCAGTAATGATAACCTCCTCGGTTGCAGAAAGCGAATCGGTGGCCAAGATTCGGACGTGTGTGGGTACAAAATCCAGCGCGGCTCGCAGATTGAAATGACCTGCATTATCCGTGTACACCGTTCGTTGCCTTGAGATCTCATCATTGTAGAAGAATACACTGATAGGGGTGTTGCCAAGAGGATTCGCTAGAAAAGGTCTCAATCGCGCCATAAGATGTCGATTCGCAACGGCCAGTTCGTCTGGACTCATGTTTGCAGGCTGATTCCAGGAGGCGCGCTTTTGGAGAGCGGTAATTGGAGGGTCATTTTCCTCTTTCAGCGAATCGGTAGATATAGCATGTGCTAGCCGATGAGCATGGTTACCGCGACGCGAGTCATTCCGGGGCGAGTTTGCCCGACTCTCAAGGTCATATGCGCTGACACTCGCCGTGGGATCTTCGCTATATTGTCCCTTTCCAGCGGCTGCCGCTTCCGCTTCCCCTTTCCGCAAAATACTTTCTGCTTCTTTGGAGATCTGCTCTTCCTCGTGTCTTTTGGACCTCGCTTCCAAGGGATTTCGCGATGGACTTGGGCTCCGGCTACCAAGACTACCACCGAGAGTATTTCCTTGGGGTCCTCTCCCGGTAGGGGCAGGGATACCTACCAATTGTCTGGCCAAACCAATGAAAAGCCTATGCTTCCTTGTCATCGGGCCCTTGTGGGGACTGTACACCCATCCTCGCACGTTAACATCCACTATGGCGTTGTCACTTTCATAATTTTCCCATTGTTGTTTCCAGAATTCCGCATCCCCTTCTCCAGTGGTATCCCGAGAGTCGCGACCAGCGCCACCGACCTCCTGTATGGTCCCTGGCTCCGCGCTCGGCTTTTTCTTTACGTGCTTTCTCGCATAGCTAGGAAACAAGATCATTTCCTCGTCGCCGGACCTGACGACCGCGGCGTCAGGGTATCCTCCTTCCTCCCCCTCATCCCAAGTCGGGTCTCTCGAAGTCCACCCTTGTCTATAGCTCTGGGTGTATGCTTGTCGTAACTCATTGGCAGCTTTCAGATACCCGGCAAGCTTCCTGCGCCTAGACCCGGGCTCCCGCGTCCAGCTAGAGGGGCTTTCATTTCCAGCATCCTCGTCGTAACGACTATTCATGTCTCGGGCCTTCCCACGGCTCACCAGTGCATTCTGTGCTTGTCTTCCCGAGAGCGATATCCCTTTGCTGCCGAAGATGCCCCTCTCCCGTAGCAGGCCAAGTATCTTACTGCCCCCTTTTTGCGCCTTCTTGGCTCGCCGATAAAGTATGTACCTCCAGATCCGGCTTTGAGCTTTGTGCCGCAAGGACGGAAGAGTCTCGTGCTTGAGCTTGGAGAGGTGGATGCGTGCTCGGGCACGAGCACGAGGGAAGATCAGGCGGAGGAGGGAGGTGGTGCCGTGGGCGGTTGGCTTGCGAGATCGTGGGGGCGCCAGCTTCGCGTGCGTACGATAGTTTGGAGAGCGACCTGTTCAAGGAGTGACTAACAAGAGAGAGGTACTGAAGTGAGGAAGACTCGGAAGGAAGGATGAGAGGGAAGAGAATGCCAAAGAACCTTCACATGCTACTCCATGGGCTTCCACTTGCATGACGTTGGGCTTATATTAGGAGGATTCCGGTGCACGGACGGAAGGCCAGCCTCGTCGCCTTATTTTCGCCTTAGGCTTCCGGGCTTTCAGGCTTCTTAGCGGGGTCGCCGTTCCACCCGGGCACGGCTTGCCGACATCGGCTTTTGATCGGGAAGTTTTCGCATGATGTTATGGCTCATAGCTGGTTAGTCACAATCCTCGGAGACCCCACATCCTCTGTACATACATCCTCGATTCCCCTCTAAACGGCTGTCTGGGGTACTCTGTACGTCTACCTTCTAGCCCCAGCATTCCGACTTCTCAATTCGTCTATAGTCCTATCGCTCGACTCAGCGAAGCGACAATGAGCCTCATTCCTGATCCCACTGCGGATCTGCACTGGTCAGACTATCGAGGAGCGATTCACGAAATATTCTCCCAGAATGCGCAAAAGCATCCAGATAGGTGTATGTGCCTTCAATCCCTCAGCAAATAGACAATGAGCTGATGCCTCGGCAGTATGCGTGGTCGAAACCGCCTCAAGCACATCCCCCCGGCGCGAATTTACATACCGACAGATCGATGAGGCCACCAATATCCTGTCACACCACTTGATTCAGAACGGCATAGAACGAGGCGATGTCGTTATGGTCTACTCTTCGCGGAACGTGGACTTAGTCATAGCCATAATGGGTGTGCTGAAAGCAGGGGCGACGTTCTCTGTCATCGATCCGCAATACCCTCCAGATCGCCAGATTATTTATCTGGATGTTGCGCAACCCAAGGGCCTGATAATATTGCAGACGGCTACGGAAGAGGCGGGCCCCTTGTCCGACTCCGTTGACACATACATAAAGGAGAAGCTCCAGTTGAAGGTTACGGTGCCTGGATTGAGACTTCAAGATAATGGACAACTTGTTGGCGGGGCTACACAAGGCTCTGGAGACTGCCTTGAGCCGCAAAAGCCGCTAGCGACCAAGTTCCCTGGAGTGATCGTTGGCCCGGACTCCACTCCTACCTTGAGCTTCACTAGTGGAAGTGAGGGGAGACCAAAGGGGGTCAAGGGAAGACATTTCTCGCTCGCGTATTACTTCCCGTGGATGGCAGAGACCTTCGGCCTTTCCGAAAACAGCAGGTTTACTATGCTCAGTGGTATCGCGCACGACCCGATCCAGCGCGATATCTTCACCCCCTTGTTCCTCGGAGCGCATCTCTTAGTCCCATCCCGTGAGGACATTCAACACGAAAAGCTTGCCGAGTGGTTCGCAAGAGAGCAACCTACGGTTACCCATCTTACCCCTGCTATGGGGCAGATCCTCGTAGGCGGCGCGATGGCCCAGTTCCCTTCTCTGAAATCTGCATTCTTCGTTGGTGATATCCTCATCAAGAGAGACTGCAGGAGGCTTCAAGAGCTAGCAGTAAATGTCAGCATCGTCAATATGTATGGCACTACTGAGACCCAACGTGCAGTCAGTTATTATAAGATCCCGAGCCGTGCGGAAAATCCGCAATTCCTGGATCATCTTGGTGACGTCATCCCTGCTGGTAAGGGTATGAAAGACGTCCAACTACTAATCGTCGACCGTGAAAACCGCAACAGAATATGCGACATTGGTGAGAGCGGGGAGGTGTATGTCCGAGCCGGTGGTCTCGCGGAAGGCTACCTTGGTCTGGACGATATGACTGCCCAGAAGTTCTTGTACAACTGGTTTGTCGACAATGACAAGTGGGTCAAAGAGGACGAAGAACGCGTACGGGCTCAGGGTGGACCCGAGCCATGGCGTCAGTTTTACAAAGGCCCTCGGGATCGCATGTACCGGTCCGGTGATCTGGGAAAGTACATGGAAGACGGCAATGTCAATGTCACTGGACGGGTTGACAATCAGGTCAAAATCCGCGGGTTCAGAATCGAACTTGGGGAGATTGACACCCACCTGTCTCAACACCCCTTGGTTCGCGAGAATGTGACGCTCGTCAGGCGAGATAAAGATGAGGAGCCTACACTCGTCTCATACGTCGTTCCGGAAATGAAGAAGTGGGCGCAATGGCTTGAGGAGAAGGGCTATTCTGAACCGGCAGAAGACAACACCAAAACCCCAATGATCGGTATGCTGAAGCGGTTCAAGATGCTCCGTGATGATGTGCGGGAAACGTTGAAGACTAAACTGGCTTCCTATGCCGTTCCTACCATGATCATCCCTATGTTGAGATTTCCTTTAAATCCTAACGGTAAGATTGACAAGCCCGCTCTGCCATTCCCTGAACCGTGGGAGCTGGCAGCTGCCGCAGGTCGGAGTTTGTCTCAGAGTGCACCCCAGCTCAGCGAGACCGAGAAGAAGCTTGCCGAGATCTGGGCGTCTCTCATCCCGCGCCTTAGTGTCAGAATGATTGATCCCGATACCCGCTTTTCTGATGCTGGGGGTAACAGTATCACGGCCCAGCAATGTCTCTTCAAGATCAGGCAGACATGGCAAGGCGTCAACATCCCCATGCGGGCTTTCCGTGACCCGACGCTGCGTGAACTTGCCCAGGAGGTCGATCGCTCTCTTGATCCGATTGGTCTCATCTATTCTGGCGAACCTGATGGTCTGCCTGAGCAAGACGAGTCATACTCCAATGATGCCGTGGAGTTGATCAAGGAACTCCCACAAAGTTTCTCAACCGCAGAACTGCCGTCTAAACCGGTCTTCTTCCTGACAGGTGCCACCGGCTTCTTGGGCGCCTTTATCCTGCGAGATCTACTCCAGCGCGGCGTGAAGGTGTTTGCCCACGTGCGCGCCAAAACCGCGGCTGATGCGCTCAACCGTATTGTTCGCACATGCAAGGCATATGGAATTTGGAATGATTCTTGGACTGATCAGATTGTGTGCGTGACTGGCGATTTGGAGAAGCCAAATCTGGGTGTTACGCCTGATGTATGGGACCGGCTGGCAGAGGAGGTTGATGTGGTCATTCACAACGGAGCTCGCGTTCACTGGGTACGTTTTCAACATCGCTATTTCACGTTGATTCAACGCTGATCGGAATAGGTCCTTCCGTACACAAACCTGCGCGCCGCTAATGTGCTCAGCACGTTGGCAGCGATTTCTCTGTGCGCAACTGGGAAACCCAAGCAGCTCGGATTTGTGAGCTCTACCTCCACACTCGACTCGGAGCATTACATCCATCTCTCTGAGAAGGGCGAGCTTGTGCAAGAGTCGGATGATCTGGAAGGCTCTCGTAAGACACTCAGCACTGGCTATGGTCAGTCTAAGTGGTCTAGCGAATATCTCATTAGAGAAGCCCGTCGGCGCGGCCTGCGCGCCATCTCCGTTCGTGCAGGATATGTGCTTGGTGATCCCGAAACCGGAACCACCAACACGGATGACTTCTTGATCCGTCTTTTGAAGGGCTGTATTCAGCTTTCCGCCCGTCCCGCCATCCAGAATACCATCAACATGGTTCCTGTCCCACATGTGGCGCGCCTTGTCGTTGCGGCTGCTCTTCATCCAGACCACACTGTCGCTCAGGTCACGGCGCACCCACGCCTTACGATGGAGCAGTACACTGCTTGCCTTGCTACTTACGGGTACAACGTGCCCCTACTGGAATATTCTGAATGGGCCAAGCGGCTGGAAGCGTACGTGGAACAGGGGGACAAGCAGGAGGAGCACGCCCTCCTGCCTCTGTATCACATGGTGACCACGTCATTGCCTGAGGACAGCAAGGCGCCCGAGATGGACGATCGCAATGCCGCTGATGTCTTGAAGAAGGATGCCAAGGAGACGGGAGAGGACTGGAGTAAGGGTTCGGCAGTCACTGAGGAAGCGGTGGGGATTTACCTGAGCTATCTCATCCAGCTCGGATTCCTGCCTCCGCCGAGCACGCAGGGCGAGAGACCACTGCCAGAGGTCACAATTGATGAGGTGCAGAGGGCAGCATCAAGCGGCATTGGCGGAAGAGGTGGTGCGGGTGCTAAGTAGGGGTGCTGCATGTGCAGATACCCAGCGGCATAAGTTTCGCATGTACGTGCCTTGTATACCATAGATCTTGTGATGCCATCGGGACACAAGATCAAGCAGCTATATAGTGATTTCGGCGGCGTTAACGAAAAGCATTGCAATCTTAATCCACCTGTACAAACGGTATTCATTCGCTCTCTCATTTCAGATTATCCATCACCTTCTCGAGCCATAATCTCACTGGCATTGGCTCTTTGATGACCACGACTCTTGGGTCTGTTCCCGGATGGATCCATCTGCGAAGCTCGGCCTTTCCTTTTCTTTTGCGCCAATTACTCACTTCCACGGGTACCGAATGCTTCGCATCTGCCTTCTCCCACTCGCCCTCCAACAACCTAATTGTGATCTGCAGACGTTTTCCCGTTCCACTCCCTATCCCATCAGCAACCCGCAGTGTGATTGTTATCCCACACTCCCCTGAACGCAGGGAGCCTAGGGCTTCCTCTGCAGTCGGTCTTCGCCTTGGGCGCATCGTCTATCACATCACTTCGCTACCTGGCCATTTTCTCCGCGCAGAACTTCCCGGCCTAGCTACCAGCGGAGTTGCCTCCTGGGCTTGCTTGGTGACACCCGAGGGTGGCGGGAAGCCGTGCGTGCATCTGAAGTGGCCTTACACCAAACTCGCGAGGCCGGTGATTAGCGTACGCATTGCTTCTGCTGACGGAAAGCTTGAGCCCTCTGTTCCTGCCAATCAATGGCTATCTTGAACCTGTTAATCCTCTTCACTAAGACACGGAAGAAATCACGCTAACCACCGGCTGCGCTGTGGTGGTGTACATACATATGCACGGTCGATGTACCTGCAGCCTCCCGGCATGGGCTTGAATCCATGAGCGCAGTTCGAGAGGACGGGATCAGATGTCGGATTACTTTGTATGAGATCCCTTCTGCCTAAACGTCGCACCAATATGCAGGAAGAATAGCGGGTTGCTATACCCAGGCCGTGGTCTTACCCAGGCCGTGGTCTGCTTCCAGTAGTTTAGGCTAACCGAGTGGTCGATCCCATATACTGTTTTCTTTTTCCATCCATGGCAGCCCTTCGGGCGGAAGAGGACGTCGTGTAACATCGTTACATGTCTCCACGCCATAGGCACGCGGTTGGTCAAATGTGAACTGTGTTTCACTTTATCCTAGGCAGGTTACTCTCTTGCTTTGGCTAGAGCTATTTACTACAAGTAACTTGCAACACGCCCTATATACTGCCTTTTTTATCAAATGAAAGTTCTTCTGGCAGCTCTTTACTATACCCTCTCCCACTTATTCCCCAGAAGCATTCGATCCTCAATCTCAACGTCCTCAGAATCTGGGATCGAGGCATCTTGCTGTGGAGCATCTTGCTTCCTGTCCCTGAACATCATGCCCAAACGTCCAGCTTCGTCAAAGCTACAAACGCCAGCTGCTACGCCAGAAGAGAAACGAGTCAAATATGAGGATTCTCCGCATCAAGGGGATAATGTCGATTCTGTTGATAATACTACGCCAACTGTACGGCAGAACCTGAAGGGTAGGTCGTCACAATCTCATGCTCCTTCTCCTTATATCTGTGAGCAATGAGGTACAACGTTCGGACACTCGCATATATGCCCGCTAGGTCGCATGAACTCTAGTCTTCTAGGGCCTCCTGATCATGAAGAAGGGATTGCGGACCCCTCGGGCGGCGCGGCGAACGAGCGAGAAGAGCGGCCTTCCACGCCACCCCTGGAATTCAGCATAAGTATCCCATAGCCAAAAGACCCAGGCGTTGGCTCACGGTTCGAGCAGTTGGTGGAAAGTACGTTAAAAGTCTTGATCATCCCGCCATACCTCCCTGCTAGACCCCTCACGTACGTGGATTTGCCGCCAGCCAAAACTAACATACGAAAGTCTGCTGTGAAGAGGAAAGCCGTACGATTTTCGACCACTAATACTGCATCTGGGGTCAAGGGAAGACAGGCCAGATGTTTCGGTTCGAAATCTTAATCATGCCGCGCGTTTCCTGCTTGAAATCGTTCACTGACTGTCATCGCGTCTTAGGCACATCTGAGTCTCTAATAGACCCCGCGGTCTCTATGGACGAGGAAATACGGAGCAGATGGACTTGTATGGAAGAGTCTAAAGTTGAAAATGGAAAACTTTCACGGAGAGTACGACGGGGTTGAAGCACTCGACCGAATTGAAAAACAACTGGCCGACGAAAAATCTTCCGTGGCAGGATATTTGAAGAAAATTCGAGAACACGGGCAACGGATAGTAGCGCATGTCGAGATGGAGGGACGAAGGCGCAAAGCTGCGCGAAACTCCAAAATTTGTAGTCTACGGAAGCAAAAAGAGCACACTAGAGAGATGTTGAACGACATCAACCGGGCGACCGAGGAGATAGCAAACGAGCTGCATCGGGTACAGCGGGAGTCTATGGACGCCCGTGAAACTCTGCCCATTCTGTTTTCATCGGTAAGTCGATCTTTTTTTTTCCCTTCATTTTCTCACATTCTCTCCCTTCCTTTGTGCTAACTGATGCCTAGTCAAGTGACGAGCAGCACCACAAAGGTTCAGCTGCCGATCTTCTGACTTCTCCCGGCTCACAATCCTTCTCTCAGTCACAGCCTAAAGACGTAGGTGATAAGGAAGATGTTCACGCAAAGCCTATCCCTACCAGGCCCAAAGCTCGGTGATTAGCAGGATATAGCGGTTCAGCATCCATAGCTAAGACGTACGTGTTGCCAGTAACAGCTCTAGTCAGGAGTCTGTTCCACCATCTTCCTCATAATACTCTATTAGGCCGACGGCGGGCAAAGAGTATCAGCATTCACCGGGAATTAAACTGAGTGTCATCCAAAGGCCGTAGTAGAGCATGGCATCGTGAAGGACAGTCTCGAGGGTATGATATAAGCGGGTTACGCTGCTGCGAACATCTGACTTAGCAAGGGGGGGAAAGTCGAGGGAAAGTCGAGGTGATATGGCGAAGCCTTTAATGTTTGTTTAGATATCATTCTTTATTGTCAAGCTTAATATTCCTTTCCAGTAGCCTCTAGATAACACTGTTACGTGCATGGCTTCTTCGCTGTAACAAATCTAGATGAAAGAATACTGGCTGCAAGGCGCAAAGGTACATGGGAATCATCCCTCTCTGTCCGACTTCACCTCACATATCGGCTCCTTCCTGTGTACTCTGCGTGATGGGGGGTCATATCTTTGCTTTCCTTTCAGGTGAATCAACCTTGGAAATGAGAGAAGCCGCCAATCCTCCCAGAGATGAGGGCGCAGGGCGAAGGATCTTCTTGCTTGCGACAGAAGGCTGCTTGCCTTTCATTTCCTCCGGGTACCGACAGATTGATAGGCCATAACGTCGGCGACCTCTGTACCTGTTCCTCGGGACCCTACTGTTTCAAGGACTCTAATAAGCTTGTTACGCCTACGATATGCCATTCTTTCGAAAGCTGTCTAAGTTTTAGCCTGAGGTTTGTAATTCTAAAAGGTTCTGGCCTAATGAACCAGGATAGCCCTCTGAATCACAAGAACTAAGAAAGTCCAGAAAACAATCAAATCAAAGGGGTGGTTTCGCAATCTCTCTAAAAAGATGGTTGGCAGTAAATGTAAGTGATCTAAACATGCATATGGCAGTCTTTTCTCGGCAACGAGAGGGATACCGGGGGAATTTGCCGGTCTCATATCCTCAAAGTGGATCTTCCGCCGTCCCCCGGGCTATATTCAGAGGTAACATGTCATTCTGGTCAGAGCCGCCCCAGGCGAACACCCATAGCTGCCTCGATCAAGCGTAGACATATTTTGATTCATCCGGGGCGAGGAGCTCTGGAGCACCAACGCGCTACTGCTGGGACAACCCCGGGTTAAGGTTGTCTTTCACTCCTGTTCCCTTCCACGAGGCCCAAGTATAGCCCTGGTAGCATATTGGAAGAGAAGTCCGCATATCGGGGGAGGAGCGGATCGGCGCCTTCGTCCCGCGATGTCTCGCAACGCACGGCGGCCTCCCGGCGGAGACCCCATGCTGACGACCAAGTCCTCTCCAACCTTCCGGAAACCTGCAGGTGAACATATCAGAGGGCCACTGGCCTGCTCAGTAGGCAGCAAAGATCATTTCTGGTCGTATGTGTAGGTATTTACCGAGCGCTGATGAGCTTATGATACTTCAGGTCATGTCTCGACCGCTTACCTCCTTCCCGGCTGGCCATCAAGGCTCCTGGTCCCCTTCAATAAGAGCCTGGTACAGCGACTTTGCTCATGCCACCCGGCTTCATTCGTCCACATGTCCTGCCCACTCGCTCACGGGAGGGTGAGTTCACACGGCCGTCCGGGGTAGAGTCTGAGGCTAATCCCCACCCCCCTTTCTCAAAACACATCTCTTACATCTGCTCCCCCGAAAAACGGGTATCGTCTGTATCTTGTTGGTTCACTCTGCGCACTTATCCTCTCGCCACTTGTCCTTGTTTCGACGAAAGGGTGAAACGAAGCCCCGTAGCACTTTTAACCCCCCACCGCTGACGCTGGCCGGAAACAAGGGGACGCGATGTTCGAGTTCAAAAAACCGGTCACCAGAACGCAGATCCGCGTCAAACAGCAGCCGAATGCAACTGCTGCTCAGCAGGCAAGCCTGGCGACGCCGCCCAGCACGGGGCCCCACGATGCGAGTGATAACTCAGTCGGGGTTGAAGAAGAACGTGAGGGATGCCATTCATTTAGCGATATCGAACGCTAGTGCTGACTTCTGAATTCTGTCTTCCAGCTTCCTCTGCTTCGCACCAATATGCGCCATTCACTGAAAAAAGAAAGAGGCAGGATACCATGTATGATGACGAAGAAATGATCACGGCGTGTGCCAAGGTGCGTACCGCTCTCTTTCTCTCCGAGCACCCCCTCGGGAAAAGACTGCGGCTCGAGGAAGAGGAAAGCCGCGATGACCAATCGAGGCACGATGTAGAGGGAAAACTTCATGACACGGCCATGGATGCGTTGAGGAAGCGAAAGCAAAAGCTCGAACGCTGGGATCCCGCGGCCATACGCAAATTGCGGGACGATGCCATGGAGGCTACGCTAGACGAAGCACTGAAGAATCTAAAAGATATCGCGCAAGAAAGGAGAAAGAGGAGAAAAATGGAGGAGATGTGGCAAATGGAAGAAGATAGGATCCATGGGGAGATTGAACAGGCTCAAAGAAAGTTGGAGGCGACGATGGCAGAAGTTTTCAGAGAGGTGGGGTTGCATTCGACGAGGAAAACGAGCGAGCTCATCGCAAACCTCGAGAAACATCTGAGCAACCAAAGGGACGTCAGTGATCTCTTTGTCGCTGATCATGCGCGTTGTCCTTCCCCGGCGTCAGTCCATGTTGATGGAGCTCTCGATGATATACCGCATTGCCCTTCTGACCGGCGGACATGCAGTTCTCAGACCTCGTCGCCATCACCCCAGATGATCGAGGAAGACAGAGAGCTCGCGCCCGATGCAATGCAGAAGATGAAAATGCTTCGATCCAACAAGAAGAAGTTGTTGTTGACGAAACTGGTATGCGACAACGGTGATTGGCTGGACAATCCGTATTTCCCCGTCTCAAAAAGCCTCCGTGCCGAAGGAGACTGTACAACCGGAAGTCAAAAGTCCAGTTTGACGGAACGACAAGCCGATAGCATAGGCCAGGGGAACCGGTATTGGCGAAGAGACATGCTCAAGTCCGTGAAGTCTCAACTGATGAGTTTGCACGAACGGTACCCGGACGTGCCAGTATGCACGTATAGCCTCGTGGTCACCGAACGGAGCACTTCTTCAATTCTGGAATTGCTGGAGAGCCTGTATCTTCAGCTTTCACAGGATCTTCAAGAGGGAGTAACATCGATAGTGGATCGAAAGGCGAATATGATCGCCATCTACTCTGCTGCCGTCTCGCATGATACAGCACCGGAAATCATCATCAACAGCGAGCTGACGATGACGTCCGGCATCAGCGAATCGTCTGACGGCACAAGGCAGTACGAAGAGCTAAAGAAGGTCCTCATGGCGCTTCCGGGTAACAACGAGGAGACTGACAGGCGACCTGTCGGAGGGCGATTGCGTTCACGGGTTCCCCGGAGACATGCACCGAACGTCCAGTCATGCGGACGCGGTAGAGGCGTCGGGATGAAGAAGTGAGGATCGTGCTAAAGGGTAAAAAGAGCAAAATTTCGTCTCGAGACCTTTGGGTTAGGCGTTTTCAGTTCCCAATTTTGGATTTCTCTAGTCGAGGGCTGGCTACGGATCGATTTTGAAACTCTGCAGTTGTCTAGCGATCTGTCACTGTATGCTGATAATACATATATGACCTGTCATCTCGTTAGAATGTATATTCTTCGTGTGGGGTTCGAACTCTACCTGGCTGTATCAGCGGGACAGGATTGTTCTGATGGAGTTTGCTCTCTCAAGAAGAAGCGATTTTCAGATTTGCATGCACGAAAAGAAAATGGAGGAGAGACATGAGAAGACAGATTAGATGGAAAGGTAGAGGAGCGACGGGGACTCTTTTGGAGATCACGAGAAAATAAGAACAATTGAAGAAAACCATTGCACCGAGCTCTAGCTATTCGCTCGGCAAGATCCTCTCTTAATAATGAGATCAAAGCACTTCACAATATTCTGCTTAACTGACTCATTTTCCCCTTCCCATCCTTTCGGCCGTTAAGGCTCTTTGGTGTCGTGAAAGAAAGTAATAAACCACAATAGATAAGCCCCTCGCGCTGTTGTGCCATCCGGTGATATGTCGTCAGGGCGAGGGATATGTTCGCTTCCGCTCGTTCCTCGTCATCTCTTTCCATGCCCTTCCCGTTTACTCCCATACCGCCGGGCCTGTTTCCTTCATCACAGTATCCTCCTGTCCGGTTTTCCACGCTTTCCCTTGCTCCAACTGCGTCGCACCAAGTGGAAACCCGAGTCGAATGGGGGCATGAAACCCGACGAGACCGTAGATTTCAATAATATTCAATTGACCTCCAGTCTCACAACGTCTCCAGGCCCTCGACGCCCTCAAAGCCGTAGCGCTGCAGGCGGGTGAGACGGCGCTTGTCTGCGCGCTTCCGTCGCTCGGTCTCTTGCCGCTGGAGCGCGTGGACGCGGTCGGCGGGGGCCTCGACAAGGCCGGGAGGGGGGTCGTCGTCCCGGTCGAGGTCAATTTCGCCGAGGAGGAGGACGTTCTCGCCCCGGACGAGGAAGATGCCGCGGGGAATGTCGGCGTAGTGACCGCCGGCGTAGATGCGCTCAATCGTGTTCTGGAGGACGAGGTTACCTAGAGGAGCGTTAGTAAAGAGGATATTGTTGAGAGGCGCAACAAACCTACCGAATTGATCCCAGCTGCGCAGCACGCCGATGAGCTTCTTGCCGTCGCGGAGAGCGACCATGAGTTTTTCTGTATATGCAGGAGAGGCGGGGAGGTTTCCAGTGTCAGCCTAACATATTCCTTTCTCTTTTCACGGCCTCCCTATGCGGGTTTCCTCGCGCGCGTGGAGATCTGTGGGGGCCCGGGGAGGGGGAAGATGGATGTTTCCTGTACGCATTGGGAGACCGGGGGAGAGAGCCTCACTGTCGGTAAGATCTAGCAGCTGCGCTGCGGTGGTGAACATCTGCGGCGGAAGCTGAGGCACGGGCGGCGGCATATTCGGTGGCGGTGGTGGTCCTTGTGGTTGCGGTGCGCCTTGGAAGGGTGGTTGTTGTTGTTGATGCTGCTGCGGCTGCTGCTGCTGAATGCCCGGCGGCGGGTGGACATCGTTGATGGTGAGGTTTTCCATGGTGTGCGGTGAGGAGAGTGTGAAAGCGCTATAAAGGGAGGAGGGCAGGACTAATCGGCAGGCCAGTCCATGACCTTTCGTGAAGCTCTACAGCGGCGGGCCGATGCTTGGCGATGGGCGTCGGTGATGTATTCCGCTGGCAGGGCTGATCCGGGCGCGGAGATATGATGACCCGCCGGGCATCTGGAAAGACATCACACCTCAGGCAGCATTGCACTTTCATGTTGAGATACTTCAGCAATAAAATGGAACAGCCTCATTTCGCGGGGAGAATATACTGACTATCATAAGAGAAGTAGGTAGCATGCCTTCACGCGCGTCTGGCTCGTGGAGACATATGTAGTCCTTTTGGGATCCGGCCCCATCCTATATCCCCCTGGATCCGTCCTACTTATTTACCCCCATAAAATATCTAGAAGAAGGCCAAAAAGCACAAGGCCTCTTCTGGAACAGGATCCGCCAGCTGTAGACTGCAAACCCTCCCTCAAGCATGGCGGCTCTTCTCCGTCTCCTCAAAGCCAAGTGGAACCCGCCATCCGATCCGCAAACCTCCTTCACCGGGAAAACCGTGCTAGTCACCGGTGCCAACACCGGCATCGGTTTTGAGGCCGCCCTTAAGTTCACCGCCCTCGATTCCTCCAAAGTGATCCTCGGCGTCCGTGACCGGGCCAAGGGCGAGCGGGCCCAACAGCTCATTGAGCAGCGTACCCATCGGTACAACGTTGTGGAGGTCTGGGAGCTGGATCTGAACCGCTACGAGAGCATTCAGGGGTTCGCCGACCGCATCAACCGAACGCTCGACCGTCTGGACGTGGTCGTGCTTAATGCCGGTGTGAGGAATGTGCAACGCCGTTTCTCTCCTCAGGGGTGGGAGGAGACCTTGCAGGTGAACCTGCTCTCCACCGCCTTGCTAGCTTTACTTCTATTGCCCAAGCTGAAGACCTCAAGCCGGGACAGCTCGCCAACAAATAGCATCAGCAGCAGCAGCAACAGCAGGGAGCCCAGCGGCGGTCAGCCCGTCTTACAGTTCGTCTCCTCGTCCCTCTACCAGCGCGCCCGACTGCCCGTGGATGCCCAGTCGGCGATCCAAACCCCAACCTCCTCTTCCTCAAACCCAATCCTGGCCCACCTCAACGAACTGGCGGCCTTCAGAGGCGGTCCGCAGTACGCCGTCTCCAAGCTGCTCCTCATGCACGTCATGCTAGCCCTCGCGGAGGCGGAGGCCCGACGGGCAGGCTGCACTCCCAGCAGTCGCTGCAGTAACCACGCGATTTCCGCCCCGGCCTCAGCGGGCTCGCCACACCGGTGCAGCCCCCAGGCTCGCGCTCACCCTACGGGAGCACCACACGTGGTCGTCACCTCCGTGTCACCGGGCCTGTGCAGGTCCGACCTAGGCCGGGCGCACGACGGTAGGCTCCTGACGCGGTGGGCGAAGGCGGTTGTGGGCTTCTTGCTCTGCCGGACCGCCGAACAAGGGGCTCGAAGTCTCGTGAGCGGTGTGGCCTTGGGCCCGAAGGCGCACGGCATGTGGTGGCATAACGATGTCTTGACGCTGTGAGTGGTGTGCTACCTTTCTTTCTTCTTCCATCTCTTCGTTCTTGTCCTCCTGTCTAGGCTATCTGCCACCTCTGCCCTTTCCATAGGGGTGATTCTTACCCCCTTCGTCTGAGTTCCCTTTCAGAAGGCACCAGCCTGGCCTGCCATGAGTAACGGGAGGGATCAAGACACAAAATAGACTTCGCTGATGCCGGTTGCTGACTGTCTGTCACGATCTTTTCTCTAGCCCCGCCGCTTTCTTATTGGACGACGAGGGCGTCCGGACGAGGGAGAGGGTGTGGTTCGAAGTCGTGGATGCGCTGAGGCGGGATGTGCCCGCTGTCATCGAGCTAGCGCGACAAGCTGTTGGGTGATTCCGCGCACATCTTGAATTCAGACCGCGCAGATGATTGGATGGATGGCCTTGCTGTCTCATGTGCTTTAGAGATGGTGTTCGATTCAGGCGGGCGAAACGTGAGCGTTCTGCTTCCTTCGTGTGTATATGGACGTGTGCTCTTGGCTGTCCCGACTCTATCCTTACTGTTTCCTTCTTATTGGAGCGTGACTGAGCTTTAAAGAACGACATGTTTCGATCTTATATCAGTCTTCGGCTGTCGGTTGCTCACCGTAATGGTGCCATACCTAGCGACCGTGATGTTCCCTTGCTCAAATTGCACTGACGACTGCGTCACCTTGGGTGATTCGTTCGTCGCCACTGGTCAGGAAGCACGAGAGTCTCCTATTGACGGGCCACTGTAAACTCGTGAAGAGGGGACTGTCCAGAAGATTTCAGCGGTCGCAAAGGTATCACCGCAGGGGACTGACATGGCGATATCAGAAGGGAATGGCCCGATCGGACTTCGTGGAACCGTGGTGATTGGCACGGGGGTTATGACTGCTTGACGCTGGCTACTGATGGTACTGCATGTCCTACTACTGAGTATGTACAGACACAGGTAGTGAGTACAAGAGGTCCGGGTGGGCGGGGAGGGC
This sequence comes from Myrmaecium sp. VS I D KN 1, assembly GCA_019775845.1. Classification (NCBI taxonomy): domain Eukaryota; kingdom Fungi; phylum Ascomycota; class Dothideomycetes; order Valsariales; family Valsariaceae; genus Myrmaecium; species Myrmaecium sp. VS I D KN 1. The sequence continues at coordinate 200,992 of JADQAV010000005.1, forward strand.
GGGTCCGCTGGGGAACACCCGTTCACATCAGAGAGCGCGTCTCCTTCTGAACGGGAACCAGTCAGAAGATCTCCAAACTGTGTAGAGCGCGCATCGAAGCTATTTGGCTCGAGTGTCGACGGTGAGGTGGTGTCTGAGAGAGGAGTCTCGTTACCAATGTGCCTGCAGCACCGGTCCCTTAAGTGTGTACGTACAGGCAGGGAGTGAGAGCGAACCGATCGCCAAAACCGCGTGATAGCAGCATCCCACAGAGGGTGCGGGGCACGAGCCAGAGCAAGGTTGCCCAACCGAACTGTCTGGGATGTTCATGTACATAGCAAAACCACCCTACTGCCTATAGAGTATCTCGTAGATTGCCCTGCCATGTCCAATTGGCCAATGCAAATGTGATGGCTTGCCCCTGTCATACTTCTGGGAGCAATTGCAAGCGTTACTTACATTGTGACTGCCCAATCGAGTTGATTCTCATGAAGATCGTTGCGAAGAGAGGAATGGCTGTGGAAAGAATGTCAAGTCCGTTTCAAGCAATATCAACTGCTTTACCGGAGAGCCCGATCATACTACAGTTTAACTTGCACAGTCACTGCTAAGAAGTCCAAGAGAGGAAGAAGAAAATAAGCTTCGAACGGCTTGGGCGGCGCATTTGTTTTGATCATTCTGGGGTTCCCAATCCTATTTTCGGGGCCGAACCGTACGCTACGCTGCAACGAAGCTACTGTAACGTGAACTAAGCAGAAGGCCATCCGGGTCGTGAACGCATCCACACGCGTGAACGGAAAGGCAATGATATATTTACAGGCAAGACTCGAGAAAAGTATGACAACGAAAAGCAACGGTTTCTCAAGCCCATTTGAAGGTGCAGGAAAAAGCAACTTGAAGAGATGTTTTTGATGACAACGGACGAAGAGATATCCAGGGACCACTGTGAGACAACAGGCCGCCTTATAGGAAGTTGATGGCATCATATTAGAGGGATCCTTTAACAAGATTCCCTGTGACATTTTTTCAAGTGAATTCGTCCATGGAGATATCCCGGAAACAATACTGATAGCGACGGAAATAAAACGGCGAACCCATTAATCGTATATGCCATAAACTCCGTCTCCAGAAGGTAGTAAGAGGTAAGAACGTACACCTGGAAAGTCCGATGGCTCGATCCGCGGTAAAAGCACCATCCGGCGTCCCATAGGTTGAACTTCCTCGTCTACCACGGCTCCTTTTGAGGCAAAACAGCGGAACATCGACAAAATCCGATGGGGAAAAAAGCATAATTCGGGAAACTGAACCAGACCGTAAACAGAGACAAGCCCATAAGAATGTGCTGATAGGCATATCCAGAGCAATGTCCGGGAAGAAAGCCTGGTGAACTGGATCAACGGGACCTGGTCCTGGAAATGCATACTACCACACTGCGGTCCAGGCTAATTTAGTTCCCCTGAAGGAAGTCAGGCGCGTCTAACGCCTTCTGCGCGCATCATTGGCTTGCGGAGGCGGGTAGGCTTCGGTGCCGCGCAGTTAGCACATGTATCGTTATGTCAAAGACAACATAATACTTACTCGGAGTGTGCGCTGGGTAATACGGCGATGGTGTGCCCATCGTGTTGCTAGAGGGGCGTTTAGCGAAGAACCAAAAATTCCCGGTGATAGAGTCCATGATACCTTGGCTGTGGCGGGGCCGCGTACATGTCATGTTGTTGGCTCGGAGGACCCGAGGAAGCAGGCGGGTATCCGTAGGCCGCTGGGGGAGCTCTGGGATCTCGCGGGTAAGGGCTATGGGCATCCTGCTGAGCTGACGGATAAGGATATACCGCGGTTCTGGGTTGGCCTGCCCCGTATCCTGGAGCAGGCACATACGGATTGCCTTGTTGTCCATACTCAGGTGGGGCATAAGTATACGACGTGTCCTGTGAGTAGGTCGTATGCGGTGGAGGGTGATATGCCGGTTGTTGTGCGTATGCTGCATCGGCAGGTGCTGGAGCGCTGGGGCCGTAATACTGCCTGGACTGGTGTGTCCTGGAATCCTGATAGGAAACTATAACTTTGTCAGGCGTCTTAGACAACTTAGTGTCTCGCGCGTGAGGACTACCTCGTCCCTGTTGGACTTCCTGGCGCCAGCGTTGAGAGTCCAAAATGAGATCCTGGACCATTTCCTGAGGAGTGTGTCAGTCTACTTGGAGAGCTGGAAGAGTCGATCGTAGAACATACCGAAGTGAGAGCGCGATACGCGGTAATATAGTATCCTTCTACGCCCTTAGGAGACGTTAGTATGCGTTCGAGCAGATGGAGTCAAGATCGTGCAAACCTCATACTCCCCGGTACCAATGCCCGGTTTGCAGAGAGCGTCATTACCGAGATATCTCTGGATATCCGCTGTGATAACCTCTCGTGCGATGCCTTCTCCGGGCTGGAACCAGACTCGTCTTATGGTCGACATGGCGTCTGGATACTCCGTCGGAAGGAAGAAAAGGAAAGAAAGTACAGCACTGATGTCAGTGCCTACGGAAAAGCCAAGGGCAGGAGAGTGTAGAGAAGACAAGGGCAACGATGGGCAGGGCTCAGCGATAAGGAACGCAAAGCGACCGGCAGAGCCAAGATGCGAGAGGAAACGGCGATGCTAGCTTTTGCTCAAGAACAACCAGTGAGGAGATGTCCTTACGGATCGGAGCGTAGGTGTGGTTCCAGAAGGGTACAGGAGCAGGAAGCAGCAAGCAGGCAGCAGGTGCGGGGATTCGGGACCAATATACCGGCACAGTGGACAGACGAGACGAGAGGCGGATGGCGTTCGAGGTGCGGCGGAGCGGATTGGGCTGGCCGCGGTGTGTGAGCAAGGATCCTGGACCGGAGCGTCACTCTTTTGGCTGGCTATTCTTCCTGCCCAAGGAACAAGCTGCAGGAGGGCGGCTTCTGCTCTGTTCTTTTCGTCCCAGGCTGCGGCGCCTCGCGTTCTCGAACTGGGGAGACGGAGGCGTAAGATCTGAGTAGGAGGAGCTACCCGACTACTCTTTGCGACGAGGCAAGGTGGAAAGTGGCGGGCAGAGGTGTCGTGACAGGTCAAGTAGAAGGTGGAAGAGGAGCAGGCGAGACGGAGGGCCTGAGGATGGTCACAACTTACGCAGAGCGAAAGAGAGAGAAAAAGAGTGAGTGAGCGAGCGAGGGTAAAAGAGGACGATGGGCTTTGGTTTCCCTTGAGGATGTTGAGAACACAAACACAGGCACCCACGCACGTACGCACGCACACAGACAGATAGGTACTGGCGGACGGCGGACACAGAGTGAGCAGGTGTAAGAGCGCGAAAGAGGAGAGTCAACGAAGGACCGCAGGAGACACGGCGATTTGTTGACGGGGCCAGGACTGACAAGTGTGGTTTGCTCTCGGTGCGGCTCTTGAGAGGTTAAAGGCAAGGCCGGTCGAAGCGTCAGCTGCAGAAGTGGTTGGCGTAAAGAGGGGCGGTGATTGGCGCAATGGCGGGGCCAGAGGGAGGGGTGGGAAGAGCAGCGAGAGGACGTCCGCGGATGGGGGCAGCGGAGGGCAGATGGGGGCAGCGGCCCCGTTGGAGCAGCCTGACTGGCCCGGCGAGCAGGGCGGTGGGCCTGGATTCGGGCATCAAAAACAAGCCCGAGGGCCCCCGGTCCCTTTTTCTCGACGGGGACCATCAGCGTCAACCACCTACCACGACAGGGGGACCGGCTGGGGCCGTCCGTTCCACCGTCGTTCGCCGTTCACCGTTCGCCGGTCGACGTTCGACAGTTGAGCGTCTCCTTTCCATCTCCCATCCCGAAGAAGAACACACGAACACACACATATACTATACATATACACAAACACAAACACAACCACGGTAGCAAAAGTGACGGTGGACCTGGGCTTGTCCGGCCACACCGGTGTCAAGTGAGCAGAGAGCGCCTGTCTGAGCCGGTGTCACAAGCAACGTGGGTGTGTGTGTGGGAGTGAGTGTAAGGGTGGGCGTGTGTGCGTGTGCGTGTGAGCGGGGGAGAGGCGTGAAAGAGATGACTATTCTTTGTACTGTATGTATACTACCTATATGTACGTATGTTTGTCTGTTCGTCTGTATGTATAAGAGGCCGGCCTGAGTCGCACACGGCCAGGCTGCTCCCTTTTGGCATGGGACGGAATGGCACGATCAGAGGGAAAACCTGGAATTGGCGCAGTCACCACCACGGACAGCCCATCGCCGCAGCCGAGCAACAGGAGGAGACTGCGCAGCTTCTATCCATTCTCCGCTCGCTCGCTCTTTGGTCTCTCCTCTGCGCCAGGAACCTGAACTACCTGCAACGTTGGTAGGTTAACGGCGACAACAACAACAGCAACAATAATCGACCGCTGACCCAATCCACAGATCGACTCTCGTTCCCACCAAGACAGGCCCGGCCCAGGTACGGGTAGCACGTCGCCTCGGGTACAGCGACATGGACAAGGTCGTCCGGGTCGTCTAGGCCGTGCCGGTCATCCAGTCCGAGCTTTCCTCCAGTCGCTAACCAGAGATGGTCGAAGTGGGAATGGGAGTGGAGCAGGCCGGTGGGTGGATGATGCCCAACCAGCAGCTCAGCCCAACAACAGCTCCCGTCGGCATTCTAGAGAGCCTCTCAAAGAGCGGTCTCCCACTTCCGTCACTGCTAGCTGTAAAGCGGTAAGCCGCACTCTCGCTGTCCTCTCCCTACCACTCCTATCTACGGTATCACGGTGGTGTCTACTATGTATGTACAGTAGCTACTCACACTGGTACTGTTGCTCAAATATTGACTTCGCATGCGCTAGAGACCTCCTTCCTCCTTCCTCGACCCCTCCGCGATATTCCTGCTTTCCACAGGTCCGTCGGTGCTGGACAAGTATCTCACTCCGGGGACTTTCGCCGTACGCACGCACTGCAAGCAGAATAGATTCCATTGCTTCCTGTCCTCGTTCCTCGATCGACGCCGCCATTCCGCTTCACGCAAAGCTACCAGACGCACGACCTGCCGTTCCGGAAGCTTGGCTTGGGCATAGGCGCAGCGGCGCGTTTGCCTGTTCATTCACGATGCGTCGTGTGCGGTAGTGCGCGCGGCTCGGGTTTGCTTCCAACTTGCCAGTCCTGGGGCTCCCCCTCGTCCTCAGGCTCGTCGGCCTTGCCAACTCTTGCCCATTCGACCTGATAAACACCAGCCCCTGTTGCCACCTTGTCAGGCAGGAACCGCACCCAAAGCACGTGTCTCGACGTCGTGCAGGGGTTACCGATTCCCTCTGCGGCCGCCAAAGGCGTCGGTCTTACTGAGACCTGGTGAGACCTGTGGTTGCAGCACCTTGCCCAAAGCAACGGCCTTGCAACCGACTTGGAAGCGCCATAGGCCTTAAAGCGCCCGAGACAGAAGGCCCAGCCTTCATCGACGAGCAAGTAGCACAGCTTACCATGCTCAGGTTCCTAGCTTGTGCGATCACTAATTTGCCGCGGGAACCATCTCGAGCTTATCGAGAACTACCCCAGGATCTTAGTTTCGCATTGATGTGGCTGGGCAATGTGAGATCGCTGTTGTCTGGTACTTACATATCTCACAAGCCCACAACATCCCAAATAGGGCACCTTGTACCTCCGTCGCTCCCGCCGCCGTACGCTCATAGCTCCTGAACACGTCTCTATTCAGCTACTTACAGTTTCGCCATAGCCTCTGCCAACCTGAAGCCCAAACGCGGGGTATGTACGTGAATCCCATTCCCTTCAAACATACTCTCGCGGCTACGGTCACCTCATGTCCTGTGAGCGTCACCAGACGCCCTCGCTCGTGATGGGCAAAGCCATTGTCTACCGGGTGCACACCGATCTCTTCTCCGCTTTCAGCCCAAGAAGGTACGATGGATCGACCTCACTCTCCATGTTATCCAAATTAGCACTCGAGATGAATCCGATTGCATCGGGTCCTTCCATCGGTACCGGGTTGAAGCCCGACGTTTTCGCATGCTGGATCACGGCACGGAACCTTGTAATGCATTGAAATACTCATGAGAACCGCCTCTCTGATATCGACTTTGGGAGAGTGCCCTTCATCTCAACTGACCAGTCAAGGACCCAGATTGCAGGGCTGCGACTAGATTGACTGTGTAGACCTGGCTTGTGGACAGTGAATCATACCTTCGACATCCCCCGATGATGACTGCCTGCTCTTCAGGATCCAGTTTCTCCCATTGCAAGTAACGTTGTCTCCAAATGGGGAAGCAGGTTTTTGATGGCGACGGGAGCTTCAGGACGCGCGTGCTGCATCTCGCCTCTCTCGTGAAGGGAGCACCTGTCAGGTCCTCTCGATCCTTGATGGATATTGGGATATCGAACACCGGCGTATCTGCCGGCACCAGCGATGCTGCCCGAAAACAGCATCCCGCCGTCGACCACGACCATATTGAACAGTCTCTGGATGGTCCTCTGCTCGCCGCCGGTCGCACCACGCGCGCCATCCGGGAATTTCTCGTCGAGGCCCCTGAGGATCAGCCTGGTATCACCGTGCACGTCTCCCCCGGAGGACAGCAGTTGTATGCGGCTATACCTCACGCCGAGGGCTACGAGGCTCAGGCGAGGAAGCATGGCCGGCTGTATCTGTTTTTATCCCTTCGTCAACCATTGCCGTTTTTGTTCTTGGGGGGTTTGTGTCTGCCATGGCCAGTGGAGGGTTCACGCAATCCCCATACTCGATCCCGCGCAGCGCCAGGTACCAGGGCCACGCGCCTCCCGAAGGGCGAGGTTGGGCAGTAGAACGGGATGATATCGTTGGGCACGGTCACGGTCGCCGGTCACTTGTAACTGGAATTGCCAGAAGCGATGCTGTCGCTGCGAGCATCGAATCTTTAAGGGGCCAGATAGGTGCGGTTAGTACGTCTCTTGCAGCATTTCCCTGAGTTTGCTGAAGCGAGCCAAGGCACGCATGGAAGATCTCGCGTGTCGCCATGCACATACACAAGAGGGGCTTGATCGACTTCTCGGCAATGGATATCTCTGCCGTTGCTCACAGGTTCTCTGCTGCACCAGGCCGTAGAGAAGACCTCCGTTCTCTCTTGTATATCCATGCTCCCGGTGAATCCCGGACCACTGCTGACTGAAACATACGACTGAAATAAGTACCGGTTGGCGTTCTGCCTTCAGTTGCCTTGAACTATTCGCTTGAGATTCCTCAGCCTTGCCTTTGTATTGGTTTGCTATTCGGCGACGATAGCCAACCATCCTTTAGCGTAAGAACGTCCGAGGGCGCATTTTCAGGTCAAAGAAATCGAACATATATAACTAGAACTGCATTGAACTTTGTAGAAGATGGTCGAGTGAATCAAGGATCTTGCTTGAGAACGTGGGGTGGAGGCCGCTAGGAGCGAATAGAGAAAGTCGATGATGGCATGGATATTTTCTCTCAAACAGCGTTTCAACGCAACTACAGATGAATCGAAGAGCGAATCCCCCTAGTCAATGGTGTGAGAGTATCAGTCATTCGTGTCGTATGTTCTACGATATAGAGACCCCAAGTCGGGACTTTGGCCTGCTGCCCGTTTGGACATAACAGGAGCCTGAGGAGTCGAAGCTCCTGACAACCTTAGCCGAAAACCACTTTACGCGGTTCCAGAACGCGACGCGGACCTCCCCTCTTTCATACAACAACATACCTAAGGTACCGACAACATCGTGCGCGCCTTACGATGGCCTCGCCATAGCCACTTCACATGTCCGTGGCACAGCAATGTCCTCCTCCCAACCTTTCGTTCAGTCCTCCCCCGTCTCCACAAACAGCCTCACCGGCCGCCGATCCAAGTCCAGATTCACCTACAAGCAGCTACACCAGCTCTCCCTCTCGTCGCCCACCTGCCCACTCCGCGTGATCGCTCACGTCGATCTCGACGCATTCTACGCGCAATGCGAACAAGTCCGCCTCGGGCTCCCCGCCGAGACCCCGCTCGCCGTCCAGCAATGGCAAGGCCTCATCGCGATCAACTACCCGGCCCGCGCCTTCGGGCTGACCCGGCACATCACCGCGCTCGAGGCGCAGAAGCTCTGTCCCGACATCGTTCTGCAGCACGTGGCGACGTGGAAGGAGGGCGAGGAGCGGTGGGCCTACCACGCCGACGCTTTCCGGCACATGGACACGCACAAGGTCTCCCTGGACCCCTACCGGATGGAGAGCCGGAAGATCCTCGCGACGATTAAGGGCTGCTTGCCGGCGCACTCGCAGAAGGTGGAGAAAGCGAGCATCGACGAGGTGTTTCTGGACCTGTCGGCGCAGGTGCACGCGACATTGCTTGAGCGATATCCGGAATTGCGGGGCCCGCCGCCGCGCGACGACCCGTTGGAACTGTTGCCGCCGCCGCCGGTGGCCCATCTTCAGTGGGATACGGATGCGCTGGTCGATCTGGACGAGAATGAGACCGAGGAAGGCGATCCGGACTGGGACGACATCGCGATGCTGGTGGGCTCGGAAATCGTGCGGGGTGTCCGGGCGAAGGTCTACGAGACGCTGAAGTATACGTGCTCGGCCGGCGTCGCGAAGAACAAGATGCTGGCGAAGCTCGGGTCGGCGCACAAGAAGCCGAATCAGCAGACGGTGATCAGGAACCGGGCGGTGCAGCGGTTCATGGAAGGGTTCAAGTTCACGAAGATACGGAATTTGGGAGGCAAGCTGGGCGATGAGGTCGTGGACACCTTTGGGACGGAGATGGTCAAGGAGCTGTTGGAGGTTCCGCTGGACAAACTACAGAAGCTGGGCGATGACACGGGATCCTGGATTTATTCCATCATCCGTGGTGAAGACAACAGCGAAGTCAATTCGAGAACGCAGATCAAAAGCATGTTATCCGCAAAGTCCTTTCGTCCCCCCATCAACACTTTCGAAAGGGGGGTGCGGTGGCTGCGGATCTTCGCTGCGGATATCTTTTCGCGGTGCGTGGAGGAGGGGGTGCTCGAAAACAAAAGGAAGCCGAAAACTATCAATATTCACCATCGCTCGGGCATGCAGTCGAGATCCAAACAAGCCCCTATACCGCAAGGAAAGACGCTCTCGGAGGAAATGCTGTTTGACCTTGCAAAGAATCTTCTGGCGCAGATCGTGGTGGCTGGAGGAGCTTGGCCTTGCGCCAACCTGTCAATGAGCGTGGGTGGCTTTGAGGATGGAATCACTGGCAACAAAGAAATTGGTGGTTTTCTGCTACGAGGTGATGAAGCGAAAGCTCTGCTCGAAAGCGAGCGGAGGAAGACAGACGCAGGTTCCGACGATTCGGGCCCTTCGAGTAAACGAAGGAAAACTGAGGGCGGGAGGATCAAAAACTTCTTCTTTTACCGCCAGGAAAGCAGTCGAGACGAGAATGGGGATACACCGAAGGGGTTAAGTGGACGAGAAGACAGCCGCGATGAGTCTGGCATCGAAAGCGAGCCCGCTCCGCTAGAGGTGCAGAAAGGTGCGAACCAGGACGAAACCCTTGGACAGTCTATCTATCCCGATCTCCCTCCCCCATCCGCCCAACCAGAGTCACCTTCCCAGTTGAACAGCATCCCACCAGCACCCGCAGTCATCGAGGAAGCCCGGAAACAGTCTGAAGAACCAACCCTACCCCCAACATTCACCTGCTCACGCTGCTCCGCCCAACTTCCCATCGCAGAAGAGGTCGAGCACGCCGATTGGCATTTCGCCCGCGACCTGGCCAAGGAACTCCACGCCCAGGAACGCCAGAGCAATCAAGAGTGTCGTCCCCCTGCCTCTGCTGCTGCTGCTGCTGCTGCTGCTACGGCGGCAGCGGCGGTTCCCACGCCAAAACCTGCGGGTCGAGGGAGGGGTAGACCCCCTGGGAGCCTCAACAAGCCGAAGGGCACCGCGGATAAGGGGCAGATGAAGTTGGCGTTTGGGAAACGGTGAGAATTCCTCCTCTGGGCTAGATGTAGGCCCAGGTATTTTTTTAAGATGCGGCATCCATTTGTATTGTATATGGAGCGGATCGTTCTGTTTGAGATACCATTTTCACGCATTATGTGGCGTTTCTGAGATTGATTGCATCTTTCTACCCGCAAGGCGTTGGTTGCATCCGAAAACTATCCGTCGAGGTTGCGAAAGACCGAGATTATACAGACTGACCTAATCATCCAGCTAGAGTCTCCTCAAGTATTAGAAATCATTAACAACGTAAGAAACTATGATTTTCCTCAACACTATCCAGAACGCCGCGTCGCTCGACATGCCTACAACCTTGCTCGCTCAATCCTGTTGCCGTCCTCGTCAAACTCGATCTTCTTCCCGGTCCTCAAGCTCTCCTGGAGCGCGCAGCCGATCTTGACCGCCTGGACGGCTCCGCTGAGCTCGAAGGGGAGCGGCTTGTCGTCCAGGCAACACTCGGTGAACTCGTTGGCCTCGGTCACGAAGGCGTACTCGAACCGGCCGTAGTAGTGCGGCGGGATCTCCCGCCGGATACCGGACGGCTCGGACACCTCGACGAGGTTCTGCAACGGGTTCGCGTTGACGGCGATCTTTCCCTTGGTGCCGATGATCTCGGTCATGTCGTGTTGGCCGGCAGCCATCATGCGGCTGCTGTAGAAGTACGCGATCTTGTCGCCCCAAAACTCGACCACGCCCACGCCGTTGTCGACGTCGCCGTGCTTGGCCAGGTCGGGCTCCACGGCCGTGATCCCGACGGCGACCACGCTCTTGACCTTGCTGTCCGGGCCGAAGAACCACAGGGCCAGGTCGATGTCGTGGATGTTGCAGTCGACGAAGATGCCGCCGGAGAACTGGGCGTACTGGACGAAGAAGCCGGACGGGTCGAGCTTGTCGCACGTCTGCGAGCGGAGCACGGACGGCTTCCCGATGTCGCCGCGCTGCTGCCGCTCGTACGCGTCCCGGTAGCTCGCGTCGAAGCGGCGAGAAAAGCCGCACAGGACCTTGAGATGGGGTTTCGTTTTGGCAGCGTCGACGACGCTTTGAGACTGGAACACAACGTGCTCGTCAGCAATTGGCTTCATTAATCGGGACCATGGAAAAACGGTCGGGCGTACAATCTCGACGTCCGTGCTCAGCGGCTTCTCGCAGAGCACATGCTTGTCCGCGCGAATGGCCTTGATCGCCTGCTCCGCGTGCACCGTGGTCACGGTGGCGATCACCACCGCCTCCAGCCCGGGATGCCGGAGCATCTCGTCGTAGTCCTTGTAGAGCGTCACCCCCCACGGCTCGAGCAGCTCGCGCGCCCGCGCCAGCTCGGCGTCGTCGGGCGAGAAGGCGGCCACGAGCTCGGCGCGCGGGGTCCGGTTCAGGAAGTGCAGCGCGTGCCGCATGCCCATGCGCCCGAGGCCGGAGCAAGCCACCTTGAGACGACGGGGAGCCATTGTGCGAGGAGAGTGGAAATGCGTGTATCCGTACGGAGCGAAGGGGTCACCGGCGGTGGCGGTGAGTCTGGCTGAGAAGGAGAGGGAGGGAAGCCGTTATCGTTCCTGTCTCGAGGTGGAAACACCGCCTAGAAGGAGGGAGAGAGCGGTGCCAGACCGAAGGGGTTCGGGCGGCTGTGAAGCTCGAGGAGAATCTTATATTGGGATGGCCATGGGGTAGAGGTGAGTATCCAATAGGAGGAGTGGTGTAACGGAGCAGCTGTAGCTTTTACAGCTGAGCGGTGTGGAGGCCGCACGAGGCAACTTTCGGCGAGGTCTTCTGCCGCCCGGCGTGCCGGACTGAAGAACAACTTCCCAGTTACCGTAACGGGATGGCCGTTCGGGCCATCTCCACCCGAACCAGGCACGCCAGGCACAGGTTCCCCTCGTTTTCGGTAACTGCAAGGGTCAGGGATAGCAGGGGTCCGACAGCTCTGATCTGGGGTAATCTACTACTCTGCGGTGCTGACTGGATGCACCGTCTTTGGTCTTCCAGCATCACGCGCCTTGCGTCAAATATATACAGCATGCTATCGAATGTCGCTCACATCCCATCATTCAAGTCGATCCCTGTCGCCCTCTCTTACAGCTGTGCCTTCTCATCGCCTAGTTGAAACATCACCTTCAGCACAAGGTTCCCCTCCTCGTCTTTCGTCTTACTCGCCATCTCGAAGGCCTTCTCAATGTTCTCAAATCCTTTGTATCGGTGGGTGATGAGCTTGTTGAAATCCGGATAGTCGGGGCCCGTCTTGGACACGACCTCGATTCCGGTGGGGTATGTGTTGGCATATCGAAAGACGCCGATCAAGTCGACCTCGCGGAGGGCTGCGGCGGAGATGGGGAGCGTCTGGATGGGATTACCCATCCCGATCAGCATGACCTTGCCGCCCGGGCGGGTGGCCTGAAGACTATCAGTGCTGACTTCCTGATGGAACATTGTCGGTGGAACTTACATAAATCGCTGTTTGCAAGCATGAAGGAACCCCTGTGCACTCAAAGACCACATCCACTTCGCCGACGGGTTTTCCTGTTGCTCCTTCGACTAAGCCAATCTCTGCCGCCGTGCTCTTCGCAATCTCCAAGTTCTCCTCTATCGTCTGACCCCGCTTCATGGGGACTGTGAAGGCCTTGTGGGCGAAGTGGTTGTCCACCGCGAAGTTCACTCTGCCAGAGTCGATGTCCGCGATGACCACGGTGCCAGCACCGGATATCTTAGCCATCGCAGCTACAAGGAGGCCGACGGCACCCGCGCCAAACACCAACACCGTCGCTCCGGGCCTCAGATCCGCTCTCCGGGTCCCATGAATGGCCACGCTCAACGGCTCCAAGATCGCTCCGAGGTCCAGTGAAACATGTTCGGGCAGCCTGAGCCAGTCAGCCTTCGAAGCGCACAACCAAAACAACGCGGGAGCTTCACGCACTTATGACACCAGGCCGCCGGGTGGTTGATCCGATCCTGCAGCGTGCCCTGCGCGTGCGGGAACGCCTTCGCGGAGCTGCGGAACTTCATGCCCTTGCAGATGTTGTACCGGCCCTCGGCACACCGCGCGCAGTCGCCGCACGGCAAGCCCACCTCCAGCGCGACCTTGTCGCCGACCTGGAAGTCGGACACGGCCGAGCCCACCGCCACCACGACCCCGGCCGACTCGTGGCCCAGGGAGAGAGGCTCCCGGCAGAGGATGTCGCCGTTGCGGTAGTGGTGGTAGTAGTGCAGGTCGGAGCCGCAGAGGCCCGTGGAGCGGACGGCGACTTGGAGCTCGGTTGGTGCGGGCGCGTCGAGCGTACGGTCTTCCTGGATGGGTGGTGGTTAATGGCTCAGAGCTGTTGTTGGGGCCGGGTGAGTTGGCTTACGATTCTCAGATCTTTTGCGCCGTGAAGCACGGAGGCTTTGATCTGCGACGGTTGTACAGACATGATCGCTGTGCGGGGAAGATGGGGATCAGGTTCACAGTGCCAGTTGGGTATATAGCGCAATGGGGTGAAGTCAACACCAATTGAAGAAGCAGAAGGAATTGGGAGAGAGAGAGAAAGGAAAAGGGGACTGGCCGCAAAGGAACTGAGAAGTGACTTCCTGTGGAGGTCTCGGATGTCAATATTTCCCTCACGGCGAATCTCCAGTCTCCAGACGCTCTGCTGTCATCCCATCCATCCCCGCCAGGTCCTGCCAGTTTCCCCCCCGCGATCGGCGTTTGAGCAATCGCCGAAGCGGGCGGGGGTGGGGCAGGTCCCCCCGCTCCATCCCGCACTCCCCCCCCCTCATTCTGCCCCTCCATTGCCTAGCAAATCCAGCAAAACCGGCCGGTGCCAGCGCCAATTTGGCCGCGGGCCGACCGTACGATGTCATGGATCCCTGAGTGTTGAGGCGGGCGCGGTGGCCGGCAACTGACTTTCTCTCGTCCGGTCATCACGCTCTCCTGTCTTCTTTCACTTCCTTCCGGTCCTTTGCATATGATTGCACGTTCAGCGTGTCGAACAGCTTGAGCAGCAGCTTTGCTCTCATTCCTCCTCCACTTTCTTTCCTTCTTCCTCTCTTCTTCTCTCTCTCAAACGAGCGCATCACCGCATCATGCCATCCTCTTCGCCCTCGATACAGCAGCTGTTCTCTCTGCAGGGTCAGACTGCCCTCGTCACTGGCGGCACGCGCGGCATTGGCCAGGCTATGGCAGTCGCGCTCGCCGAAGCCGGTGCAGACATCCTCCTCGTCCAGGTATGTACCAAGTTCACACTCTCTGCTCATTGACAATGGACCTCGAGATCTGACGTAGCCCTTCTTCTTCTCCTTCCACCAGCGTGACGCCTCCAACCAACACACCAAATCCCTCATCGAAGCCCTCGGCCGGAAATGCACCATCTACACCGCGGACCTCGCCTCCGCCGCAAGCGTCGCAGCGCTAACCCCTACCATCCTCGCCGACGGCCACCGGATCGCCATCCTGCTCAACTGCGGCGGCATCCAGCGACGGCACCCCGCCGACCAATTCCCCACCGCCGACTGGGACGCCGTCCTGCAAGTCAACCTCACCAGCGTCTTCACCCTCTGCCGCGACGTCGGCGCGCACATGCTCGCCTCCCCCCCGCTCGACCCCGCCGCCGCCGGCCACCGACGCGGCAGCATCATCAACGTCGCCTCGCTGCTCTCCTTCCAAGGCGGCATCACCGTGCCCGCCTACGCGGCCGCCAAGGGCGGCGTCGCCCAGCTCACCAAGGCCCTCAGCAACGAGTGGGCCGCCCGCGGCGTGTCCGTCAACGCGATCGCGCCCGGCTACGTGGCGACGGATATGAATGAGGCGCTCATGCGGGATGAGCGGCGCGCGGCGAGCATTCTGGAGCGCATCCCTGCGGGGAGATGGGGCAGCCCGGAGGATTTTAAGGGCGCGGTGGTTTTCTTGGCGAGTCGGGCGAGTGCGTATGTGAGTGGGGAGGTCTTGACGGTGGATGGGGGGTGGATGGGTCGGTGAGAGGGCGGACTGTCTGGGAGGGATAAGGGGGAGACGAGGCGGAGTGGCTTAGCTGGGAACTTTAGTCCATTGCGATTTTCGCATTTTGTTTTCCGAACTATAGATATCTGTTTCAAAAATCTAACATGAGCGCTTTTTAGCGTAGTTATCTTATGTACGTAGATGAAATATTTCCTCCCGCTTGATGGGGGACGGGAAGAATTCACAAGGCTGACCCCTTCCCAGATTCCCCCACTCGTTCGCTCGGAACCTCCTGCCTTTATCACCCCGAAGAAGAAACAAAAAGCGGAAGAACGAACACAGAGGGGCAAGTTCCGCCTACATACCCCATAGTTAGTACTTTATCAGGTGAAGCCTGCAGTGGCCATGATTCGCAGCGAGCCTTATGCATGGACCAATTTTTGCTTACTTTCCCGTCCTTCCTCCCCCCGGCGATCACCTTTCTTTCTTGCTTTTTGTCATACCCTGGGCGTACCCTGGGCGTCCCCCGGATTTTCTTCTTTTTTCTTGCTTTCCCGTCCTTCTAAATACTCAGTCTTGGTGGCCTGAAGAACTTAATCAGGTCAGAGAGCTGATTGACTGAGGGGGCTAAGTTCGGGTTGGACGTCAACCGATTCGGTATAGGGGTAGCGACTGAGATAGGAGGGGACATCGTGCTCCTTACCCCCTTTTTCAGGCGATGCTCATGTGCAAGGCGAAGGGAGGGTAACGTCTTAGGGAGCAACTTATATCGTGTGAGGGACCATCGTTGATTCAGACGTATCGTGAGACGGGAAAAAAAAGAAGGAATCTGTATTCGTTCTTTCTAATAGGAAGTGACGGTGCGGGGTTTGGTTCGTGAGAGAGGGGATTATAAAGCATAAGGCACATTGTGATACATGGCAAGAAGAGAGAAAAACAACCGTAGTACATGGGCGTCATGAGATTCGTGAAACCAGAGAGGGGGAAGGGAGGAAGGTGGGAGGGTGGTTTTTCCAGCCCGCCGTGAGAAACACCAGAAGAAAGACATGCAATTACCACTTGATCTTCTTATCCTTGCCAAAGTACTCATCGATCAGCTCGAGGTAGTAAGGCTTAAGCTCGTCAGGCTTGGGCATGTCGTCGCTCTTGCTGTAGAGGTCGTACGGGTTGAAAGCCTTGACGGCCTCGAGCATGCGGCGGTCCTTGTCGTCCATGAGCCAGTGGTAGGCGCCGGCGTTGTGCCAGGGGTAGAAGGAGTGGTAGCGGATCATGGCGAGGGCCTCGTCCGGCAGGGTGGACTGGTCCTTGACGACGTGGTAGAGGTACTCGTCGTGGCCCCAGGAGAGGAGGACGTGGTCGAGGCCGATCCCTTCGTGGTAGATGCCGTGCTTGGTCGAGTAGATGGGGTCGCGCGCGTCCGGGTTGGCGGCGAAGGTGTCGGCGTAGATGATGCGGTCGTCGAAGGCGCAGCCGACGGGGAAGGTGTCGCCGACGACGTCCCACTGGCCCTGGGCGTCGAAGAAGAAGAGCAGCTTGCCGAGGTCGTGGATGAGGCCGGTGAGCTGCATCCAGCGCGGCTTGCCGTCCCGCCGGATCGCCTCGGCCGTCTGGAGGAGGTGCTCGATCTGGGAGAGCGCCGTGTCCGGGTCGGACTCGTCGATCAGCGTGTTCAGCCGCTCCATGGCCTCCCAGATGGTCATCTCCGCCCGCACCTTGCTGCGGAACTGGTGCCGCGCCTTGAGGTTGTAGGCCACCGTCTGCTTCGCGTGCTGCTCCCGGTAGAAGTTCTTGACCCGGTCGCAGGCCTCCTCGTACTGCCGGAACCGGCTCTTGTCCTTGTCGGCGTCGAACTGGGACTTCTCGTAGATGTCCTTGTCCGCCTTCTCGGCGGTGGTCTGCGTCGCCCGGATGGCGGCCTTCAGAACGTTGACCTTGTCGATGTTATCCGAGGTCTCCTCCAGGGCCTGACCAGAACGGCGGTCCTCGAGGGTGTTTGCGGAAAGGGGAGCGTCATCGATAGCGCTCGGTGCCATGTTGTGTGCAGTGAAGGGATGATAAACAGATGAGTTCAGATATGAACTCGGGTATCTTGTATGAAGCAGCAAAAGTAGTGATGACTTGATAACCTAGAATGGGGGTTCGAGAGAAGAGAAGCGATGAGGGAGAGGATGGAGTGAGTGAGTGAATGGTCGAGTCGAGGGAGCTTCGGGGGGATATTTGAATGCCACAGCCTCGCCTAGACTTAACAAGAACAGATCATGGCCGGAAGAAGCAAAAGTATAAACGTGATGGGTACAAGTATCAACCTGGTGCGGGAGCCACTGGCAGGTAGGCATCTCCTCCTCCCGTAGCTGGGTTGATCCTCGACTGGGGATACGGAAGGGCAATTCGGCAACCTTGGCGGCGGTTGGAACAGTCGGGGATGGCATCTCGTCCAACCCGGGAGACGATACGATATCAGATAGCTTGGGGGTGGGGTTAGCCGAGGATTCGTCGGGGACTGGGGCGTGGGGTAGACTGGGGAAGAGTGGAGGAGGGAATCTTCGGCGGAAATTGCCCCAAACGGACGGGAGTGAAGCGGATTAGGTCATCCAGCCCGGCCTGCAGCAGCCACGAGGTGTGAGTGTGAACCACCGGCATCAGCCACACCCTCGGCTCTGTGCTCGGCTCTTCGTCAGTCCGGGGGCTGATGGCGCGAGGCGGGGCAGTACGGGGCAGATGCCGCCCGCCTCCACCCCGCCCTCCCTGGTCCGCCATACGCCGACGGAGTGCAATCGGGAAGGTGGAGAAGAGCAAGGTAGGAGGGGTTAATCGCTCGAAAGTAAACAGGCCTGAGGTACCTACGTACCGTATTCACATTCGCAAATCGGCCCGGAACACACCCTTCGATCAAAAAGGTTGCGGCCCCCCGCATCCCCCTTCCGCAGAATGCATCCTGCTCTCGCCAAGTTCATCCTCAAACGCACTCCCGAGAGCATCCTGCATCCCAAGCCCACCATGAACACGCCTTTCCCCCTCAACACCGGCGCCACGATCCCGGCGGTGGGGTTGGGCACCTGGCAATCGCCTCCCGGCGAGGTCAAGAATGCCGTCTACCACGCGCTCAAGGTCGGCTACCGGCACATCGACTGCGCCTTCATGTATCAGAACGAGGACGAGGTGGGCAAGGGCATCAAGGAGGCCATCGACGCCGGCATCGTCAAGCGCGAGGACATCTTCATCACCACCAAGCTGTGGTGCACCTACCACAGCCGCGTCGAGGAGGCTCTGGATTTGAGTTTGAGCAGACTCGGTTTGGATTACGTCGACCTCTATCTCATGCACTGGCCCATTCCCATGAACCCCAAAGGTATTCTTCTGAGCTCAATCTTCCGTCTCTCTCTTCTCTCTTTCTTTCTCTTGGTCTCTCTGTCTACACAAAGCCTCCACCGCAAAGCCAGCCACCTAACAACCACCCCACACAGGCAACCACCCACTCATCCCCCGACTCCCCGACGGCTCCCGCGACCTGGACAAATCCTGGTCGCACGTGCGAACGTGGAAGGAGCTCGAGAAGCTCCCGGGCACAGGCAAAGCCAAAGCCGTCGGCGTGGCCAACTACTCGATCAAGTACCTCGAGGAGCTGCTGCCGGAGGCCAGCCTCGTCCCGGCCGTCAACCAGGTCGAGAACCACCCGCTCCTGCCGCAGCAGGACCTCGTCGACTTCTGCCACGCCAAGGGCATCCACGTCACCGCTTACTCGCCCCTTGGCAGCAATGACGCCCCCTTGCTGGCCGATCCGGATGTTCGCGAGCTTGCTGAGAAGCATAAGGTCGGCGCTGGCACCATTCTCTTGAGCTACCATGGTAAGTCTCTCCTCACCTACCCCTGTGGTCCTCTCCTCTCCTCTCCTTGCTCCCTCGTACAGAACGAATATGATCTTGAAGCCGTAAGGGGGAAGCATAATGAGTTGGGAGCAAGAAGCATAGCGTAGACCCCTCACTAACCACATCCAACAACAGTCGCCCGCGGCAACTCCGTCCTCCCGAAATCCACCAAGCCCCACCGGATCGAGGAGAACAGCAAGATCATCCCGCTCGAGGAGGCCGACCTGCAGCTCCTCAACGCCATCCACCAAAAACGCGGCCTCCACCGGTTCGTCTACCCGGACTTTGGCGTCAACTTGGGCTTTCCCGACAAGCAGTGAATCGCTGCTACCCCAGCGCGGATTGGAAATAATGAATGATGATGATGAGGTGGCGTAGATTGTGATATGAGGAATAGTGGTGTCCTATTCATCTCAGATCTTCCTTTGAACCAATATGAACAGAGAAAGGGAAAGGAAAAGCAAAGCGGGGCTTCGGAATCAAGAGCACGCATCGGGGAACCCGGTAAATTATCCAGTGAGCTTAGGAAACAAAAATGAGATATACCCTTTCACATGATGATTGGAGATGTGATGGCACAGACTACGCAAGACCGCGTTGTTCATTGTATAACCGAAAAGCCCCGATGCCTATACCTAGCTCCAGATCTGCGCCTGTATAAGGACAGTATCTCTATACTTATCGACCGCACCCCGAACCCCAACCCCCGAACAAAAACAAGATGGTAAAAATAAACCAAAAAAGACAAAGGCACCACGCAGTCATAGCCAGGAACTCGCAACCCCAGCCTCATCAGCAGCCCTTCCACACGACCGCTATCGTACGTCCCGCCTCAGCTTCCGCCACAACCGGCGCGCGCCCCGACCAACCTTGCGCTGGAGACGCTGCCAAAGGCCCGGTTTGCGACCCCGAACGTACTCCCCGTCCAGAACAAAGCGGACGGTGCGGGCATCGGCTGCAGATGGGAGTGTGAGCGTGCGGGTATACCTTCATGTCAGGAAAAGAAGAAGAAAAAAAAGGAACAAGAAGGAAGTGAAGTCTTGCGGATCTGAGGGTGAGGATCGGGGAGGGGAGGGGGAGGTTACGTACGCTGATCCGACGCGTTCCTGGCGTAAGGCAGCGGCTGCGACGATGGCCCGTCACCGGTGAGCGCTGGAGGTGCGAGGCCATGGCGACCTGGAATGGCGCCGGTGAGCGCGGGACATCCGACGTTTTCTGTGCAGCCTTGCTCGGAACGGATGCTGGCCTTCGAGAGGGTGAGGACGCACCCGATCCGGGGAGTTGCCGATATGATGACCCAACCTGGATATGGCGGCGGCGGCGGAAAATCTATGGATGGGTCAAGCCCCATCCGTTTTTCTTTTTCCGCCGTGAGTTCCCCAGCCCTCTTCGAGAATCGGTCAACGACGTCCGCGCCTGGCGTGCGGTCACCTTTTTCCCACGCGGTCGTGAAGGCCGCCATGAACTGGTCCACTTGGAACAGCGGTGCGTCGGACGCGATCACGATGCCATCCAAGTAGTTGGTCGGAGGGCTTTGGCTTAACACCCGCCATGATGTTCTCCGCGTTAACATTGGGTCGTCCATCGCTTCGACTTGAAGAGTGAAGTTGACTAGGATATGCGTGGTTGTTGGAACGAGCGAGTTTGGGTAGGTATATGGAAAGGCGTAAGTATGGTCTAGATATGTTCGATATAGATGGCAATGGAGGTAAAGAGTAGGATGAGTACATATGAAGGGTGAAAGAAGATGGCAGATTTCCACTCAACTCAACAAGGGCAAGCTTCCACCAGTCCATCGTGACTGCCAATTGGGTTGATCCGACGTAGTAGTAAGAACAGGGTAGTAGAAGAGTAACTGTAAGAAAATCCCGAGGAAAGATCATCTGTGCGAATGAGTGTAGCTCTCCCGCAAGCCGGCGTCCGCATCGCGATACTTATAGAGGCTTTCGAAAGACAGTCTGCAGCCGCATTTCTAGACAGAAACATGCAGATGATAACAAATATGGCAACCCAGTAGCTCGTTTCATTCCAATTACTTCCGAGAAACTGCAAAGTATGACCGCACATGGGATGAAAAGAATGGGACCGCGACTGGTCCATGTTCAGTGAAGAAGCAATATCGAAGAAAATATCGAGACCGAAGGTGCGGAAACCCCTACAGTGTTACGATGGTCCTTCCATGGGTGGAACGAGCAACATATCAGTCTCCTGAGCACGGGAGTCATCTTGGAATCCCACATATTCATGACGAAGTTGTTCGCAGTATCTATAACGTGCCTCAACATCTGCGCAACCCAGGCGAATTGTGGAGGCTGGGACCGTGGTCTCCCTGGGTTAGTGGCACATCGCCCGTGATGAGGAGACATGTTATGTAACGGTATATGACAGACATATGGGTAGTAAAATGAAAAGCTCAAACGTCACCATTGAAGCAAAGAAAGTGATAAGGTTGTACTGGTAAAAGTTTGTGAGCGGTTGATAGAATTGATTTTACCGTAGTTGACTGTGAACATGTGCCGACCGCAACGAAAACAAAGATCCGAAACCCAGAACTCCAGACGCTCTCCGAGGCAAGGAAAAATTGTGGTACATCGTCGTTCGTGAATTTCGTAGGTCAGGAAGTGACTATGCGCTTTTATGCAAAAACGCGACAACGATTAGCACAACTCTATCACGCCCTGCACAACCGTTATTCTCTGCCAAAGGAGTCAAAATCAGCCCGCAACCAGGCCCGTGGGAACGTTGCGAAAAAGGGAAAGAACTAAACCGGGGGATGGTACTTACAATAGAGATAGCGTCAGATCGCCGCGAATGCTAGCTTTGAGCTCGATCTCTACATCCAGATTTGCTTCGAGCTTCAGCTTGAGACCGTCCTGGTCATCCAGTTTGTTTTGACTCTCCTGCGGCTTCTGGTAGGGTTGGTTTGGGTTCGTCCCGCGCATCGGGATCTCTCCCCTTTGTGCACGGGCGTATGTTACTGGACCGTCCATGGAGGTGCTGTCGGGGCCGATACGTTCGAAAGGCTGCATGGACTTGAGCTCGCCATTCGCGTCGGCTTCCTCAAGAGCTTCGAGGCTATTCGTCTTCATGTATTTCCCCTCCTCCATGGCCTTCTGAATGCGTTGCCGGCGGGCTTTGCGAGACGCGGAACGCGAGCGGTTGGACTGTTGACCCGTCTCTCTTTTGTGTTGCTTGATGGCCTCCTCCTGCTTCTGCTGCTGCATAACCGTGCGGTGCTGGGGCATCTCGGTCTCCGATCCGGTGTCAGACTCGTTTCCTTTCGCGGCCATTGTGCGTGACAGTATCAACTATAATGGAGTATTCTGCAAGAGTTGAAAAGACGTCGAGGTTGAGAGGCTTGCGGAAGGAAAAGCACAAGGTGGTTGGGTAGTCGGGTGGTTACGAGAGGAAGAAGTACGTGGATCCCCAGCGAGAGAAGAGTAGGTAGGTGGTCAGGATTCTGGTTCCATAGATTGGAAGAGCCTCATCGTGGAAGTTTCATCCGTGGGCAGCCACCGGGGCGAGCAAAAACAAGATTGATGCATGGCATGGCGTGTGAGGTTGCGTCTGGCAGGGCGGAGTACGGAATGAAGCGCCACCAAAACTTGGAAGGCCTCCCACACGCTGACATCATCGGCGTCCAGGGTCCGGATACCGCCGGCTACCTCAAGCAAGTCACTAAAAGGCACCTTAAGGTACCCGGAAACGCGTACCGGCACGCGCGTTCCATTGGAACCCTTCGGGTTGTAATTCCGCACTAACGAATGTGCTTATTATTCTTCGTTCCTCGCAGGGATTTATAATGGTATATCAATGGCAAACAGGGGGCCGGAACAAGGGTTGGCCTGGTAGAACAGAGGCGGCGTACAAATAAGCCTCTAATACTTAGCAAGACCGACTGGATTGTACCATTGACCATTTTATCAATTTGAGGGATCGGACGTCATGAGGCAACGAGCAGGAGGACGGGCCCGGGCTGGATGTCGTCTCGCTAGGGACTGGCATGTGCACACCTCTTCTCTAATCACATGCTTAGTGAAGGTAGAGTAGTTCGGCGCCATCTGGAAAAGTGCTTGAGACAATTACTTTTCATTATACAAACAGATCCATGGAACAAGGTATTTGTGAAAAACTACATAGCATAACGCTCAAACACCAAAACGCCCCATATAATCACCAAGCGTACTCGTAACTGCGTCATATCTTCCTTCTCGGTAGAGAGCTGCCCAAACCAACTGCGATCAGAACATGCTGTGCATTATGGCCGCCGTAGCTCAGTTCCTTCAGCACTGTCAGTATACAGCTTCCTCGTAGACTCTGCGGACAGGGGACTTACAAAAGACCCAAAGTCAAATCGCCGTGAATCTTAGCTTTCAGCTGCACTTCAATGTCCAGGTTCAGCTCAAGACGCAAGCGGAGCTGTTCGTCCTTGTCATCATCGTCCTTCTTCTCGCCGCCGCCGGTCAAACCTCCGACTGCCTTGCCTGCGGTATCGCCGACCGTATTCACGGCGTTGCCGGCAGTGTTCTGAACCATATCGCCAGCGCCATTGACAAGCTCGCCGCCGGGAACATTCTCGGTGATCCCATCGAGCGGACCGCCGCCTTGCTTACCCTTCTGCCTCTGGCGCTGGCGGTTGCGGCGACCACCAGTGGCAGAGACGTCCGAGCGGGTGAGGGATTCGGTGTCGCTGTCGGGAATATTCCTCCTTCCACGGCCGCGTGAAGCACGGCGACGAGACTGGGACTTCTGGGGTTGAGGTGCAGGTTCTGGTTCAGACTCGCTCGCTTCAGCGCCGGCGTTGGCGTCCGCATCTTCAGCGCCGCCAGCATCAGCGTCACTCTCGGGGCTGGGTGTAGCTTCCGGAGTCGGCTGCTGCTCGGGTTGCTTCTTACTGCCGAGTTTCTTGGGCGCCTTCTTCTCCGTTTTCTTGCTCGAGCTTTGCGCACCGATTCCACCATTCGCCTGGGCCTGACCCTGAGCCTGGCCTTGGCCCTGAGCGCCGATGGAGGACTGCTGCTCTTCGTTCGTGGTGTCGGCCATGTCTGTCTAGAGGAAATGCAGGAGGAAGATGTAGGATGTTATCTGAAATGCTCGAGGACGTGAGACGATGAAGTATGTGTACAGGTACGGAGGCGAGTATGATACGGAAGACGAGACGCGAGACAATGTAGAAGTTGAGAATTAAAAATGAGCAGGAACAGGTTTGTTTGAAAAGATGGAACGTGAGCTCACGGCAGACCCTGGTCGAAGCCGGAAACCGGATCCCTGTGCGTGACGCAAGGCCATCCACGCGCAACTCGGGAGTCTCCACCGAGCAACTGGCGCGGAAACCTGGCGACATCCTCGTTAGGTGTTGCTCCCCAGTTTTCGTGCCAGGCAGCGGAGCGTCAGGGACTTGCTAATCGGGTGCTGTGGCGGCCAGCCACGCCAGCCCTCGGCTCTCTTCAGCGCTCTTCAGCAGATTCCTTCGATCGCGTCGATGTCATCGCCCAGGGTTTGCGTCCTCGTCCGGCACCGGGCAAGGCGAGCAAAGGCAAGTGGATGTCAAAGGCCGGTTGGACCAGGGTTTAGACCGGTTTTTCTTGATTTCTCGCAGCGCGGACGGAGAAGCGCCCGTCGGGCGATGGATGCTCGGAGCCATTCTCATTTGTGGTCTGTCGCAGGCGAGTTTACCTTACACATCATTATGTTGTGTGGATACAACCAGTGAATAACACCTTGGGCGACCGCAGAAAATCAACATGTGAGAATGAATGGGAGGTTTACAAAGGAGTACGAAGGAGTACGTGTGCGAGGACTTCTTTGCCTGACCGGTGATCGGGACCAGGAAGGGCCGTCGCACGGGAGACCCCGCCCAAACCTCCCGTAGGAGTGAGTACCAACGAACGGTCAGGTAAACAGCTCGAACCTCTTCGCAGCACCGCCGGCTAGCGTGCGTTCGCAGTCACAACAGCAATCCGCACTTGAGAATGGCGACGACCGAGGGTAGAGATGGGGAGGCAAAGAAGCGCATCATCAACCATATGAACGCGGACCACCAGGACTCCGTAAGGACGCTGGAATGATGCACACCGTTTGCGACTGTGCTAATGGTGTACTAGGTTGCGAGATACCTGGAACACCACAAAGGCGTCTCATCCTACTCGGCCAGCTCTGCGCGGTTGACAGACATCGCGCTCGACAGCTTGACTATCAAGGCCGGCAGCAGCCAGTATCGGATCTCACTGGAACCTCCAATGGGTTCGTGGAAGGACGCACGTGAGCGCCTTGTTCAGATGGATCGCGACGCGCTTCGTGCACTGGACCGGAGCGATATCACTCTCAAGGAATATCGGGCGCCCAAGGGCTTTCACGCTGTGGTCTTTGCCCTGTGCTCGTTCGCGTACATTGCGAGCACAAGCCGCAACAACTGGCTCCCCGGTTCTTTGTTCTACGAAAGCCTCCGCCTCGGGCAGTTCCCTGGCTTCGCAAAGTTCGGATATGCCATCCAGCCTCTGGTTCTCTGGGGCATGCTGGCTATCCACATAGCGGAGGTGGCTATCCTGATCCGCACCAGATTGAGGAAATACAACGTCCCCCTTTTCACCAGGCTATGGTGGGCTTGGGTCTTATCATGCTTTATCGAAGGCTTTGGGGCCTTCCAAAGGTATGAGCGCAGCACATACCAACGACTACTGCATGCTAAATTTAAACAGGATCGATGCCATCATGGCTGAAGCGAGGCTCGAGAAAGAGAAGCGGGCGCATTGAGGATGCCGGAATCGAGAAGAGCGCCTTTGGGAGGGTCTCATATCTGGATGCAGTGCTGTGAGGAACAAATGATAGAGAGGTACAGTACGTCGTCTGTCGGGTTATGACTGGCTAAGCTTGCCGCACTTGTCCTGTACGCAGCCATTGCAGTACTTGGTTCCGTAGGAGTCTGCCAGATGACGATCAATCAGTTATGGACATCTGCTTCATTGTAAATTAATTTCATTGCGCCACGAGGGCTCGGATGAGGCAAGGCTCCGCAGCCGTGATCGCCCAGCCAATTTCGCGGGTTCAACGTTGGCGTTGGCGTTGTCTGCCACTCTGTCAGACTTGCTTGGCGACACATAAAACAAGGGTCCAAGCTCCCCACATCTTGAAGGAGTGCCAGCCTGCCCATCCACTCAACCCTCTTCGCCGTTGTCCATTGTCCACGTCCGTTACAACGGTCCGTTTGCTTCGTCCCTCATTTGACATACGTTCTATTCTGCTTCATGTACTTGCTTTCTCCTCATCACACATTTCCCCGTCACCAAAATGGTCCGTTTACCAAGCCCGACACATCGCCCCCCGGCGCTATACGGTAACCTCCAACCCCCGGCTTCCGCTTCTCCTAGACGTCGCGACCCGCAAACTTCGGACGATTTGAGAACTCGAGATATAAGCCCTTCCGTCATATTCCGTGCCTTTACGGAGGACAACTGGACGCCTCCATCCAATAGCGAGGACTACTCTATTTTGAACTGCATCTTTACAGCTTCCGTTTCAGAAAAGGACCTGGGTGCGAGGGTCGCCAAAGCTGCGCAAAAGCTCCGGACATGGTGCAAAGAGATCGAGGGCTGGTCATGGCCAGGTACCTACATGCCGCCGCTGCAGAGCCCGGCCGAAAAAGGTTCCGAGAAAAATGTCGCTCAGGGGCCGGATGCTGCTAGTAAGCAGGAGCATTGGGGTTCGCTTCCTTCACTTATTTGTCAGGAGCACGAACATCGCCTCCGTAATATTCTACAAGAGCTGGACGAATTAGACGTGGAAGAGCTCAAAGCCCATATCCAGACCATCTATGGTCCGAACCGATCCCAACACACGACAGGCGTCCGGAAGACACAACACGTGCCGCTCAACGACTTCGAGATCATCGTCACCAAGACTCTTCTTCGATCGCTCCCTTACCATGCCCTCTTGAACCAGTTGATCAGCGACTGGTCCGCGCGCTTATGTGTGTTGCGTCGCGTCCCTTCTCTTCTCGGTGCCCTGATCAAGACGAAGGAAGCATTACGCTCCGGCTGGACCGTCATTCGTACCCCTTTCGACCCCGAGTCCTCCGAAGAAGACTTTTGCAAATGGAAAGAGGCAATCTATACCATCAAGAACGTCCTTGGTAGCCAAGTGGGAACTTCGGGTCAGCAGTTGGACCGGATCCTGGACATTCTTGAGGGCCATGACGATGTCATTCCGGATGAATGGATTGATGACTTTGAGGCATTGGAGGCCAACTACGAGAAATGGGTGGCCGAAGCGCAACGGCGGATCATCGAGATGGAGATGCTAAGAACTCGAGTTATGAGAAAGAAGATCGAGGATCAAGAAAAATCCGGAACCGCTCTGCCTGCTGCGTCCTCTGATCTTCATCCGATCCTCGAGGATCAATCCGAGGTGAAGGTGCAAGCTTCGGATGACGATGAATCCTCTGGGCTTTCATCAAACGCAAACGTTGCTCACCGGGATGCTCCTGCAGTTAACGGAGCACTCAATATAGCTTTGGCGAAGTCTGAAGAAACCCCAGTAAAAGCCTCACCGGCTCTGCTGCCTGCTGTTGGCATTGAACCTGGACACCAGACTGCCGGAAAATCGAGCGAGCTAGTCCCCACGACCCAGTCAAGTCCACCAGAACCAGAGTCTGGGGCTTCTAAGACAGATTCTGCCCGCGTTCGTAGCCCCAGTATTTCCTCTTTGACTTCTTCCAGCTTTTCGCCGTCCTCAAGCCCGAACACAGTCATTACTACCGATGAGTCTCCCTCCTTTCGGCCGCAATCGAGAGGCCGTTCTGCAAGAGGCGGAACAGCGCGGCCACCACTCAACGCGACAATGCCACGGCGACGTCCTCGCGAAAGCCTGAATCCTCAGTGGCCACCCTCAGCTTTCCGCACATCTACCACTCAGGGCGACAACAACAGCTATGATGAGGCACCTCGTCATCCCGGAGCCGGCGCGACCGAGCTGGACAGACAAATCAGCGACATTCTCACCAGCATCCCGGGGCACATTCGTCTTACCTCGAGTAGTTCCCCTACCGAAACAGCGGAGTCTCGTCACAACCGTGTCATATCTGCTAGCCGTGCCCTCCATTCCTTACGCTCCCAACGGTCGTTTACCAAGACGCCGGAGTTAACTTTATCAGCGGCAAGGCCAGACGAGAACGCTCCCTTCTCCCGGCGACGCAATGCAGGGGACTCTGAAATCAAAGTTTACCATCTTACGACACCCAACCGCGATAAACCTATCAAGCTCTTTGTACGACGGGTTGGCGAGAACGGCGAGCGCGTCATGGTCCGTGTTGGCGGTGGCTGGGCGGACCTGGGCGAGTACCTCCGTACATACGCGGAACATCACGGCCACCGCACCGTTTCCGACAGCAAGTTTGAGGTTCTCGGTCTGAAGCCACCTGGAGATCCCTCTCCCGTTCCGAGAAGTCGAAGCACCACCCCGCGCCCTCCTTCCGCGCAATCTGTCCGGAGCGGACGTTACCGTTCCAAGACGCCCACGGCTCGTAGTCGCCCAGTCACCCCAGCAGCCAGGGCACCTAGCGCTTCTCCTCGGGCCGGCAGCGGATCGGCGACTTCGGCTACCTCGAAGACCAGCTGGCAGGGCGAGGAGGTGGGTCTGGCAGGGCCCGCTTCGAGGAAGCTGGACCTGCCTGAAGAGAAGTTGGAGTGGATCGAAGAGATGATGGACCAGGCGAGGCGGCTCAGCATCGGAGGATCGGGGAGCTTGGGCGACCGGGGCAGCGCGGAAAAGCCGACTTCCAGCGCGGTTGGCGCCGGCGGGTTCAGGGACATGGGTAAGATTGGCGGGACCAAAAGGGTTTTCCTCAGGGGTAAAGGGGCGGAAAACGAGGCCTGAATTATCTTCATGAGGCAGGCAGTGATACCCCATATACGGTTATTAACACGATGATGGCTCCCCTTTGAGATGTGTTGAGCTCCGTTGAGCGCGGCTGGGCTGTTTGATAGCGTTCGGTTTCTAGCGCGACTTCTCATAGATCGGCCGGCTTTTTTCTTGTTTTCTCTTTTGTCAGTCACTCCTTCTCCCGTTCTTCATTCATCCCACCGATCCAACCGAGCTTTTCTTTTGCCTCCCCATTGAGCGTTTGCAAAGCGTTCGTATACTAGACACACTCTCTTCTTTCTCTTTCATTCTGTTTCCTTCTTTCGGTTTCTCTTTGGACTACCATTGCGCCACATCTTTCGGTTGTCCTCCTCTAACCAGTACTGCATATACCCCCCTTTGCATCTTGTCGCTCCTTCACCACTTTCACCCTTTTTCGTTCCTTACCTTTCGACACACCAATTCGACCACGAAAGTGGTTCGGATAGCACGCGCCCATCGAGGTTTTTCATATACCCTTTTGTTTTCTTCTTTTTTTCCAGACCGGCTGGCTGGTTTACTTCTTTTCTTTTCTATTCTCTCTCCTCCCTCTTACCCGTCCCGATTCGGCTTCTTGCTTCGGTCAAGCTCTCGAGATCAGTACATAGAATCATTGACCATTGATCATCGTTCATCACTGCGTGGATTGAACTGTGCGCCCTGAAAGCGGACGCACGGAGCGGGTTTCTGTGAATGCTTGGTTTGTGTTGTGTTGTTGTTTTGTTGTTAGACCTTTGCACATTTATTTCTTCTCCAGCTGTATGAATGGAATGCGCTCTTGGGTTCTTGACGTCCCGTTATGCTCTAGGCGAGGGGGGGGGAGAGGCAGCATGATTGGCATGTCGTGACGTGACGAGTGCGCTTCCATTCAGCCATTTAAAAAGATGGTGGGGTTGGGGTCGGAGGGAGTGCTTTTCCTTCCCTTGGATCCGTATGGCATGTACTGTTTATATGCTGTTCGTACATATGTACAAACGTCGTTCCCCGTCACAGCCACCCCCAAAGAGAAGAAGCACAGATAGCGCACATAGCCAACCACTTGTACCAAAACGGAATGAAAAGAGCAAGGAAAGAGAAAGAACATGGAAACGCAACAATAGCTTCTTCCTCCCCTCCACAGCCACCCCATTTTTTCCCCCAACCCAAAGTCTAAAATAACAAGCCAACCGTCCGCGAATACCACGCCTTCCAGCGCTCCGGATCCATGCCCCCACCGCCCTTCTCCTCCCTCGCCTTGGCCTTCTCCTCCGCCCGCCTCGCCCGCCGCTCCACCTGACGCGCGCAAAACTCATCCTCCTCGCGATCAATCGCCGCTTTACCCGTATAAAAATCCGCTTCCGTAGGACGGACGCCCGGTTCGCGGGTGACGAGCTTGTAGCCGCCGATGAGGAGGAGGTAGAGGGGGATGCCGAGGTAGCCGGTGACGAAGTTCTTGTAATCAAAGCCGCCGACGAAGACGGGGAAGTTTTTGGTCAGGGCGATGAGGATGCAGAAGAAGAGGGCGACGGCGGAGCCGGGGGCGCCGAGGGGCGCGCGGTAGGGGAGGATGAGGTCGGGGATGCATTGGGCCCGACGCGCGCGGACGAAGTACAGGTGCGTGACCAGGATGGAGATCCAGGTGAGGAGGCCGAAGATGGTGACGAGGTTGACGAAGTAGCCGAAGACGGTCTTGGCGTCCGCGCTCACGTTCATGAAGGCGAGGAGGCAGAAGCAGGCGCTGGCGCCGAGGGCGTAGATGGGGACCCCCCGGCGGTCGGTGCGGGCGAGGAAGCCGGGCGCGTGCCCTTGGACGGCGAGCCCGTAGATGGTGCGGGAGGCGATGTAGAGGTCGGAGTTGGAGGCGCTGAAGACGAAGAGGAGGATGCAGGCGTTGATGAAGCCGGGCAGGACCTTGATGCCGGCCTCCTCGATGGCGACGACGAAGGGGGAGGCGGCGGCCGTGCTGCTCGCTTTCACGGCGAACGCGAGCCGGTCCGAGTTGTAGGGCACGTTCATGCCGAGGAGGAGGACGCTGCAGACGTAGAAGATGAGGATGCGGTAGAAGGTCAGCTTGATGGCGCGCGGGATCGTCCGGCGCGGGTTCTGCGCCTCGCCCACCGTCACGCCGACCAGCTCGGTGCCGAGGTAGGCGAAGACGGCGGTGACCATGGACGCCCAGAAGCCGAGGAACTTTCCCGTGCTGCCGCCGTCGATGTACTCCTTGAACGCGCCGGGCTTGTGGTAGTACCGGAAGCCTTTGCGGTCGTGGTCGGGCCCGCCGCCGAGGGCGAGGACGAGCGAGAGCAGGATCAGGCCGCAGATGACGAGGACCTTGATGCTGCTCAGCCAGAACTCGAACTCGCCGAAGAAGCGGATGCCGAAGTAGTTGATCGACACGATCGCCACGAAGAACACCGCGATCCACACGCCCGGGTTGACCTTCTCGGCCGGCACCCAGAACTGGATGACCAGCGCGGCGGCCGTGAGCTGGTTCGGGGTCACGATGATGTACTTGAACCAGTAGGTCTGGTCGTGCGGGTCAGCAAAGCGAGGAGAGAGAGGGGCCACGAGGTGGGTGGGATCTCGTCGGGGGAACACTCACGTAACCGAGCGCGAACCCAAGGGCCGGGTCACAGAACCTCGTGGCATAACCCGCGAAGCCGGAAGCGACGGGCAGCCAGGCGGCCATCTCGCCCAACGCGCACATGACCAGGTAGACCAGGAGACCAACGAGGGTGTAGGAGATCAGGATGGAGCCGGGACTGACGCGAATGATAATCAGTACGGAAGTCCAGCCGGATGTCGGTGCAACGATGGAGCAGAAGAGAGGAGAGGAGAAACGGGACAACCTACCCAGACTTTGCCAGCGACGAGCCCGTTCCGATGATCAGGCCGGTCCCGATGGCGCCGCCGATGGCGATCATGGTGATGTGCCTGGCCTTGAGGCCGCGGTGCAGCTGGTCCTGCTCGCCGGCGGCCACGGGGGCGGAGTCGCCCTCGGTCACGGGAGCCGCGACCTCCTCCGCCGCCTCGTAGTCGGACTTGGCGTACCGCTCGACGTCGCGCGCCATTGCGTGCAGTGAGCTGGGGGGGGGGGGGGGGGGGGGGGGNNCGACTAGAGGGGGTTTGTAGGGATCACGGAGAGGGAGGGAAGACTGTTTAGATTTCTAGAGAAAGAGAGAGGGTGAGGGTGAGGGAGGGAGGGATGTTCGTCTTCGAAGTAACAGAAAGAAAGAGAGAAGAAGAGGGGAGGGGTTGGGGTGAGATTTTGAGCCGCAGTGGGTTATATATCAGAGAGAAAACAATGAAGGCGAAGGCTGACTTGTCGCTCGAAGAAGTACGGGAGCGAGGTGATAAGGAAGACCAGGGGGAGAAGGAGGCGCAGGAACCGGTGTAGCTTGATGAGCAGCCACCTCGGCCAAGACACAGGGGAGTGAAGCCAAGAGCGTCGTACGGCAGAGGGCCTGGGTTGCTCGTGGCGCTGGGATAGCACGGCAGAGATGCGATTGCTGAGCTTGCTGTAGTGCAGGGGAAGGATGAGAAGGAAAAGAAGTCGAGAAGAAGAAGAAGAAGAAGAAGAAGAAGAAGAGCAGCAGTAAGAGAGGCTGTGTAGCGAGCGAGGCAGACTGTCTTTTCCCCGGCCCTGAAAAGGCGAGTGACCATTGGAGAGCGGGCATGGCCCTGCGTGAGAAACGACTGAAGATGGTAAAGTTCCACGCTCTCGCGTCCTGTACTTATCTACTCCTACCGGTACTTATCTCGATTACAATAACGTACATGCTATGCATCTTGTTACGAGCGATGCTACCCGCCCCCGGCGAGCGCGCAACGGTGGGCTGAGAGGAGGGGAGGGGTGGGGAGATCGAAGGGTCGACAGAGAGAGAGAGACAGAGGGAGAGAAAGGCTACTACGATGGTACAGAGATGGTACTCTGCGGGATGGCATTCGTGAATTACGGCTGGCGACAAATTCCAGTAAAAACCTACCTAAGAGATAGAGCGCCTCAGGGATGTAGCTGATGTACTGAATGTGCCAAGCTCTCACTAGTTTTCCCAGCCGTCCTGGGCTGTACCACTCACCACTCACCACTCACCACTCACCACTCACCACTTTTGCATCTTACATCTCGTGCCCAGACAAGACAAGACCGGTGCTGAATCTAGACGGCTGGGCATTGGGCTGGGCATGGGCTTGAAAGCCCGATCCGGGAACGGCGTTTCGGTTTTTTTTTCTTCACCTCTCCACCCTCGGTATTGAAGAGATATGCATCCAGTGAGGATAGATGTCAGAAACACAACCCTGTCAGGAGAAAGGTGTCGTCGAGATATGGTAGAGTATGTACAGTAAATACTACATGCTTTCTCTCTCTATCATGTATCTCACTTGTACACGAGAGAGTAAGACAAACAAGATGCCCGCGCGCGCCAAGCCCGATCGCCTTGGTTGGTGCCTCGGCAGCGGCCGGGGGCTTGGGGGGTGGGAAGGGGAGCCAAGATCCGCGCCCCGCCTACTACTAAGGTACCTACCGAGTGACCCGTGACCCGTTCAGCAGGGGGGGTGGGGTGCGGGGTGGGGTAGGGTGGTATGGTCGTATGGTGGTATGATGAGCAGCCCGCTCGATATCGTAGATAACGTAGATAGGTGACATGCGCAAACTACGTACATTACACATATATATATACTCTGATGGGTATATGAGTCGAAGACGAGGGAACAGCGGCGACCATAGCACTGACTGACCAGGCGGAGGAGAAAGATAAGTCACTTATTACATTTGAAAAGAAAAATGAGGGTGAATAAAGAGAGGGAAAAAAAAGGAAAGACTTCACGGATTCGAAAAGGATAATCTTCTTCCAGGGGCTATTTGAATGTGAATCTCGATTGAGTCTCTATTGAATCTTAATTAAAAGCTTCAGGACAGAACACGCTTTGAAAACATACTACCTATCCTACTACGCCAGGCTGATGCAACGCCATGCCATGACACAACCAATAAAGCAAAAAAGAAGGAATCCACCCTCCTCTAATCAAACAACTCCTCCAACGCCCTCCTGACCCCCTCCGGATCCCGTCCGCTCTCCCGCCCTCTCCCGCGCTCCCCCGCCATCCCCAGCCGGTTCAGCAGCTGATGGAAGCCCTCGATCGCTCGGACAAGCCTCGCCTTCTCCTCCTCCCACCCGCCCAAGGCAACCGCCACCTCCGCCCGCAGCGGACCGCGCACGACCGTGTACCGTCCCTCCGCCACCGGCTCCCACCCGCCCCCCGTCATCGCCCGGCCCAGCTCCCGCGCACAAAACTCCCGCACCGACGCGAAGGCCAGCGGCTCGACCGGCAGGACGGATGCCCCGGGCTCCGCGTCCGCCTCGTCGCTGTACGGCGCCGCCGCCGCCGCGGGCGACCCCAGCACCGTCTCGGCGACGAAGACGGTGAAGCGCGTGAAGAAGGCGATGTGGCGCGGCAGCAGCGCCGCCGCCGGCAGCCGATCCGCCATGCGGCGGCGGAGGTAGTCGACCAGAGGCAACGTGGCCGTGACGGTGTCGAGGAGGGCGGCGAGCACGTGCAGGACGTGCGCCTGCTCAAGCAAACCCGAGTGATCGACCAATACCTCCACCACGTCGCGGAAGCGACCCAGGGTCGAGAGCAGCAGGGATGCGACCGCCTCGAGACTCGACTCATCCGTGACGCTGAAGTCGTACAGCAGCGTCCGGAACGTGAGCGTGCTCGCGTGCAGCATCGGCGTGGCGAGGATCCAGCCGGCCGGAGTGGAGAAGGCGAGGTCGATGTAGGCCGGGAAGATGGCTTGCAGGAGGATGCGGCGGAGTGTGAGCTTGTGCGGAACCGAGGTTTCCCAGGTGGAGCTCATGGCGCTGACCAGCTGGTTCGTGAGGTAAGCTTGCTGGGCGTCGATGGCCGCGCGTTCGGAAACGGTCTGAATGAAGACGGCGAGCTGCTTCGTGGTGCGCGGATCCCCGAGCTTGAGGGCGTAGCTCTTGAGTCGGCCAACGACGTATGTCGGATCGGTCGCCGGGAGTGGGAAGGCGCCGGAGTCCGTGAAGAACTTGTCGACGGAGCAGATGTCGGATGTGTATTGCTGCAGATACTCCACGATGTGGTGCACAAACTCCACATACACCCCCTTGACGTTGGACCCTTGCTGGATTTCAAGGTAGTTGTTCTTCATCGCGGCCATCAGCTGCTTGAGCAGTTGAGTATAGTCACGTCTGAGAGCAGGAGCTTCAAGTGGCTGTGCTTGTATAACGCTCTCGTACGAATCCCTCATATTGGAAAGGATAGAGGAAATGATAGCCAACCGACGTTCGCGAAGCTCCGAGGCTTTGATGTCGAATCGCCCTGTTCGTACATCCTTAACGAGGGGTAGGTTCTGCAGCAGAGGATGGTGGCCGTCCACGTTCAACAAGACAGATGTAAGCCGGTGTTGAAATTTGAGCATCGATTCTCGCTCGACGAGTGAGACAAGCCACGCTGGAATGATCACATTGCGGTTCTCTTCGTGACTCCTAGAGTCACTAGCAAGGACCGAGGCCAAGAAGTAGGGCCCGTATTGACGCGTTTGTTCTGTGTCCCGTAGCTGTCGCCACGATGAAGGGCTGTAGTCATCCAAGTAATTGCTCCATTGCCTCTCACCAGCTTGAACGGCGAATTGCGCAACTTGCACCCAGGTGTCAACGGCCTTGGTTAAGAGTCTCTCATCTGGTGGCGTCTCGGCACCGAAGCAGCTAGACAGCAAATGCCACAGCGGCTCCTGGATAAAATCGAATGTCGCTGTCTGCGGGGCCGCTTCGTCGATATCAATCATATCGTCCAGATCCGGGAAGTCCCCGTAATCTTGACTTTCTTCACTGCGCTCACCCTGCGGAGCATCCGGTGAGCGGGCGGCGAGGAGGCCCCCGAGCTCCTGGAAGACTTCCAGTGACTCTACGATCACCGAATTCACTCGGAGTTTCTTAGGATCAAACATCCGGAATACCACGGGTAAGTCGGAGTGGCGCAGAAGATACAAAATCGGTTCCTTTCTCTCTGAAACTTTGACCGCCTGCTTCATGCCCGCAACCGCATCGCTTAATGCGGCCAAGACTTGGATTTGGTTCCCAGCAATGGTAGCTTGTAGAAGTTCCGGTGAGATTGTGTCATTCCCATGGGTTTTGGCAGCCTCGAATTGGCTCTCCGCCTCGGTGCGAGCGAGTCGATACTGAAGCATCGTCTGCTGCACAATCTCCAAGAACCAAGCCGCGAACGGATCGAGTGAAGACAGCGGCTCATCGGTGGAGAGCTGGAAGCGTACGAGACGTGACCACGCCTGAACGCTGAGCCTGCACGCTTCTCGATGCGACGACGAGTGATCGACAAGGTGTCGTATTAGATCCAGTCGAGGACGGAAGCTGGGAGGTGTCGCCCAATACAACGTGCACATGAGGTCGTGATGATTGCGAAGGGCATCCAAATCCTCTTGCCGCACGGACTCATCCTTTCGATATGTACGCCCATGGTTTGGAACATAGCGCCAAGTGATTGAACTAATCTTCTTGTCCGAATATACGAAGCGCAAGCCTCGCACACCAATGCCGAGCATTTTCAGAAATATGTGGAACGCTCGGTCCTCCGGCAGAACCTCGAGTGAGGGGGCTCGATGCAGCTCCTCTAGAAACCTTGGTGACCCTCTGCTTTCTTCGTTAGGTAGATGTGCCAGGCCACGACGTGCAAAGAAATCGAAAGTAACCCCCAGTGCCGGCTCGCACCTGCGCCAGCCCCACCTGTGCACCAGGTTATAGCATCTCGTCAGCACTGCCCTGATGTATGAGTTGATAGATACACTATGTCCTTTGGCTGTTTGTGGATAGAGTGCGAAAAGTCGAAGCAGAATCGATTTTACTAGGCCCCAATTATCCGCCGCGGCTCTGAATCGTTGGCCGGGTTTGAGGACTCCATAATCGTCAAACTCAGCAAAGGGTAGCAAGGCAAAAATGTCATACCACAGCTTCTCGAACGAATGTAATTGGTAGAAACTGTGCACCTGCGGCGAGAGTGTTTGTGTGACGATCCCCCACAAGTTGGAATCGGCATTGATATCAGCTTGTCGTAGAACATGATGCAGAACAACGAGTGACTCGACGAACGGCTTGTCATTACGTATACCGGCCTCGCGCTCGGTATGGCGACGGTTTTCATCTGAAAAGGCCCGGATCTGTGACATTCCTCTTCGGAGTATGAGTTCCACTGATGCTCGAGAGAGACTGATGATGAGTTTGTCCAGTTCAATACGGAGCTGATCCTCCAACCTTGATTGACAGGCAATCAGACGAGTTTGACTCGAGAGAACAAGGAAAAGAGTCAGATGCCGTATACCATGGCTATTTCCTTGCTGTGTTATATCGGTAGCATTCGTGTCTTGAATCAGCGGTAATACTGTACTGTAAGACTGGTCCAGGAGTTTCGACAACTTCATGACAAATGAACGACGGTCAATAGGATCGAGAAAGCTTAGCGAGTCCGAGATGTACCGAATTGCAGATCGAAGAAACGTGAGGTCTCCTTGACTACGGTCGTCACTACTACTACTGCTCTGATCCTGGGAGGAAATGCGCTCCAGATTCTCGCAGACGTGACGAAACCCATCCGCAAGCTGTGAGGAGACTTCGTCCGTCCATGAACTCCATCGGAACCGATGACTATACATTTCAGCTATCGTGTAGCCTGTGGAGATGTCAAGGTTACGTTCTAGAAGTCTCATGCTCCGGGAGAACTCCCCGCTTCCTAGTAAGGTCGATGGATGAAAATAGGTGCCGATCTGGAACGGCAGGATATCGAAGTCGGTGGTATACCGCGTGCCGAACCCACCTAACCCAAGGAGAACCTGGCTTTCTTCCTCTACCTCGACGGCTTCAATTTGATCGTGCAGTATTTGATCAAGCGGTGGATCGCTAGGTTGTCTGTATTCTCGGGTTTCGATATCAAGCCTTCGAACGTGCCGTTTGCGCTTCCTCCTGGGTTTCCCTAAAGGAGCGAGCGGCGCCGATGGCTTCTCTCCCACGTTTCTGCCCTGTTCTTGGGGGGTCACTTGCTCGGACACGGGATTTACAGCGTCCTCATCCTGCAAAAATCGAGCCAGTTGTACATTGCTAGAGATTGACCCAGATTGTAGCTGTTGAATGAATTGGTGATCGACATTACTGAGCTTCTTGCGGAATGCGATCTTGCGTTGTTTTGTTCGAAAGTCTGTTTCAAGACCTTCAAGTTGTGCTGTCCGATAATTTGGATCTTTCAAACGAGGGCGTCCCCGGACTTTGGAGGACGTTACGGATGCGTTGGTGTCTCCATGATTACTGGAGGTAGCGCCATCTCTAGGTACCACCACGGGTTCAAGACGAGTTTGTCGGAGTCGAGGCCTGGCTCTGTCAATGCTTTGATCAGAACCATCGAGCCCCGTATGTGACGGCCATTCCCCAAGCGGAGGAGGAAGGTACTGTTGCCGGTTTCCTCCATGATCCCGGGGCAGACGATGAGGCTTGGAACCGCTCGACGTGGAGACTGATGACAAGAGCGATTGGATTGCACCTTCACGCCATTGTTGAAGGGTCTTGTTGGCATCCTCAGTATCGGCTCGTGTATGTAGTCTGATATGCTTCCTTGTAGGACTGTGTCTACCTTGGTCGCGTTGTTTCCGAGCTTGCCGCGCGGCAACTCGTATAAATTGAGGCACATCTCGCCCGGACTCCGGAGAACAATTCACGTCCAGAATACTCAGCATGGGGGCCTTGGTCGTCTTCACTCTGGAAGACTTGCTCAGTACTTTCCGCTTGCTTGGTCGGTCCTTGGCTGGTCGATGTTCTGGCGGGACAGCCTTGAAAACTTTGTCGCTTGTCTTGAACTTTTTCCTTGACAGCCCGAAACCATCCGTCAACTTGACCTGCCGCTTTCGACTTTGGCGAGATCTGGGTTTCTGGAGCGTGGAAGTAGAAGGGAACATTGGATCGATCCAGTCCTCTTCTTCAATGTCCGGGTCGAATACACCTGAACGGATGAGGTTTTCTCCAAGCTCAGTCGCTGGCCTGGGCTCGCGATCAGTATCAAAAGGTAAAACAGGCGTGATGGTAGTATCTGTAAGTTCAGAGTCTGTCTCTGACGTATCTAGAACTGGAATAGCTTTGGTATCATTGGCATCTTCCCCTCGATCTGTATGATCTCTCCTTCCTGAGCGTTTTATCCTTTGGGCGACCCCTCGTTGAGGTTCAGGTTGGTCATGAGAGCTCGCTCGGTGACTTGCGTTTTTCTTCGGCTCCTGATGCATGGTGCGTGATTGCAAGTCCAATCTCAACCATGATGCCGGCAAAACACCCTTGATCCGTTTCTGTACTACACGTAGCTCTTCTTCTTCATCTGAAGCTCCGTCGGAGGACGACGATGAAGATAGAATAACTATTGACCTCACTCGAGAAAGTCCAGAACGTCTCCTCGACGTACTTTGGGGCGGAGAATCCTCATCCGAGTTCTCTCGTGCTGCGTCATGAGGTATATGCCGGGTTTCTGAAGAGGGGATGGGAGTAAGCGGTTGCAGCGGCGTTTGCACTCCTGGTGGCACGATGAAGCGTCTTCGACGCCCGCCATGAGAAGAAGGCTGAGGGGATACGTGTGATGTCGGAGGAGACGGAGGCACATCGAAGACATCCGTTGATGGACGGCTATCTTGGGCTTTATAGGCATTCTTTCGCCCAAGCTGAGTACGTGACAATGTACGGTCATGTTTTCGGGAGAATGTACGCGCAATCTTTCGCCGCTGCGGTGCAATCAGAGCCGCACTTTCGGTGGCACTGTTGAGGTCCGGTACGTTGAGGTTATCACCAAGGTTGAGGTCGTCAGCGGATGTGTGGGGCGGGATAAACTTCCTCGGAGGGGAGTACGCATGGTTGTCAGCATGGGAGCTATCAGGCGGGCTGCTGGGCTGTGTTTCAAGAAACTCGTGATCCTGAGAGTCGCTAGTCTGGGTCTCGTTTCTGTTGCTTTGCCCCGGAAGCATAACGGGCCGGATACCTTTGGCTTTCATGATCTGTCGATATCTTTCCTGTTCGAGGAGATATGGATGAAGTTGGATCGGATTTCGTTTCCTAAAACTTCTGCCATTCTGCGTATAGGCAAATTCCTGCGCAGCCTCCTCGGCTGCGGCTTGAATAGCGTCCCGTCGCCTCTCCTGTTGCTTTTCCTCATTCCGCTCCTCGCCTTGTTTCCGGCTTATGACGACTTCCACGTTCCCTGGCAGCACCTCCTCCCTGAACACTGTACCATCCTCCTTTAGTTCTACAAGGTCAGAGAAGATTTCCGGGAATGGCGGGCTGACTGAGCGTTCGGACAGGGGCGAGGACAGCAGTTCTTCTAAAGGCTGTCTGAAGACCGCATCCGACTTGGTCTGTAGTTTTGGTGGTGAAGACGAAGGCGTAGCAGTGGCTAAGGGCTTGCGCGCAGTATCCCGTAGTAGTGACGCATCGTCTTGCAAGTCGTCGATATCGTTCTCCGGCGCTGGTGCCACCTGCCCATCCGGCTCTTGGAATATTCGTTGTCCATCAACCCCCGCAAACTCCGATGGTTCGAGGGATGCTGCCGCCTTGGTACCTGCTGGAAAGTCCGACGCTGCAGCTTGAATCGATTGGCCGCCATCGTTAGTATAGTCCTCCTCACTTCTCCTCTGCTCCTCAACCTGGCTAGGTCGCGACACCGGGCTCGCCGCTTGCTTGTGGATGTCCTCATTATCGCTCGCCTCCAGATCCAGTTCAACCTCCTCATCCGAGTCCTGGACGTAGCCTCTGTCCCGCCATCTTGACATTTGCGCAGTGTAGCATGTCGGTCCGCTGCAGTTGAGGAGGTGGCCAACGATTGCGGCCAAACACAATAGACCGTAACTCGGTCGAAGTTCAACGCGCCAAGCCTCTGGTTCACGCGTTCGCGCGGGTAACCTGGTCTCACGTGATTCGGGACATGTCCGGCTTGAACTTAGAAGCTTGTAGCCCCTCTCGCGGCTGTAATTGTCGACTACATAGAATGCACTCTGGGACTGTCAGTTCGGCTCTAAGTTCAGCTAGTCATTAAAAATGAGCCGCAACCTGCTCGCTCCGCTGATTGCGGGCGTCATCGGTGTTGGAATTGGTATCATCTTCAGGCAAACCTCCTAACGGCTGGCATGGAGATGCTAATGTACAGGTGTTAGGAGTCATGACATTCGAGCCGGCATTGCGTGAGCAGCGAGATGTGAAACTTCTCTCGCAAGATAGGTGTGTACGGTGATTTAATATCGTGAACAATATCAGCTGACTATAGCCGAGGGTCTATCAAACGTCCGAACAATCCGCGGCAGCTGAGTCGAGGTATCAGATACCTGAGCCTGCAAC
Organism: Myrmaecium sp. VS I D KN 1; assembly: GCA_019775845.1. Lineage (NCBI taxonomy): Eukaryota > Fungi > Ascomycota > Dothideomycetes > Valsariales > Valsariaceae > Myrmaecium > Myrmaecium sp. VS I D KN 1. The sequence goes on from JADQAV010000005.1 coordinate 241,911, forward strand.
GCCAGCGGATACGCAGCCGAAAGCTGCTGTGCGCAGCCTCTGGGATTCACTCGGGGGGTGGGCCTGGTCTGCTGAAGGCCGACGAGGGCGTTCACAATAAAAAGCTGTTAAAGGTATCAAGTTCAGATGATACGTGAATAGTTAATGATAAAAAGAAAAAAAATAAAAATAAAACAAAAATAAAAAGAAGGACGATTCCATCAGGTTGGCCTTCCCTTAATTCGGACAGCAGTGCGATCCTAACATATCTCTAGGGAATTTCCGTATCCGGAAACTCTCAGCCTCACGCTTTGCTATTTGAGTGCTCAAATGGCTCTTTCGTGCATAGCCACGCTTCCCTTGTGCTCTACTTCTTCCACTCGTCTCTCCAAGTCATGCATGTTGAACTCACTTGAGTTCATTGTGGGCACGAAGATCGGTGCATGCGTAAACAGATAATCCATTTCTTCCAATGGCCTCTTCGCAGTTTCTGGCATGAATGCCCAAAAGAAGATGGCATTAGTGAAGTTGCACACCTGGCGTGGACGGTTTTCAGTATTTGTTTCGACTAGCTTCAAGCCAGAGGACACTTACGATAAACAGATAATAGAACCGGTATCCAATGTGCGTCATCGCAATTGGCGTGACTTGGCCAATCATGGTGTTGAAGGCGAAGCTGGTCATGGTCGCCAGCGACACACCTTTGGATCTCGTTCTAGTGTTGAAAACTTCAGACGGAATGATCCAAGTAAGAGGACCACAACTGACGCTATAACAGAAGTTGTACACCCAAGTCACGACAATGAAGCCCCAAGACGCAGCAGAATTGCCACTTGAACCCGGTGGGAATTTTGCCAGGAGTATTGTGGCAATAATGAAGGTGATCATGTTGCCGAGATTCCCGCAGATTAATGGCCAACGTCTGCCAGTGAAGTCGATAAAGAGAAGGCAGATAAACTGCGCGACGAGAGCAATGCAGGAGCTTATTCCCTGATACTTCAGCGTATCGCCGCCTTCAATGCCCATTTGACCAAAAATTTCTGGCGAAAAATATTGGATAGCTGATACGCCGGTCATCTGTGCGCTGGCTTGAAGAGAGCATGTCAAAAATAATCTCCGGAAAGATGATTTGTCCTGGAATAGCTCTGTATACGACTTCGCCTGGTGTTCATGCTCGAACGTGATAGCGTCTTGGATTTGGTCAAACTCGGCCCGAACCCAGGGATCATTGACGTTCCCATGAGCATGCAGTTGAGCAAGAGTTGTCAATCCTTTCTCGGGCTTTCCGTGGTCAATCAACCATCTGGGGGATTCCGGGAAAAAGAGAATGAGGGCAGCGAGCAAGATCGCCGGAAGCAACTGGATACCCAAACTGACGCGCCACTGCGCAGAGTTCGTGTCGGAGAAGCCAACATATGTGCCCCAGGATATCCACGCTGCCATTAGGGCGCCTATTCCGAGCATAAATTGCTGAAGCGATGTGATACGGCCACGAATGGAGGGATGCGCAAGCTCGGCCTGATATAATGGTACTATCATCACAAGAAGGCCGACGCTACAAACAATCAGCATTGCTCGGTCGAGGACAGAATCCGAAGACAACTTACCCTAGGCCGGCAATAGCGCGTCCGGCATATAAATACCCAAGGTTTTGCGCTCCGGTTTGGAGGCTTCCGCCGAGCAGGAAGATCAAAGCTCCGCACAAGATTGTCTTTCGACGTCCGAGATAATCTCCCAGAGGCCCTCCGGCAAGGGCTCCGAAGAAAGCGCCTCCTGTGAACACTGACACAACAGCCCCCCTACATGGAGAAGTCAGAAGAGCGTTCTAAAGCGGCAAAGACAACGTATCACTTGCGTTTCATCATCATCTGCTTTGAACTGGTTTTTGAAGGACGGAGCTGCAATAGCTTCTGCTATAACACCTAGGTCATAACCGTACAAGACGGACCCGAGCGAAGCAAATACACCGACAAGAAACTGTTTTTTTTTGTTTGAAGTTAGACATCGATGCTCATGTCGGAATAACGAGACGTTGTGAAGCTTACTTGGTACCACTTAGGAGGGAGGGCCATCTCGTCTCAAACTGTATAGAACTCAAGGTCTTTGACTGCGCGGCAACGCAGAATCTGGGGGAGATCTGCAAGCATTTATACAAGGTGTCGCATCCCTCATGGGAACCTAAGCTCCGGGAATCTCCCTCCATATCAAGTGATCATTGGAGTGATTTCTTCGAAGCACACCAACAGGCGCAAGGCGGTCTTCAACTGCCGAGCCTTCTTGTGGGGCAACGTATTCCGCGGGGTTAACCTGGAGAAGTGGCGCTTTACCCCAGACGGGCCCCTCAAGTAAAACCGGAGGCGTTCAGTGACGAGCGACGAGGCTGCAAGTGGAGCCGATTGCTGGGGGTAAGGTGGGAAATACGCCGAGGCCGCGGTTTTTCCTCCAATCGTACCCGCGCAACCCCAAGTTGCCCCAAGGTCTTGCGGGAAAACTCGCAAATCGATTCGAGGGTGCCAGTCATGTAAGGACATGCACTGAGCTCTGAAATCCGGTGGGGGGAAGACTGTGTCCCGGTGATCTGGAAACGTGGGAGCCCACGAGGACTCCGAGAAGGCCTTCTTCAGGACAAAAGATCTCTGGTTCTTCGCTCCTCTCTTTATCCAGTCACTATCCTACAGTATTACAAGCGGCATGACCACATTCACCAAAATCAGCGAGGCAGAGAAGCCGTCCATCATCGTGAGCCCTACGGCCAGGATCTCCAGGATTAATGACAATATTTATGGAGGTTTTACAGAGTGAGTGCGAGCCTAAGAAACACATCGCATGGTATATCATGTGAACGCTCAATGAAAACCAGGCACATGGGTCGATGCATTTACGGTGGAATCTATGACCCTGGTAACTCGTTGTCAGATGAGAACGGCTTTCGTATGGATGTTATTGCGGCGTTGAAGGAACTCAGAGTGCCTGTTGTTCGCTACCCGGGAGGCAACTTCTGTGCCACCTATCATTGGCTGGACGGTGTAGGGCCCAAGGACCAGAGGCCATCTAGGTATGGATCTCCAAATGTTTATTCGCTATCGATCCACCGCCTGGTAGGCGGCCTGGCAGGGCTTCCATCATGGCGTATTGTGGATGATTGACAGTCCTTTCAATCGTCCATACCTCCCACTAAACATCGCTGTGGTTGTTCAAGCACTGACTTGGCCACTTAAGGCCGGAGCTGGCGTGGTTAGGGACCGAGACGAATCAGTTCGGTACCGACGAGTTTATGCAATGGTGCAAGGCTGTCGGGACTGAACCTTACCTTTGTTTGAACATGGGCACAGGTATGCTAGACCACTTTGATGCCACACTGTTCCGAAGACTGACGAATGCATAGGAACACTTGATGAAGGTAGACTGCGTAAGCCTCCCAGCATGTCGAATGTCTACTAACACTGCACCAGCTCTCGCTTGGGTTGAATACTGCAACGGCACAGGCAACACGTACTATGCCAATCTGCGCCGCAAGAACGGCCATGAAGAACCCTACAACGTAAGTGTCTCGTATGTTCATATAGTCTGGGTTGAGCATGGCAGCCACCCTCGATACTGACAGCGCTATCACTACTTAGGTCAAGTACTGGGCTCTCGGAAACGAAACCTGGGGACCATGGCAAGTCGCCCAGCTCACAGCTACCGAGTATGCCGAGCGTGCGCACCAGTGGGCCAAAGCGCTCAAGCTGCTCTGTCCTTCGATCCAGCTGATCCTGTGCGGAGAGACCGGCCACTCAAGCTGGGACCACGTCGTCCTCCAGCGTAACCTGAAATACGAGAAGCACAACCTCGGCGGGCTGGCCGATCCCTCCCGCAGCACGCTCATCGACATGCACAGCATCCACATCTACACAGCCGCGGCGGATCCCGTGGCTAACGCCCTCGCCCCTCGCGTCGCCGAGCGCAGCATCCAGATGGCGGCGGCGCTCATCGACCTCGCCCGCGTCGAAGGCAACGTCCCCGTCACCGTGCCCCGTCCCACCATCTGTTTCGACGAATGGAACGTATGGGATCCGGTCCGCGCGCCTGGCGAGGCTGGAGCCGAGGAGAAGTACGCCCTCTCCGACGCGCTGGCCGTGGCCGTCTGGCTCAACGTCTTCATCCGCCAGAGCAGGTACGTCGGCATGGCAAACATCGCCCAGAGCGTCAACGTCATCTCGCCGCTCATGACCACGAGGGAGGGAATCCTCAAGCAAACGACCTGGTGGCCGTTGCTGCTCTGGAGCAAGTACATGAGGGGCGAAACCCTCGCGGTTCATGTCGCTGCGCCAGAGTACGAGGGCGAGTTGACGCCTGCGTGGATCAGAGGCGCGCTGGAGACACCGTGGCTGGATGTAGCGGCCGCGGTAGATGGGGATGGCTGGGTGTCCCTCGGTGTAGTGAACGTGCATCCTGAGAAGGACTTTGAGATCGAGATAGGTGGCGTGAAGCAAGGCGAAGTTGATGTGTACACCGTCTCCGGCCCGAGCATGGAGGCGGTCAACGTAGAGGGCAAGGAAGAAGTCGGCGTGAAGGAGAGCATCTGGGACGGCAAGGGCAGCTTCACATTCCCAAAGCACAGCATTACCTTGCTAAGGTGGAAGGCCTGAAGGCTCGGAACAAGTCCCCTTGTGCGAACCCTTGTGATCGGGTTACCTTTAATTATCTCTAGAACAATAGATCCGCTCAAGATTTGCCCTTGCTCAACCCTTTAATCAAAGCTCCACCGGGGATTGATGCCCTCCTTTTTTTTCGAGGTCCCAACGCCAAAAACTCCATATGCTGCGGCCATAGAAGTACATGATATCCGTTATCCCCCCCAGAGCCCCTGTTCCGCTTTCACGGTCGCCATGCGATCCACAAATACATAATCGCGCTCATCTGCCGTAGATCACCCATTACCAAGCACCGCCTCCATATGGAGCAGCACCGAAGGGCGTCTGCCCTCCGCCCCAGGCGCTGGCATTGCCCTGCTGGAACGGTGTGGTGTATCCTCCTTCGAATCCTGTCGCAGGGTTCATGGTAGGACTACGGGCAGGGCTGAACCCACCGTCGGCACCGTCTTGATCGTCGACTCCAGTGAGTTCCTTGATGACCAGAGCCAGCTTCTGCTGGAGGACCTTGATTCCTTGTTGCATGATAACGTCCGGTTCCAGGCCTCCAACGGTTTCGATGTTGAAGAAAAAGCGATTCGGTACAGCGTCGTAATCAAAAGGCTCCCCTTCTTGGAGAGGCTCATCGAAAGCGGCATTCGTTTGGTTGACGGGCCTTCTGTGTCTCAGCACTAATGCCCTCGACGTAAAGGCTCGGAAATCAAACTTACCATTCCTTCTCTATACTCTTCTCGTACCAGTAGTCCAAGTGTCTCAGCCTGTTGTTGGGATCGTACTCGAAGCCGATGGCTGCCGTAGGCGCCCATTTAGCATGCTCCTTTGCGATTCCCTTCTTCGCAATGCACTTCATCCTGATCTCTTGACCCTTCCGCAGCTTGGCAATACAGACACCTGTTCCATCCGGATCCGTGATGACGGGCGTACCCACCCACTCATTCGGCCTCATCGCCGATACCACAAGGTCACGCGCATACACCTTCATGACCTCGTCACCCGTGCACTTGGCTTGGAGCGTGAGCGTGACGCTGCAGTTTTCGCAGTACTGTTCGCAGTCACAGTCGCGTGTGTAGAGGACATCTTCGATGTTTTTCGAGTTCAGTGGCACCAGTCCAAGACGGTGGCAGATAAACTCGTCAGCCAGGACGGAGTTGTTCTTCTCCACTTCCACCAGATCGATCGCCATCGTCGGGATCTCAGAGAGCATAACCCGGCGGAGGGAATTCGCGGTTGCCAGATCGAGGTTCGTGATGTAGAAGTCGGCGACTCTATCCGAAGCCTCCCTCATACGCACCGTCACCGCACCTTCCCCGCCATCTAACGGCAGCATGTCGTAGTCCATCGTGGCGGCGGCGGTCGACGGGGACAAAGGTAGTCGAGAGGATCGCGCGGGACCGTATGGCCTTCTCCGTTGAAGGAAACTATGCGAAGCGGAGTGGAGCGTAGGAAGCTGAGAATGCGCACAGTGACGGGGCGCAGTCCAGGGGGTGAGTTGCGGAATGCAATGAGGTGGCTTGGTGTTGAGGTTGAGGTTCATGCGCCGGACTCGGAAACGCAACTCGTCGGATGCGAACGCTCACTCACGTGACAGCGTTAACGGGCTTCTCCAGCCACAGTGAGGCTGCGTGGCTGAGTATATCTAGCAGCTTCGTCACATTGATGGCTGAGCTACAATGCGAGCGTAACGTTAATTGACGGCATGAGGTTAACTTTGATCATGCTGAACGCTCCCGTCTACTGTCCAGGGGACCCATCTGGTTGAAGTAACCATCCTTGGCCGCAGACACAGTGGGACTTCAGTCAGATCTCTGCGCAATCTTGATTCGTGTGGAAATCGAGATGAGTATCAGAGTCAGCTCAGAGAGCAAGAAGAACGCGCAAGCACATGCGCCTTGATGCGTTCATTTTACTTCTACGGCTGGGAATATAGATCACTAAGTACTGCTGTAGCTACCTCATGGATCAATGGCCTGCAACAACCTCAGAATCAGGAGCGTCGTAAAGCCATCCTTTGTCACTAGTACGTCGTGGGAATCGCATAGTCTTTTTCTTCCCCAACCGAAGTTAAGGGACAGATGTTGACGAAGAAGCACGGTACGACATCCCACAAAGCAAAGCCTGGAAGACGAAAGGTTTGCTCTTGATAGGCATTTGCGTGACATGCACATTCGGTGTGTTCTCAATGCCGGATGATTCCAGAAGATGCGAACGATGAGGCTCTTGCCAGCGCCTGTCCGGCCTGTACACACATCCTATGGAGTAGCTTAGCTGGCATCGCGAAATCTGAATGTTCGTCGTCGCAAAGCTTGACGTTTCTGTCGGCGACCGTGACCGTGACCGCATGCAGAAAGTTCAGCACAACGGGGCGGTGCACCCGCCTCCCGGGCGTAACTTAGCCCCCTTGTCCGCCGCAAGGAGGCGGCTTGTGGGACCCCGGGGGGGTTACGGAAGCCGTGGGCCAGAACTCAGCTCCGGAGCTAGGAGGAGGAGTTACTCCTCAGGCTGCGCCTCCGCAGCCCAACCGATAGCTCGCTCCGGGAGGCGACTTTGCTGTCCGCCATCCAAGCCACCCGCAAACGTCAGTCGCTCTTCCCACTATATAACTGAACTGCCTTCCCCCCTCACCTGGCACTGGCAGAAGCAAACCTGAAGTCCCGTCTGCACCACGCCTGTCTGCTAAAACCAAACAACCCCGGGATTAACAAAACATGACGAATTCTCCCTCCGAGATCCCCTCTCCCACGATGCCGCGGATGTCGAGTAGCCCCCGGAAAGGGTCCCGGTCGGCACTTTCGCTTGATCTCTCAGATCTGCCTCCGCTCATCCAACCCTCACCTCCCTCGAATACGCTACTCATCACAGTAAGGGCGCTCACGCAAGACCTATCGCCGCACCTCCTTGCTAACGACACTAGAACCTCAACGATCCCGCCATTTTCCACCCAGCTTCCCTAGAAAGCATCCGTAACCTCATAAACGAACATGCGCCAATCCATACATGGGCGCCTTTGAAGTCATTCCGCCGCATAATATGCTCTTTCTGGGACGTTGACTCTGCCGTTCTCATCCGGCAAAAGATTGATGGCGAAGTGATCATGGGCGATCGCGTCCGTGTCTACTTCGGCGCTCCCACCCCGCTCTCGAATCCCAATCAGCATCTCCAAGCTCCGAAGCTTGATAAGTTGTTTTTCATCTCGCCTCCGCCATCTCCGCCGCATGGTTGGGAGATGCGGAACGAAGAACCCCCGAATAAAGAGGTGCACGCGGATGACTTGGCAAGTGCGCTGGCAAAGCTGCATGCCCATCAGGAGACGAATCCTATGGCAGCGATGATGGAAGACAAGGGAGATATCAGTCCTCTTTCTGCGACAAGGAGGAGCAGGAGCTCGACGATTGTCTATCATCCCGGCGATCATGGCGATAGCCCGGATCTGCCGGCCATCGCGGTCGAAGACGCGGACTCCGACGAAGAGGATGTGATCAGTCCGATGGAGGGTGTCGAGAAGACCAAAATTTTCCATACGTCGAGACCTCCGGTCGAGCTGATGGAGTGAGGATCTGTCCAGGAGCTTTCATTACTGGCAAGGCGTTGGTTTGGGCTCGTCATTGCTTTACCGGGGAAAAATTACCTGCATCACATTGCATGGTTCTGGCGTTCACACGGGGAAATGGCCGGGTATCACATCTTCATGCGGTCTTGGTTTAGCAGGCGTACAGATCCGCAAGTTCCATTGCGGCTATTCATCTGAATTCTGTTAGTACGAGGTAACTCAACGCTCAATATCCTGATAATAAAATATTCTATGCATCTATCCCATTAGTCACGTGTGACTGGCGGAGGTGAACAGCTGGGCCTTTTCATCCGGCCACGTCTCATATGCCAGGCATGCGGCGCTGCGTTTTCGCCTACTGTACATATGTACGCTTATGTATCCTGAAGCTTGACGGTGGTACGTTAGACTACGCAGGGTGTCAACTTCTCTCGAGGGTAAAGCCGCCGTCTGCCCCATGCACACTGACTATTGAGCCGAAGGATGTACCCCGTAAGCCGGAGTTACCGTCGCTTGATCAAGGAGTTGCTGCGGAGAGCTAAGGTCGTGTTGATGGCTGCAGCGGGCGTTCACCAGCGAGGTATTGCTCGTGTTTCTGGGCTGCGGATGGGACGGCGTAGAAGGAGATCATGTTGTGGAGTTGAATACTTACCGACTCCTGCGAATCTACGCCCGGGGCAGTAGGGGAAAGCTTCTGGTTGAGAATGCCTGAGAGAGTGAGAGAAAGAGAGAGAGTGAGAGAGAGAGCTACAACAGAATCCGCCCACCATTTCCGACACCGATGCCGTTTTGGTAAGATTACTTCTAGTGCGTCTCGTCTTCTGGCTTACAGTATATAGCTTTCGGTAATGGTCCGATCACTGTATTACGCGGCCATTACGGGTAGCTTAGGCTACGTGGTGGCGTTCCGGGGAGACGTCTGTCTGGAAAAGATATCATCCAGACGATTCCTGCCCGTAATGTGAATGGATGGATGGATGGAGGGACAGGAACTGTCTGAAGTTCACGGTTGGGGAGAGCCTTGCCCGCCCACGCTCGCCGTTAACATCAACTGCCGCTAAACGGATGTAGTGGGCCAGTCCCGTTCCAGGACCCGCCAAGGAGGCCCTTGATTCGGATGCTACCAGTGCACACCTCGACCCTGACCTTGCGTCTCCGCTTGTTTGTGGTGAACTTCTGGCGGCTGGCCGATCCTGAGAAAGCACCAACACACGAGTCAACTTCTCATTGCCTTCATTGCTATCTCTGCGGCAGGTCCTTGCGGTCTGACTACCAGCTTCGCTACATATCGTCCGTCTCCGCTCCGCGCTACCTTCGTTTGGAATTGGTTTCGCTTGCCCCTCAACCTGTCACCTTCCACAGCGACGCCTGCGCCGTGCCAACTACTAGTAGTTTCACGGCCTCGATTCGACTCCTCACACCGACACTGGCCTGTAGCAAACAGTCTTCGAGCTCTCTATATCGACCGCTTTTCCGAGCGCCTAGCCTCTGCAACAACCTGAGGCAGATGTTTGCGTCTCCACGGTCTGGTTCCTGTTTCGCGCGCCGGGTGCGGCTTCACGGTTGAGCAACCTGCTTTGATCGCCCTCGATCCCTCGAAATCACACAACATGTCTTATCACCAGAACGGGCAGCAGTACTATAGCAGTTCCTCCGCGCAAGCCCCGGCGCAAGCGGCGGCTACTCGGTACACTGATCCCTCTGCGCATCGGATGCCGAGTGTTGACAATGGCGAAGAACGAAGATACAGAGTGGACGGAAGTGGCAACGGAGATTATGACTACCGGCATTCACGAGGAAATCGTAGCAGCATATCCTCGAGAGCGCACGATGAGCTTTTCATGGCAGAAGCGATACCGCCTATGAGCCCGTCCAGAGTCAGCAATCCAGGAAGCCTTAGTTATCAAAACCAGCCTCAATCGCCGACTTCATATAACCCTCAGCACTATGTGGCTCCCGTCCAAATACCTAATCCTGCGGCATTCGGTGGAGTCAACATGGCAGCATTCCCCAATACTACACCTCAGCCATATAATCCCGCCGCGTATGCCGAGTCCAACATCAGCCGACACAACACAGTAAGCCATCCATATGGCTTTTCGCCAACGGCGCCTTCTACTGCTTCGTCTATATCTTCTCCGATAAGCGCCGCCTTCCCTTCGCCAACGCTTCCTCAACATCAAATACCTCCAGGGGGGACCTACTCCGTCAACGATGGCAGGCAACACACACAGTATGGAGGCACTGCATCAACACCTGTCCACTCTGCGTACTCCCCACCTCGTTTGCCTCTGCAGATGCCCTCTGCTAGCAGTACGTCGCCGACTGCTCCTTGGGGTGATATGCTGGGAAACCGTCCCTCAAGCGGCCCCTATAGCAGCGTTCCCATTGGAAATGGCGTGAATGAGGATGTAACTCAGCGCGCCTTGCCGTCACCACCTATCCGCCATCATCAAAGCCACCGGTATGCGGGAAACTGGTACGCTCCTGCAATCGATGACCTCCCCTCTCAGCCGCCGGCGCCACCGCAACATGGCTCGCCGCAGCGTATGAATACGAGTGGGCGCCATCCGCAGGCTCGTCCCTTACCAGGTCCGCCGCCCGATGATTCCGACGGAGAGAACGGTCTCGTCCCTGGAACGAATGGAGTCCCCAGTCAGGATGACCTTTTCAATGCAGTTGAGAATGCCTTCAATACTGCCTCTGGCGCGCCGGAGCCAAGCCCGCGTATTGACATGAACCAACTGTCTTTGGACGAAACGAATAGCTACGAACAAAGCTATGACACGTATAGCCCGGGACAAAGCAGCGACGGCGCCAACGGACGTATGTCAGCCTACTTTGATGTGACAGAGGCCTACGCATATGATGATGATAGTGACCTGGAGGCTGCTGCTGGCCTCGCCGCTCTGCAACAAGCTGAAGCCCAAGAACAGGCAGATGAGGCCCGACGAACGAGTGGAGGCAGTGGGCTTTTCGGCGCCCATCCTCAGGATGGACAGCAACCTTATGAACCGGATGGTGCTACTGTCGCTGATGACGCAAGCGACAGTGATGTCGTACCGGTAGATATGGGTTTGTATGGAGGCAGTTACGAACCGCACTTCTCTTACGGTGGCGGGCCGAACCAACTAGCTGCTGGTGGTAACGCCCTAGATAACCGCAGTCAGCCTGTGTCATCATCTGGCTCGTTCCGACGCTCTGAGGGCGCAAGCGATGCCAGCTATGATTACCAGATGGATAACATTCATCCATTTCCCCCCTTCTCATCAAGCGCTAGGGTGGATACGTCCGGTACTGGCGGACTTACCGATCCTAGCACAAGTAATGGCCGCCGCCTGAGCTATGATGATGGGGATGAGAACCAGTTTTCTGATGTGGCTCCAGGTGCTGGTGAGCCGCCCGACATGTTCTATCATCCCGGGATGTCGACCAGCCGACCGTTGCCTCCTCCACCAGCTGGAGAACGCCACCACGCTTACTCTTCGCCCGCAGTTGCTACCCAGGCAGGCATTGGGGCTGCCATGTCCGTAAGGTCATCCTATCCTTCGACTCCAGACGCATACGGTGCGACAACCCCTGGAGGTACCCTCGTACCAAGGTCGACGTCTCTACTTCACCACAGCAGCACTCCTCAGATGGTAGCTCCCACACGGTCCAAGACAGACGCGGAACAGAACAGAATCCGGCAGTCGCGAACTTCGGTCTTCTATACTGGAGAGTCCACCGTTAACACCGGAGAGCGTATGACCTTGGATCTTCCGGCACTGCCCACGGGCAAGCGTTTCAATCCCGCCAAACTCACTGCCAGCGACTTCAAGAAGTGTGCGGAGCCTTGGGCCGTTAGCTCTGTCATCTCTTGGCTGAGGAATTTGGCCGATGGAGAGGCTGATCTGAAAGAACATGCTGTCCTGGATGGACTCGTTGCTTTATTCACTTTCAAGGTGGCCACGATGAATGTGGCTGACGCGGAGGCGCTGAGCTCTCACGTACTCCAAATCATGTACTCGGCAGGGACATTGGTCCGCCAAGAAGAATGGTTGAAATTCGGTTCCGAGACCGCCACAGGTGTGCTTTACCAGCTCACCGGGTCTGGTTGTTATGCTCCCAGAGTCCATAATTACGAGGGCACGGGTCGATGCTACTCGAAACATTGTGAGAGGACGGTCAAGAAGCTGGATCTGCATGCGCAGCCAGTCCTCCAGGCGAAGGACGATTGGATCACCTTCTATAAAGTTAAGAAAGAAGATCTTGAAGGGGTCAGCCACAAAGAGATCGAGCGGCAGAATATCCTGCATGAGATCGTACAAGGTGAAGACAATTATATGTCCAACTTGGACGTCCTCCGGATATTGTATCGCGATCGTCTATACAGCGCCCAACCGCCTGTGCTACCTCCAAATAAGGTGAAGAGTTTCATCCGTGACGTGTTTGGGAAAGTGGACGCTGTCAAGAAGGCAAACGAGGAATGGCTTCTTCCGCAGCTTAAGTATCGACAACGCGAACAAGGTCCATGGGTAGTCGGTTTTAGCGACATCTTTCGAGAATGGATTCGCAAGGCAAAGCAAGCATACATCGAGTATGCAGCTGCGTTCCCCTACGCTTCCTTCTTAATTCGACGAGAAGCGGACAAGAATATGCTCTTCCGAACCTTCCTCGAGAATGCACGAACGCACAAGATGTCGAATAAACTGAGCTGGGATTCCTTTCTTAAAGCACCAATCACCCGCCTCCAGCACTATGGGCTCCTGCTGAATACTGTGCTGAAGAGGTCCATCGTGGATAACGAAGAGAAGAGGACTCTTGCGATTGCCATTGAGGAGATAAAAAACGTCACGTTAGAGTGCGATGCCCGGGTTGCAGAACAGGGTCGAAAGGTCGACCTCAGGGATCTTCAACACAAGCTGCAGCTACGCCCTGGAATGAGGGATGTGGAGCTCAACTTGGACCACCTTGGCCGCGAGCTCATTTTCAAAGGCGATCTTCAAAGGATGGGAAGTACCAGATTCACTTGGCAGGAGACGCATGCTCTCCTCTTCGACCATTACCTTGTCCTGGCCAAGACAGTAATGATGAGTCGGGATGACGGAGGTCCCAAGCAAGAGCTCTACGATGTCTCGAAGAACCCTATACCTATGGACCTTCTGATCCTAGAAAGCGTTGATGATGACCCGGTTGTCAAGTCGACCATGAAAGGCATTGCTGCCGTCTCGCCAGCACCCACCCGCGTGGGCACTACGCTCTCTACAGACACTCGGTTATCCAAAACTTCCTCAAACGGCAGTCCCGCGCCAGGTGCACTGCATCACACTAATACCTCGACCTCTCTTGCATCTGTCGCGACTAATTCTTCCGGGAAAACATTAGTTGCTTCCACCGCTCTCGAAGCGAAGGATGAAAAGGTCATGTATCCTTTCCGCATCAAACATCTCGGAAAGGAAGTCTACACCCTATATGCCCCCAGTGCGCAGAATCGCGCCGATTGGGTAGAGAAGATCACGGAGGCTAAGACCAAGCACGCCGCGGCTCTGTTTGCCCAGAACGCGGAGCCTTTCCGGCTGCGCGTCATGTCTGACTCAGCTTTCGCCTATGAAGGGGGCATCATCGGGCAGAGAAGTATATCCATCAAGGGAACGCCGCTCGATAGAGCGATAGATGAAGTGGAAAAGATATTCGTCAACACCGGGCGTCCAGCACCTATCTGTAGAGCACGAGTCAACTGCGCCACAACTTTCAATCAGCCTTTTGGGAAATCTATGGTCGCGGTGGGGACGGATTACGGCGTTTACATATCCGAGGTTGACAACCCACGAGGATGGAGTCGGGTAAGTTAAAGGTGGACTGCAGTCGATTGACTGGAACCCAGTACTAACAACTACTTAGGCTATTCAAATGCCAAGGGTAACTCAGATTGCCGTGTTGGAAGAGTTCTGTTTGATGCTGCTCATTTCCGACAAAGCGCTTATTGCATACCATTTGGACGCTGTCTGCCCTGTCGGCGGTATCGCTCCCAGCAACGACTCTAGCCGAAGAGCTCCCCAAAAGCTCTCTGGTACAAAGGATGTTGGCTTCTTTTCCACAGGCAAGATGAAAGATCGTACGCTTGTCTTCTTCAAAAAGCGTGACGGGCTCTCCTCGGTGTTCAAGGTAGGGCACTTCCCCGGTGACAAGATACACGAACACTGTCTGATGATCAACAATACAGGTACTCGAGCCCATCTATCAGAAATCTAGCGAAAAGAAGTCGCGTCTCTTCCGCACCGGTCGCACCGAGTTCTTCCGCGAATATGACGACTTCTACATCCCTGCCGAATGCTATGGCCTCAATATTTTCCATTCGTCACTTGCAATCTCCACCTCCAAGGGATTCGAAGTGCTCACTCTTGACAAAAAACAACCGTGGTCAGTACCGGACCTCAAAGCCTCCGCTGTGGCCAGCATTGCCTCCCGTCTCGTCAACCAGGATCCCCTGGGCATGTTCCGGATCTCAGATACGGAGTTCCTTCTTACCTACACCGACTGTGCTGTCTACGTCAACAAGCACGGCGACATCTCACGCAGCGTAGTCATGGAGTTTGTCGGGAAGGCCAAGGCTGCGGCTCTCTACGGACCGTATATTGTGCTGTTTGACAACGATTTTGTCGAGATTCGGAACGCACAGAACGGACGGTTGCGGCAGGTCATCGCCGGGCGGGACGTCAAGTGCTTGGATGATGCGCAAGGGGGAAGCGGCGCTAGTCAGCGGAGCATCAAGGTTGCAATGCAGCATCCTTATGTTGAACGCTGCCAAATTGTGGTCGAACTACTGCTCAACGAGGGGCAAAAGGAGTGAAGGAGCCGTCCGTCGTAACGACTGGTAGCAGGGGGGATACGTATCACGAGCGAAGCCAGCTCTGAGTTCATCGACGGATTCGGTTCGATGGAGAAGGAACCTTGAGCGTCGGTCCATGCATGATGTTGCCTTGCATCTTTCTTTAAGCGGGTTTTTGTTTCTTGTTTTTTGGCCCATTTCGGGTCAAGGGCCATCTACTTCTTCTCATAGTTTGCCTTTGTTTTCTTTTTTTACCCCTGATCGTTTTGTGCCCTTTATTCCCCCATTTCGTTTTTTCTTTCCTGTTGATATCGAAGATGGTTTGTCGATGATACCTCGTTATTCATTCATATTGCCGAGAATGGATTTTCCTTTCTTCCTGTAGGTACCTTATTGAACTTCTTTGGATGCACCGATGGCTTCCTTTCGTGATTGCCTGACCTCTGTCATGGCTAGCCGTCCTGTGACTGATGACCGGAATTTGTCGTCAGGTTGGCCTGCGCCGTGCAGTTCTCCTGAGAACCCGATCTCGTATTCTGAAAAGCTCTGCCTCGTCGGCACAATCGGTACACACAATACAGCTGTCCCGCCCATAAATGTTCAGGGAATCGGGCAACGAGGCTGAAGAAAGCTCGGGCCATCGGTCGTCGCGCCAACGGGGACCCCTTGTCAACAACAACGGGGCAACGTCAGTCCCCAGCCTTCCCCATTTTCCACCGCCTACCTGCTAACCACCCCATTTCCCAGCCTCCCAGTCACCGCCACGTTTAGACGGGCTCAACTAGCTCTCTCCCGCTCTCCCTCCTCACCACTATCTCTAACCTTACTCTTGTGCTGTCTGTTGGCAACTTACTAGACTTTAGCAACCGTCTATCGTTACATCTTTACCTAACGTCTTGCCGTCCGCGGACCGTCTGCGGCTCACCGTTCGTTAGCGACTTTAGCGAGAAGCGATATCCCACACCATTGTCAAGACCAACTCAGTCCGACTGCACGGCTTCCCTCACGCTCCCTGGAGCTTAGGCTCTAGCATTGGGGGCTCTTATTGAACGGCCTTCGATTCTACCTCGACAGCTCGTCATCATGGCTCCCCTACCGAACACCCTCGTCGGGCTACATCCTCGAGTCGCAACAACCGCCCATGCCTTTATCAAGCGCAGCGACAGCACTGAGCTCGGCAAGGGCGCTAAGCCGGCTAGCAGTTTCGACAACCAAGGCTTCTTCGCACTGTTTGCCATTTTAGGTGCGGCTATGGTGCTGGGCTCGCTGTGGTTCTTCTTCTGGGCCAAAAACGGCGGATTCAAATGGCGCAAGGGCGATTGGGAGGACTACAAGTCGACGGTGCTGCGTCGCAAGGGGCCGGACGGGAAGACGCTGTCCAATGCGACCAAGAGCACGCGGCTGGGCGGCGGCAGCGTCGTACACGGACTGCCGTACGGCCGCAGCGAGGCGGGCGTGACGGAGTACACCGACCAAAGCTCCGCCTACACGGACAAGGACGAGATGCGCGAGGAGTACCGCGGCGGTATGCGGGGCGGTGACGCGCGTGCTCACCGCAAGAAAAAGAAGAAGAGCAAGGATCAGGACCCCGCGCTGCGTGAGTACCGCCAGGAGCGGCCGGCTCGCGTGGGTGGTCTCAACAGCCATCACGACGGCATTTACTACGACTACTCCAACACCGAGCCTTCGGAGGTCCAGACGGACGTCTCGAAGCAGCCTCTGACCAAATCATCGGAGAAGGATGAGAAGAAGGCCAAGAAGGAGCAGGCCGCGAAGGAGAAGGAGCGGAGGCGCATCGAGAAGGCTGCACAGAAGTCTGCCGCCATCGTGCTCAAGAAAGAGCGTGAATTCGAGAAGCAGAAGGCGAAGGAGCGGGCCCGCGAGACGAAGAAGAAGGGCGAGAAGCTCAAGGATGGCCGGTCGGAAGTGGGCACGGAGGTTGCTACGGAGGTTGCTACGGAGGTTGCTACGGAGGTGGCCACGGAGGTTGCCACGGAGGTCGCTACGGAGGTTTCCACGTCGACAACGACGAAGCAGCAGCAGCAGAGGGAGCAGAAGAGGCAACCCGAAATGTCGCAGCTGCCCCGGGAGGCCTCACGATCGGCGCCGAGCCGTGAGCCGCGTCGGTCCCAGCCATCTGCCGCCTACTCCTTCACGACAGGCGACGACAACGCCACCGCTGTGACCAGCGCGTACAGCGAGACGCTCGCCGACAAGAGCCACGGTCGCAAAAACAGCAAGCACCATCACCGTCGGCGCACCGCCGAGCCGGCGGTCTCGGTCGTCTCCGAGGAACCAGGAGGATCCGAGGCGGCGCAGTCGGACAGCTACTACTCCGCCTACCGCCCTCGCGCGGAATCCAACCGGCGCCGGTCCACCTCTCGCACCGCGTCTCGCCCGGACCGGGACGGCCGTCGGCAGCAGCGTCGCGAGAGCTCCTCCCGTCGGTCGAGCCCGAAGAAGGCTGCCGCCGGCGCCGGTCACCGGGCTGGCCCACCGTCGGAGCTGATGAGCATGGCGGACACGGAACGGAGCTATGAGCACTACGTCCCCGGGCTGAGCGTGGCTGGTAGCGTCGCGCCGAATGAGAGCGTGAGCCAGGTGGGCGTGGGTGAGCGGAGGGGCGGCGGACGGCGGGGCAGGGATGTGATGGCTGGGTATCGGCGGGGTGGGATGGGTCGGCGCAGGAGGGATTCGTTGAGTGAGAGCGGAGAGGATTATTAGAGGGAAGAAGTGGCGGAGGGAGAGATGCTGGTCTGTTACTTGAGGGGTAAGGGAGTTGTGGGATGACTTGGTTTTCTTTTTCTCTATCCCCTTTCTTTCCTTTTCCTTTCCTTTTTTATCCTTCTCTTTCACTTCCTCTTCTTCTCCTTCCCTCATGTCTTCTTTTATCGATCTTCATGAGAGCCATTGAGGGGTGATTGACGGACGGATGATGAGAGATCACGAATCATGAAAGACGAGCAGTCGCGTCCGTTCCTGTATTGAGGATTAATGAGTCGGTGGATCATTGGAGTCGGAGGGTGAACTGCTTGATTTGCAATGTAATGCATGGTTGGGGACCTGTTTGCTTTCTTTTTACCCACGTAGCGAATGAACCTTTTCTTCTTTTATTTTGTTCTATTGCTTTCTTCTGGTTGAAGATGTGGTGTTTCTTCCTATGTTCATTCAGATACTGATGTTTGTAGCCGGGAGCTTTGAACAGTACGGGAAATTGTGAGCGACCTCGAGTCAAGTTATGACATCAAACTCAAGAATAGTGACCTGGGGTAAATAACTTTTAAGTGGGACTGGAATCTCCCCCCACCCGGGTACCCACCCACCCGCCTGACCTGTGCTTCGCTCACTTCTACCAACGCCAGCTCTTCATGATTTTCTTTCCTTTCCACGCTTTGTGTGAGGAACTCGTACATCAACAGCAAGTACTTATGGATCCAGTATTGATCGTATATACTTAAGTAAAGTGAGTGATAACTGACTTTTGTAGCATTTAAGTGACCTTACTAAGCCATATAGACCCTCATCTGTGAGTCCGAGGGGGGTCAATTTAGCCGACCGTTCCCTGGTTCCTGCCCTCCAACTCTCTTTTTTTGATTCTCTGCACTCACTGCACGACGCGCCCGAGAGCTGCCCACACCACTCTCTGTTCACACATCATTCATCTCTCTTCCTCGAGAAAGCTATATTTTTCCGGTCACAGCAAATATATACACGCCGACACGTTCTCCCGTACCGACTCACCCCCGGGCATACCCGACCGCGAGACAGACATTACCATAGCACCCGTCGTGCACCGCGCGGGGTGAGACACTTTCCCACCGGTACCCTAGCACGATCCGCCCGCTTGTGTGCGCGTGCATGCAAAGGGAACCGCAAACGACCGCAAACGCCGACGCCAGCAAGGCGGTCGTCTAGCCCCAGATATCTGGTTCCTCTGTGAACTTCGAGAACCCGCACGTTTACGCAGTGGGAGATACAAATACCTCATTGACTGTCCTTCGACGAAGATACACGCCCTCCCTACCCTCCGAGACATTTACATATACACACGATGGGCGACCCCACCGCTGCCACCAACCAGGCTGCGGCGCGGGAGATGCAACGCTTCTTGCAGCAGCGGGTGCGGAACGACTGGGACTGGCCGCCTCCACCGCCCTCGCTCCACGATTCGGCAACCAACACCGCCGCGAACCCGGCGCTGAGCTCGAGCAGCCCGACGACGACGCGGTTCACGGCCGGGACGCCGGCGCGGCCACGCTACTACGGCGAGAGCGAGGCGAGCAGCGACGATGCCGGCGCCGATGGGGAAGAGGACTACACGGTGGCGGTGGGGGCGGGGTCCGCGACGACGGTGGTGCGTGACCCGTGCCGGTTCGAGGACCCGGCGGAGCTGGGCGAGACAGTGGCCCGGGAGCGGGAGGAGCGAAGGCGGCGCCGACGTCGACGCGAGGTGGAGGAGGCGCAGTGGAATGAGGGGTTGCGGGTGTTTGTCGAGCGGAGGGATGTCTGGACCGGAGTGGTGGAGTTAGGGGAGGCGAGGGGCGTGAAGAGGGGGCGGGGTGAGGCGAAGATGGAGATAGAGGGGGGTGAGAGCACGGCGACGAATGGGCACGATCACACCTCCGACTCTCATACAACAACAACCACAGCAACAATCACAACGACCCCCTCCCTCGCGTCCGTCGACGCAGACCCGCTGATCCCGCTCGCGCCGCCGCTGGACCCGCACAACCCGATCCGGGCTTCCATCACGCCGGCCAGCTACCCGGAGATCTACGGCAAGGTCGTGAGCGGCTCCCGCTCGCCCTCGGTGCCCATCAACCTGGCCGACATGACCCGCGCGCTCGTGCAGGGCTGGAAGGACGCGGGCGAGTGGCCGCCTCGGCCCGCGCCCGTGGATCCCTTGGCCGGTGGCCGCCGACGCGGCGCCGGTGGGGCCTTCGGGGCTTTGGGGAACAAGGTCAGCGTCGTGGGGGGTCCGGCGGCGCGGCTCCGGGCTGGGGAGGCGGGGAATGCGGAGGAGGGGTTGGGAGCGGAGGGAATGGCGGGACGGCGGAGGTCGAGCGGGGAGATTTTGGAGCAGCAGCATGCTCATCATCATCATCATGGTCGGTTGCGAAAGGGCATCGAGGGGGTGAGGAGGGTGTTTAGGATTAGTGGGGGGCATGCGAGTGCTGCCGAGGCGGAGAGTACGTCGGCGGCTGCCACGACGGAGGGCGGGAGGGGGTAGGCTTGGATGCCTTTTATTTTGCTCTGTTTTTCTCATGGTCGTCGGCTGTCGAGGGTCTGCGGAGGAATGCAGGGTACCTTAGGGCTCATACTTGGATGGCTGGCTGGATGGGTTTGGAGGGGTCGGGGTTGTGAGCATGGGATACTCCACTGTTCTCGAATAGGACAGATATGATGAATCGATTTCGCTTTGTATCATTCATCTCTTCTCTTCTTGCTGTCTGGCGAACGGAATTATTTCTTTCTGTCCTCCCCTCCTTCCTTTTTAACTTTTTCTTTTTTTTTTTTTTTTTTTTTTTTTTTTTTTTTTCTCTAGTTTCTGTGGGAGAGTCCGCGTACGGACTTTCTGCTTTCCGCTTTCGAACACCAACACTTCCCTTACTCCACCTCATCCTCCTCGTGCTTACTTTTCCCAATGTCCCCTGTTATCCTTCCCTTCGGCCTGTTTAGAGCGAGGAGCGATGGGCCGATGAAAGATAAACAAAGGCATGGGGAAGTTGAGCAGGGGCTGTTCACTGTTACGGTCACGATTTAGGGGGTTGATGCGTGACGGTCTGGAGCATACGCGATGTGCGATGTAGGCGTCTGGGATGTTCCGCGATGTGGAGGGACGAGAAACCAATCTATAAGGCATTCAATGGAGAATGGAGGTCAATCCGTGGGTTTAGATTGGAGATAGAGAGAGAGAGGTTGCTTGTGTTGAGCTTTGCTATGCTTTGTGATACTTTCATTGCTTGACTCTGCTGACTGTACTAAACATGCCATTCACTGGCCTCGTACTCCATCCCACCTCATAACGATCGATCGATCTGTGTAACATCCATCCATCCACCGTGAAGCTACTACCGTCTTGCTCCGAAGCGGAGAAAAGGGAGTCGAGTGGTGATTGGAAAGTACGAAAGGGAGTGAAAAGCAGATGATAGAACGTACCGTACGCAGACACATGTACAGAGAACCTGACGCGTGGAGAACGAAAGACCTTCAGAACCGGTTATGCATGAGGAGTAATGGAAAAAAAGAGAATATGGGAGGGGTAGCGGGATCAGACGAAGAGGAGAGAAAAAGAGATGCAGAGAGGAAGAGGAAAACATGCTCGCCCGGTAGAAGCGACAGTAGGTGGGATACAAGTAACTCCAAGAATGCGAACAGGATATATGAGCGGAGATGAGTAAAGAAAAAACAGAAAAAAATGGGAATGAGAATGTAAAGAAAAAAAACGCCCCCTATGCTATCATGCCATCGCACCGTACCGATCCAGCTCCGGAGTGTAACACCAGCCAGATAAACGTCTACCCATGAGGACGAGGAGGGAACGAGATCAAATCCGACGCCCGCTCGCACCTCACCGCTAAATCATGCTCCCGAGGCCACGCATGCCCCTGCCTGCCTCCGGCGCGCTCGCGCATAACGGTGGTTGCTCCGGGACATCCTCCTCCGGCACGGCGAACAGTTCCGGGCTGGGGGCGCGCCAGGAGTGGCGGCGACGTCCATCGGCCATGCTCACGGACGGGCGACCTTTGCTCCGCGACTTGCGGGACACGTTGCCCGTGGCGCGGCGCAAGGAGGGCCGGTGCGGGTGGTGCGGGGCGGAGGGCGGCATGAGGAGTAGCAGCTCCTGGGCTCGGCCGCGGGTGGGTTCGAGGGCGGTGTTGCTACTGCTGCCGCTGCTGCGCTGTCGGGGTGATGGCGGAGGGGGTGGGGTGTGCAGGATGGGGTTGGCGGAGTGGAGGAGGATGGGGGTGCCGGAGGCGTCGAGGTAGGCGTCCAGCTCGAAGTCGTCGTCGTCTGAGGAGGAGAAGGCGGGGTCGGCGTGGAGCTCGGCGAACTCCGGGGGTGGAGAGTCGTTGTCGTCGTCGTGCAGGTTTATGGGATGGCCGCGGCGCCGAGGTGGGGAGGCCGACTCAACGTCAACGGGGTCTGTCTCTGCCTCTTCATCTTCTTCGTCCCCATCGCGCTCTGCTTGCTGCTTGGCCATGTAGCGAGCCCAGCGGGAGGAGAGGCTGGAACGGAACTTGCGGGACTTGGAGTGAGATGGTTGGGAAGAGGGGACGGCGGCGTCTTCGGCTGGAAGGATACCGGCGGAGAGGGACATCGCATCGCAGGGGTCGTCTTCCGAGGTGATGGGAGAGAGGAAGTGGGAGAAGGGGTTGTTGTCGAGGTCGTCGAAGGGGTCGGTCATGACTGCGGGATCGGACAACTTGTTGTTACCACTCCTGCTGTTGCTGCCTCCTACAGAGAGGATCTGGATGGTTGGAGGCCATGAGGAGGTGAGGCTGAACGGCTGGGAGTTTCGGAAGGACGGCATGGAGAACGATGTGCTCAGGAGGCAGCTCCTTATGCGGATGAAGTTGGTCGTGGACGCGACGTGAAAGAAACAGTCGATGAGATGTAACGACGGTGAAAATAATCTCGGTGGTTTCTCCTACCGGGGCACCCGGCTCGACGGCCGGCCGATGACGGGAGGGGGAATAAGCAAGGAAAGAGAACGAGAGAGAAAGAGCAGAGAGACTTGGGGGTGAGAGTAGGAAGAGGTCCGCCAACCGGCAAGGAAGGGGACAGTGGACGATTTTGTAGGAGGCGCAGAGCAAGGCTGGGAGGGAAGAAAGAGGCCAGGCATGCACGAGTCGAGTCTAGTCAGAGTGCCGGCGTACGTGACCCACACCGTTCCGGGAGCTCAGCCGGGTAGCTCAGCCGAGTGAGCAGGCAGGCGGATGCAAGGGCGGTGGCGGCCGGGAGGAGATGGTGTGCAGAGAACCGCAGATGAGCAGGAATCGTCAGCAGCAGCGATAGCGGTAGCGGCAGCCTTGCGCGTGAATCACCAAGTGAAACACGGCGAGGGCGGAGGGCGGGTGAGGTCAGACCGGAGCAGCAGCCGAGCAAGCCTCAGGGCTGCGAGGCTGGAGGGAGGGGTGGCGATATGACTGAGCAGCGTAAACAGGTAGGCAGACAGCCAAGCCGCAGCTGACGGTGAGTGTGTCGGTATGGTAGGTATGGAGTCGTAACTGATGACAATGTTAGTATAAGGGGATGTATTAGTCAAGCAGGAGCAGAGCCTCTCACGGGAACAAGACGAGATGGAGCGGGAGGCGCGGTTGGTCGAGACGGATAGATATATGTAGGTAATTCGATCAGTACATTATCGCCGTAGTCATCGTCGTGGCCATCTGAGACCTTCCTCCCGTCCGTTCCCTTAAGCGCCTCTTCCCAAACCAAACCGCGCGATTTCATGCATCGCCTCGTCCGAACCAAGTGGGGGAGCGGGGAGGGAGGGGAGGGGGTGATTCTCCGTTTGCTTGAGAAGCGAGGAAGGAAAGAAAGAAAGAAAGGAGAGAGAAGGGGAAGGAAGGTTAGTGAGGCCAGCTAGGTAGGGAGGTATCGCCGTGGTGGTGGACGGCGGACCAAGCAGAGGTTGGGTAGGCAGTTCCCCCCCTGCAAACACACCACCCAATGATGCAAGGCCCGTCTCGAGGTGGTGTGGGCAGCGAGTGACGCGTGATGCTTCTTAGTGGTGGTGTTCGTATGTACGCAGATAACCGTGGTGGTGGTGATGATGATCGGGTGTGTGAGTGTGAGTGTGTGTGTGAGTGTGGTGGAGATTGGCGGTGGTCATTCGGCAGGGCAGAGCAGGGCAGGGTAAGGCAGAAAGAGGAAGGGAGTGTGTGAGTGTGAGCGTGAGTGTACATACGAGTGAGTTCATAACCAGATTGCTAATACAATATTATATGTACTATGAGTATATACCTGGCCTTCTATACTCCGACACATAAACACATCGTGCAGACATGACGTCCAAGATCAACCGGGTCGTAGGTATTGAAGTGCCATTCATACTGATCATGACCAGTCCTTAAATATTTACACGATAGGCCGCTTGAGCCGCCCAGAAAAGATTGGGATAGGAGGGGAGTGCGGGGCAGGGTGGAAGTCATTCCCCATCCGAGCGCTACAGAGCTTGGAATGCAATGCACTCACATGCTGTATGACATCGTACCCCCTCTTTTCTCCCTCCGAACCCTCCTCCTCCCATCAAACCCCATCGCGCAATCAGCGATGTCGTGCGCAGAGAAGTTCAACAACAGAATAGATTTAGTCGCATCGGTCTCGGCTATCTCGCATCCGCCCATAAATCACTTGCTGCCAGGTGCTTACATGCATCCATAAGTAAGGTACTGGACGGAGTACATCCGACAAACCTTGGATACCGTAGTGTGCTTCACCGCTACTCCTCCTAGGTACCAACCAGTTAGGCTTACTAACATGAAATAATGTACCGTACCCAGCCGTTTCGTGCCCTATCCCCATCCCGAGAAAAGAGGGACCAACAAACACCAAAGAGCGAAGGGGAAAGATCAGGTAAGAATGTAAGTATATTCGCAGGAGCAAGTCAGTCACGGGGCAATAACATACAGAGACATAATCCATCGTACCCTTCTTCCGTTCTGCCCTCTTTTTTTCCTTTTCTCTTTATCTCATCATTCACAAGCCGTGCCCAGATCCAACTCACCTTCGAAAGTCCAAGAAACCCAATCCCCAATTCCCACCCTACCAAGCCATACCCATACGCAGCCACCCAAAGCCCCTTAAGCCTTCATCACCCTTCTCTTCTCCCCCTTCCTCCTCTCCTTCTCCCGCTCCTTCTCCAAGAACTTCCGCTGCGCCTCCGGGCCCAGGCCCTTCAGCTGCTGCTCCCGCCGCTCCCGCTTCTCCTTCTCCGCCTGCACCCGACGCTCTTCCGCCCGTTCCTCCTCCTCCGCCTTACGCAGCTTGCGCGCCTCCTCCTCGCGCGTCTGCCGCACCCGGCGCATCGCCTCCGGCCGCCAGTGCCGGATGCCCACCAGCGTGTCCGGCAACCGGAGGAACGCCTGGACGAGCGGCAGCGTTGGCCCATACGCCTCCGGCGAGTCCCCGCCCGCCGGCAGCTTGAGTGACAGCGTCACCCGCTTCTTGGGGATGGTCTCTTCGAGCCTAGGTGGGCAGATTGGTGGTCAGCGAACGACTAATACAGATCTTGGACATGGTAACACTCACTTGGTAGGTCTGTCCACGGGCTGGTCGGAAATGACGAGGGCTTCGAGGGCTTCGCCCGCCTGCTCCACGGCCTTGATGAGCTCGGGGTTCAGCAGGGACTCCGTAATCTCGGCGCTCTCGCTCATCACAGTGGCCCAGTGCGGCAGCTTCGGGTGATCCTTGGTGGTGGTAAGGGAAATATCGTAGCGTTCGTCCCTCAGACGCTTCATGAGGTCCTTGTGGACGATCGCCCAGACGAAGCCGTCGTAGGAGGAATTTGGGACGTTCTTCCGCTGCTCGGCCGCCCGTTCACCGGCCGCGCCTCGGGGCATAGGCACCAGGTCCGCCTCCTTGCCATCGAAGACGTATGCCGTCGCCTCCACCCGCTCCACGGGGGCGGGCATCGACTCGAACAAGAAGGCAAGCGCCGCTTCCCCGAACCGGCTGAGGGGGTTGTACCGCTTCAGGAGGGAGATCTTGAAGTCCACGAAGGCGATGTTCTGACGCCCGGTGGCATACGTGTAGTACTCGTTGGCCGTCCGCTCTTTCAGCAGGTCCTCCGTCACGGCCAGGTCGTTAGCCTTGACCGTCGACTTAAGCAGCCCTTCCGCCTCCACGCTGTCCGCGGACGGCGGCTTGACCCCGCCAAACCCAACGGACGCAAACTCGCTCTGGAGAACGGGCGCGTGCGCGCTCACCCAGGCGTGTGCCCGGCGTCGATTGGCGCGCGTACCCCACTTGTGCAGCAGGACCATCACTAGCAGGACCGGGATGATGAACATCTCTTGGTAGAAGTCGCTGGGGCTGGTGCGCTCCCATACGCGGTACCATTTCGTATAGGTGATGGAGGGCTGGCCGGTCGAGAACGCCGGTGGTGGGGACGGGACAACGCTCGGAATGATGGATGCAGGCGATGGCTCAGGAGCCCCAGCAAAGTCGGCAAAGTCTGAAGGGAAGGCAAAGGTGAGTTCGATGTGTACTGTGACGGGCAGAGGGGAGCTCAATTGCTACTGCGAGGGGACAGATCAGACGTACCCGCATCTTCAACAGTGGGGATCGGGCTGCTGGAGGCTGCCTTGGAGCCTCCAAAGATGCCCTTCAACATGTCGGCCATTGTTGCTTGACCTCCTGATCCGGGGGACGAGACAGCAAGGATGGTAGTGTAGGAGTAAGGCCTTGCGTTTCCGTTCAAGGGTGGGGAAGGTGTAGGATGCGGCACGGGGGAAGAGGTGATGTTGGGCTGAGGCTCGCCAAAGTTCGGTTGCGGTGATGAAAGCATGCTTTAGCGTGGGGATGCTGTACCATGACACCTTTCCAATCCTTGCCCACCCAATGACGGTGCGAACCCCGCTGGAAATGATTGGTTTCAACATCACATTGAATCTAAGTATTGCTAACCGTACCTTGTCAACTGCACGGCCTATACTGGAGTATTACATTGCGGAGCGCGCAACAAATCACAGAATGCTCATTCTCGCGCGACAAATATCCACATCTTCTTGAGCTGCTTCAACAGCATCTCTCGACGGATCTCAAGCCACGGCGCATCATTGCTCCATCGGATTAAATTGACTATAGACGTGCGAATATGCTTTCTCGTTTCCGGACTGTACAGTAATCGACTGGCTACTAAGACCTCCAGAGCACGGCACTGAACCCCCATCTCCCAAAAGCAGCTTAAAACTCTAGTCCTTGCCAAAGAAAGTCTTGTGGCCCTGTTTTTCTCGTTAGTGACCGTCGTCTCTTCATATAACGGTATCGTAACAGCGGTACGATATACGTACAAGGATCTGGCGGAAGCCCATCCACATGCTGGCTGTATCAGAAGTCAGCAAACAACCCCCTGTATCACATCCGGCAATCTCGAAAGCATATATATGGTCGAGCCTGTGGCTAAGGGTGGACATACCGCCGAAGGTTCCCCAAAGGATCACGTAGTAGGGGTACAGGAAGTACTTGCTCCGGGGAGACTGTTCGTAAAACCGTTAGCAGGAGACAATATATGGCATATGGCCTATCCTTTCGCAAGGAGCGCGTCTTTGTGCATGCGCTAAGATCGTTGCGATCGAGAATGGGGCCTCGGTCGGGTGCTTCGGGATGCTCTTGCTGACCTTGTTCCAGAGTCTGACACCGTCGTGCCTCTGGTAGAGACGCTGGTAGTAAGGAACACGGTTCTCGCGGTTGTAGAAGCTAGGGATAGAAAGTTGTTAGCAAGATGATAGTACAACGAGTCTACCAGCTCGAAAAGCTTTGCGCTTCCGGGAGCAGGCGGACCGAGCTGGGATGCGCGCCGCCTGTTGCGGAGTATACCTACCCGGCCATTGTAAAGGATGGAGTGGAGATCGGGGGTTCGAATGAACGAAAGGGGAGGCAATGGGTATGTCAAGGCTGTTGTAATGGAGCGTTTGGGCGGGACGTTTCGAAGTGAGCTGATCTGACGGAAATGCCAAGCCCCAATCATGACTAACCCCTTATTCAGCGGTGGAGCTCCTGGACCTGGGGTAAGCATGTCCTGAGGTCCACGACGACACAGTTCACACGACGCCCACTCTACAGCACATTGCGCGCGGCTAGGCCGCGGGTCCCCGCTACCGCTCCGTCAATAATCGCAACATGATGCCCCAGCATCAGCCGTGTCGACATGCGAACCGCTCTGGACAGGGTTCTGGCCAAACCATCGGCGCTGCGAGTCCTGCGAGAGATTGCCACCACTCCGCATTTCCCACAAGAATGCCTTCTTTCGTGGGCGAGCTGTTTCAACCATCGGATGCTTCCACAGGGCGGCCCCGTCAGGCATGACCATACCGCCGCTCAAGTATATCCAACCGTCAAACGAGT
Source organism: Myrmaecium sp. VS I D KN 1 (assembly GCA_019775845.1). Lineage (NCBI taxonomy): Eukaryota > Fungi > Ascomycota > Dothideomycetes > Valsariales > Valsariaceae > Myrmaecium > Myrmaecium sp. VS I D KN 1. Next base: position 269,956 of record JADQAV010000005.1, read on the forward strand.
CTATGCTGGACGCACCAGCGCACGGCAATCCGACAGGAGAGAAGATCGGCTCGATAGAAGGCCTCTCCTCAGCAAATACGAATATGTTCACCCGGACAATGCGCCGCATGTCCAGTCCACGGAAATCAACGCATCGACCACCGTGAAGCATGACTATAGGCCTTGGATCAAGATGCTTCACGATACAGAGAGGCAGTACGGACAGCATGGCTTGGTGTTATTGTGGGAGGAGTTGAGGCTGCGAGGCGTTGATCTACCCGTGGAAGGTCATGCAGCCCAAATTTTCTGGGACACCTTTCTCACTACGTCATCGTCGTACCTCTGCGACAGAGTGATCAAATATGCGCGTTCTGTCAAGCGGACGACGGGCCGCGTGTACTCTGGTCTATACAACATAGCAATGGGTCACTGGCTTTCGGGATCGCCGGACAAAGCTATGCGAGTGCATCGAATGCTGATGAGTTTTACCCGTCCCGCGCCAAAAACGCTTCGAAAGCTTGCGCGAATTGCAGGAGGAGATATCGCTTCGCTCAGTGTCTTTCGCACCATATATCTCCAGAGTTCCGAGCGGAACGTGTACGACTCATTGATCACTCCCCTTTTGGAAGACGAACAGCATAGTATTGCCTCCGAGTGGCACGCCTTTTTAGTATCCCATGGTGATTTTCCATCGTCAGAGATGATGGCCAATCGGATTGTCCAGACTTTCGAACCTCGTTTGCCGGCCCCCGACAATCCGAAAGTCAGCGAGTCTCCTCTTACTTCAGGGGACGCTCCTAGAAAAGACGTGCCTGCCTCTAGTCAAAACACGCTGTCGCGAGAAACTATGAACACGATTCTCGGTCAATTCCATAGAATAAACGCAAAGGACAAAGACGATAGTTTTGTAGCCCGACTCTTTGCTACAAAGATGCTCTCAAATTCCGGACTCCTCCGTGCACTTCCAATGCTGGGCGTTCGGGCTATCGGCCCGCTTGCATTGCGAGAACTGGCACTGCGGGCCGAGACATTCGCGGAAGTCAAGAGTTATATATCGCACTTGAGAAAGATGCGGCTTGGCGTGCACAAGACCGTCTTCAGTCAGGCAGTCATCAACTTCGCTGAAACAGATAAGGCAGAGTTACTTCATGATTTAGTAACATGCGATCTACATCCTGACGCCTTCGAGGACATGGAAGTGCAGCAAGACTTGCTTGAACAGTACATTGCAATGCGTGATTGGCGTCAAGCATATCGTACACTTGCCATCCTTACGCTGTTCCATGAGGATCCCGCTACGGAGTCCTGGAATCTGCTCTTACAGAAGTATACCCATGAGCGAGACATGACCCGACTAAGTAAGCTCCTAGACGATATGCGTACCTACGGAATCCCTTTGACTACAAAGTCTATCAGTCGTCTCTCTCGCGAGATTATCTCGTTCCGCCGTCCTGGCAAACGCGCTCAGCAGACCCAAGATCGAACGCATGACGATCTCCGCTGTATCATCAATATCTTGCGCAGTATCCTGGAGAGCAACGGCGAAGTTTATGCAGAGCGTTGGGTCGAAGTCATCATCCGACTCGGCATGTCCGGACGAATTGTGGAACTCCAAAGATTGATCTATTGGTTGCTAAATTGGTATGCTCCAGACACCGTTCGAGTGACACGCCAGCGTGCAACTCCCGCAGCCAGCACGCCAGCGACCTTTGGTCCTCATGGGGATCCTCCATGCATACCTTCTCCCGGAATGCCCAACACGGACCCCGAGCACCCTTTCCATATCCTGTTTGGCCCGAGTTTCCAGGAGGCCCTCATCACCTGGGGACTCCGTGCGGCTCTTGATACTCCCTCTCCAGCCGAACGTAACATCAGACACACTAAAGCCCAGCGCCCGCCCTGGACCATCGGAATCACCATCCTCCGCACCCTGAAGCAGCGCGGGGTCAACGTCCAGCTGCCGCTCGTCTGTCGAGTCATTCTCGACAGGCTGGCCCCGCTATACGGTCCATCTGAGTCCGACCGCACCTCGAATCGGCGCATGCGGGTCAACAACCCGATGGGCTTCGAGGAGATGATCATGATGGCGGAAGAGGCGTTTGGCGAGCCGCTGCTGGAGCGCGTGTGCGTCAAGTGGTTACTGGCGGAGAAGAGGTGGTGGCAAACAGGGAGACGGGGTCAGCAGGATGGACCTCCCTTGCGGGATGACTGGGTGTCACCCCTGCAAGGGAATCTGAGGCGACAAGCTGAAGACTGGCTCCGCCATGGGTTCAAGACGAAGGAATTGGAGAGATTTGCCGAGGGTCGCCGCGGCGTCGAGGACATTGCCAGTAGTGACGACGAGGTATTTGCGCAGCTGGATTCTGCTGCATCTACCGAAGAGCGTCGACGGAAGCAGATCCGATGGTAGCAGGATCGATCGGAGCAGAGCCGATGGAAGCTGAGCCGCTGGAGGCAGAGCCCGGGGAAGCAGAGCCGACCGACGACCAGAACCTGGAGGCGGTGAATCTGATGGTTGGCGTACTGTTGACGTTGGAACCAGAGGTTTGACGCGAGGCTTTCAATCTCGTGGCAGAGATTCCCGCGCGTTCATTGATTTGCGTTTGCTATAACTATACCCAAGCTCAGAGTGATAATGTGCAGCTCCATGCAAACCGACGTCGTGCTTCGCCGCATCAACGGGACTGTCTCGTCACGTCGTGTGTATAGGAATTAACGAGCCCCATGCCTCTCTCTCTCTCCACTTCGTAATTCATCCTGTTCTCATAGCCGTTACGGTGTTGTCCTGTTCGTTCTACCATCTCGATTCTTCTCTCCCCGCCACCCGACTCCCTCCCACAAGCAGGGCAAATACCGGGGACCGACTGCCCAGACGTGCGATGTGTTTCGCGGAGCAGATGTTTACGAGTAAGAAAAGGCAATAAACGAGAGAGAGAGAGGCAGAAAGAGTTCAAGTCAGCTCTACGGATATATATGCTCGTATCTGTATCCTCTCGTGGCACACGCGGTGACGACGATGGAGGGTTTCACATGCGTGGTAGGAGGAGCAAGCAAGCAAGGGAGCACGGCACGTAAACTTGGACGAGTAAAAGAGAAACGAACGTAACGATTATGCTGCAAGGAACGGCGAAGAAAAAGAGGGGGAATAGAACCGAAACAAGAAAAGAAAAGAGAAAACGTCGCAAGATCCCCTACAGAACCCAACGCTAGCCAAAGGACAAGAAAAAATACCAAACATCTTTTAAGCCTCATTTCTCATCTCTCATCCACTCATGCCAATCATAACGTCATATACGCGTAGGGACAGCCCCGTCAATCATAACTTTTCTTCCCTTCCTGCCATCCCACCCCCAGGCGTGACGTGACATGGTTTTAGGTAACCCCCAGAAAACATGGAAGGAAAAGAAGAAACATATACCCACATCTCAACCCTCCTTATACAAACCTTCAGATTTCCCCCTTTTTTTTTTTTTTTTGCCGAGGAAAGAACAGGAACGATAAGAAATAAAAAGAATGGAGAACCGGAAATCCAAGGGGAGGGAAGAAAGAAAAGAAGATTAACAAAAAGAAAGTGAGAAACCATCCCAAACTTTTATAATTTTCCCAGAGTGGAAACCCCCGTTTTGCCACCCGAAATGAATCACTGCTTTTAGTAGAGTATTTGATATCGTGGAAACATGACGTTGCGTGTGTGCGCATGCGCACATGGCATTGCTGCCTTTTGTTGTCTTTTTTATTCTCTGAGACGCGGGTCCGTCGAGATGTGTGGTCGGTTCATACATAAGTATATCGTTTTTTTTTTATTTCATCGTCGCTGACTTCATGACAGGGGGGTAAGTCGAGGCCGAAGGGAATAAATAGGTCGTGGTGGGCTCGGAAGCCATGCCGACTGATGAGACCACACGACGGCGTTGAATCAACTGATTAGACCTCAGCCGCCCTCCTCTTCATGTCTCTCCTTCCGCTCTTGAAGCTCCTCATGGTTTCGCGGACACTTTGCATGTCAGCCCGGCTGGCGCCGCCGTGATAAGCCTTTTCACCTCGAGCGGTGCCGATGATGAGGGCGGCATTTCCATCCTCTTGCTGCTGGATGGAGATGGTTTTGCCCTCCATGTTGCCAGAGAACTTCAGGTTGATGCCGCCGTCTTCACCGTAATGCAGGGCGATGGCACCGCTGTCGCCTTGGGTGGCAGTGGTTCGTCGCGACTCACTCGCTCGGCTGACGTGGTCGTGGTGCGCACTGCTCGCGCGGCTATGGCCCGAGCTGTCGCTCGCGACCCGGCTGTTTCGCTTGGTTTCCCGGTGAGGTTGCTCAGAGGGTTTGTCAACCGGCGCAATCTCGCCACTACGAGAGGCGGCAGCTCGTTGGTAAGCTTCTGCGCCTTTTGTTTTCAAGTCGAGGCTGTTGGTGTCATCATCTTGCTGGAACCGGCGGGCGTCAGTTGCCCGACGAGGCCGGCTGACCTCCCGCTCTGCATTTCGCTGGCTCTCCCGGCGGCGGAGGGCGAGCCTGTCGTTGTAGTCAACCGCTTCGAGATGTTTCGCGGTCAGTTCAGCGCGCGGCTCGTGGCCATAGTATGACTGGCGTCGCCGTGAAGATGCGCTGGACTCGACGGTCACGGCTCCGGATGACGTCGTATAGGATGTCGCCTTTGTACGACCGGAGGAGGCGAGAGAGGGCCGGCAGTTTGAGGATGTGCGTGAAGAGTTGGTTTCGGTCCGCACGATTGAGCGGCTACTGTCGCGACTAAGAGGCGAGGGAACCATGGCTTGACCTTGCCTAACAGAGTACGGGTTCGAGTTGGTTGAGTGCGATTGGAGAAGCGGTGGACGGGCGCTGGGTTTCGAAGGCGGCGGGAGAGGCTTCGGATGAGGTGGAGCCATCAGTGCACGAGATGAAAAATGTTGCTCTTCATCTTCGCTATCGCCCTCCTCCTCCTCCTCCTCCTCCTCCTCCTCCTCCTCCTCCTCCTGCTCCTCTGCTGCTTCTTCATACGAGGATGAAGCCGTTGAAGACTCCTCGTCGTCCTCGTCGTCATACTCAGGAGGTGGAAGGGCGCGAGTGTTTGAGAATCGTGTACTAGGCCCTCGGACTTGTGATGGTGGCGGATATTGTAGCGCCATCGTAGGGTTCTCTGGGTATTGAGCGTGCTCATAGGGCATGGCAGCTGACTGGGAGTAGTGGATGACCGCCGGTCCACGGGTAGAGTAAGGGTTTTCCACCGTACGTTGAGGCATTGGCGGACGCGTCTCGTAGGTGGGAGTAGGAGGCTGAACGGCACCGGTTGGCGTGTAGAAACTTGCCATGGATGGTGGTGCAGCGACCATGGGGTAGGGATGGTTGAGCAATGCTGGCGGTGGTCCCTGAGACCGATCGGTCGGAAAGTGGTAGCTTTCATGCAGGCTACCCGCATGGAAGCTTACCGGCCTAGGGCGTGTGGTGGACAACGCCCGTGGACGTCGCGGTGCCTGTGCCGGTTGAACAATCGTTCGGTCATCATCGTTGTACATCGAGTAACGGCTTGAGCGCTGCGGTGGCGGCGAATACTCACGCGCCGGTCGCTGCGGTCGCTCCGGCCGTTCCGATCGCTCCGGGACCGCGGAGTACGGACCGCGGACATGTGTATCGCGGGTGGAGTCGATGCGTGGCGGCCTGGGCCTCCGGCTCTTTGGTTCCGAGCAGTCGCAATTCGGATCATCACATATCTGGTCTTGCTCCCGGATAAGCTCCCGTTCCCGTTCCCGTTCCCGGTCTGGTTCCCGTTCTCGTTCCCATACTCGTTCCAGTTCTCGTTCTCGTTCTCGTTCCCGTTCCCGCTCCCGTGGCCGGTCATGTTCATCTCTAAGCCGGCGTGGCGGGGCAGGCTTGGCCGGTAGCTTTCGTGGGCTACTTTGAGTACTCCGACGCTTCCTTTCGTCGGTGATGGTCGGTCGCCTGGCGCGTTTCTCGGGGCTAGCACTCCGCGTCGTCTTCGTGGCCGTTGGAGGGTTCAATCGGATAGGCAGAACGCGGGTGTCAAAACTTTGTGCGGAATCAGTACTACCCTTGGTCGCTGCGGTATGGCTCGAATACCCTGAATCGCTGGCGAGGTCGGGTAGAAAGCCTTCGCGCAATCTTGTCGTCTCCCTGGACATTTCGGACGACACGCGCTTCGCGACATTGGCCTGGCGACGTGTTTCCGGGATGGACGCATTAGCGTCCGAATCATAATCCTCGACGAAAGCCGCGATGGACCTGTTCACAACCGGCATCTTTCTCGGAAGCATGATGAGGGTTCGGGCGACGCGCGGTCGAAGGGTTCACAAGACTGACAGGGCGGTCTTGTTAGAGTGGAGCGATGCTTTGTTGGCCCGCCAGGGTCTTGAACGGACGGAAAGGCGGTCCGCTAGTGGATGGTGGTGGATTTAGCGGCGGCAAGAAGAGGTGGACAGTGGTGCGGGCCCAGCGCGAGGTGGTGAGAACAACAAAAGGTCCGAGACGCGATGGTGGAGGTGGTGGAGGTGGTGGAGGTGGTGGAGGTCGCGGGCCGAGCGATAACGTGCTCGTTCTAATCGATAGGCGGGGGAGGCGGATCTCGAGAGTTTTCTTTTGCTCGTCCTCTTCGGATGCGACGCGAGAAGAGAGGATCGACGAGATTGCTGATCGACAATGTGAGTACGAGGCGGAGCAGTGGAAGGTGCAGGAGGAAGATATGAGCGTGGCATGCAGGCAGCGGGAGAGGAGGGAAAGAAGGAGATTGGAGAGGAGGGGAAAGTCGGAAGAGAAGAGAGGGAGAGAGGGAGGGAGGGAGAGGGAGGGAGGGAGAGGGAGGGAGGGAGAGGGAGGGGTTAACAGGTGTGGGTGGGAGTCATGGAAGAAAAGCCATGCATGGGCTGAAGGGGGGAGGGGAAGGGGGGAAAAGAAGGGGGGGGGGTTGAACAACCTTGCCGCGTGGGACGTTTGGGCGAATGGCGGATGGCGAGCGGACTGCTGCCTTCCTGTCGCTCCGATGTTGCTCTCTCGCCCGGTCGCTGTCGCCGACGCTCTGCGTGCCTCTGAGGAAATTTGCGAAAAGGAACTTCCAGTTCGCTCGGATGGGGGGAGGCGGGCGCGGGGGGTTAAATATGGGACATGCGGATGGCGGCCTGACGGGATGTGGTTGGGTGCACTCTGAGGATGGATGTAAAGTAGGTAGGTATGTGTGTGTACCTAGTAGTGTGTACTAGGAGTCGTCGGTAGGTAAGGTGGTCAGGGTGATCAGGTAAGGCATGCAGCAGCAACAGCAGGTGGTGGTGGGTGGAGGTGTAGGGCTTCCCAATCGAATTAGCACCGGGCATCAACGGCGGCTCTGGAGTCGGGAAGATCGGGGAAGGAAGGAGGAGGAGGGGGGAGGGGAGTGGGTGGTGATGGTGGCCTTCAGCTTGTTCTTAAGCACGAAACCAACCAGGGTGGCAGGAGAGAGGCAGAGAGGTCTCCGTAAGCAGTGGGCCGTCGTGAGTGGGCAGTGAGAGTTGTTGGGTCACGATCCGGCTGGGTAGGTATTTTAGGTAGCCAGTACATTATACATAGGTATTATCTGAGGACAGCTGGTCGGGGCACGGTGCGCTGTCTCGTCCTTCTCCCATCACCTTTTTTTCTGTTTGGATTCGGCACACAAGGCTCGTCATCGTCATATTTTTTGTTTTTCGGTCTGTGGGAGTCGACGTCGACCGAACGACGCAAGCAGAGCAACCAAGCGAAGCACGAAACACGACGCACGACGCCCGCGTCCCTGCTGGCCGGCTGCAGTTCTCGCGACCAGTCCGATGCCTGTTCACCACACGCGAATAAGGTACAGCAGCATCTCCAGGTCGATGCCATCGCATCTGCCTTGCTCACCCTCCTCCGCCTTCGTGAATGGCTGGCCCGGCCATCGCTCATCACACACGGCCACGGTCGCCCGGATGGCATCAACAGGACCTCTCTGACGGGACCGGCCCCTTTTTATCTCTGCCCGGGCTCGCGGCACACCGAGCAGGAGGGCGTCGGGCGCTGAGTCGGCGTGGCATTCATCCGTATTCGAGGAGATCGCCTGCCATTCGTCCTCAGTCGGAGGGTGTGTAGCACCCAAGGAGACTTTCGGAAACAGACGAGCGGCTTCCCGGCCAGATGGGCATCGCTCACCTGCGGCCTACGGAAAAAAGCCGGAAGGAGGTCTGCCTCCCTCGCCCGTCGCACCCACGATCGTCATCCTCTCCCTCACGGCGTGCGCGAGCGCAAGCGTGAGCGGGACGGTTGGGACGATGCAAAGCCCAAATGGTGTGAAAGCAGTCGGTATCGCATGAACCGGAAGAACCAAGTTCGACGCGCGTGGCCAGCGATCTTCCCCGAGTAGAGGAAGGGGCCCTGACGATGTGAGATGTGAGTAATTGGCGCCAAACCCAACCCCTCACCTACGTTGCTGCACTGCTCCTGCGCGACACCTCTTCTCCCTCGCAGCGTGAGCTCGGCCGGTTCTCCACTTGGATTGGCACTGGGCATGACGCCCCTGTACCCTCTGGCCTCCGCTTCAAGCAGCGAACGAAGGAAAAGGCATAAGGATCCCGCAGAGACATCCCGCGCCTTGATGGTCCTCTCCTTCGTCTGGTGTCAGCATGCGGGAAGCGGATAAGCAACTCGATGATCTCGAGCTTGCAGCATACTCGTCAGACACAACCTGGCCTTCTACGCAATACGCCTCCGACTCGGGCAATCAGAAAAGAGTCAGTAGTCGTGCATGAGAGAGCACCCTCCCTCTCCAGTGCGGACGCTCCCATCTCAGACGATCGTGCTGCGGAAACCCGCGCTGTATGCCACTACCCTGTCGAATCGATTCCGCGCAGATGTCTGTCTCTCCGGCTCTGCCCGCAGGACTCGTCTCATCCGGTGCGTTCCTGGGTGGAGTCGTTTAGCAACCCTTTATTCCATGCACCATCTCCGACACGTTCGGATTCCTCGTCTGTTTTACAAGCCGCGTCTGAATTCTGGATGTGCGATTATACGATTTGCAGGTTTTTTCTGTATCACATGTCCACCCCAACAACGTCAGGGTTTGTCGTGGTGACGGCTGGTCCCGAGGGCCGGCTCCAACCCATCCACAGGTACTGGTCAAAGATAATCCGGAACGTCCTGGCTGTCCCTGTCCGTTGGACGACCGAATGAGTGGTCAACTGCGTGTTTGTCGTTTCTGAACATATAATGCCCAGCAGCATTGAGCTGCTTTTCACCGCTTCTTCAAAGGACAAATAGCAGTTCATCCCCGTGCCACGCTTGCTCAAGGAACCATCTAACCTGGAGCCCATCACGACACGGTTGAAAGTAAGTCAGTTCTACTAGCCGGACGCAGATCAAAAGCGCGGTGGGTTGTACAACGCCCTCGAACGAAAGCGATCCACGCGGACGCCAATCACCAGCCGACCAAGGTGCGCTCAGCATATCCTTCCCGAATGACCCAGACGATAAGCTTCCAGGTTCCCCACAAACAGCCAGTTGTGGAATACTCCGGGTTACGCCACGGAAGAGCCGCAGCATGGCATTGGCATGGCTGCCAGCAGATCAGAAGACCTATAGCCTCTTCACGGTGTCTCTGGTAGCTTCGTCGCAGGTTGACCGAGAAGGTCCGGTGAAGGCTTCTTCGGTGACCGAAGCCAATAATACTCCTACTGTCTGTCCGTCAACGGGACACATTCGCTCCTTACCTAAGGAGGCTGACAATGCGTTGGATGACGCTGGGGCCGCGTATCAACTCGACCAGCCATCCGAGGGCCGAGTTGTTGACATGTTGCCAAAAGAGTCAGTTCTATGGAGCGGTGCCGAGCCACACTGGGCAAGCCACGTCAACAGACCCCTGGGCCTGTCCGGCTTCCCGCAACCGCACTGTCCACCTCCAACCCCACACCCGCCTTCCCGCCTCACTCCACGCCTCCGCGTGCCTGAGTCAGCAACGCGTAGCCGGGAGCAGCGTCAGGCCCGTTTCGTACGTACTCCACCGAGGGCATGATCGCGCTAATCCGACCTGGGCGAGCTTCTCTAAGTGACATGTCCGCCTAACCAATTCAAGGAGGCTGCTCTTTCCAATCCGTCAACTTGCGCAATTTCGACCTCAACCTCACCAGACCGCCGCATCTTCTCGCAACTATTCCGTGATCCACAGCCCTACAGTAAACCCCGCCCCCCACCTAGCTTCTCCACAATCCACGGAGAAGAAATGGCGTTGACTTGTCGGTGTACACTATACACTATCTTTCGCCAGTCTTTTCCCCCATCGAGACACATGTAACTGATCGCCGTCCCTGAACTAAGAATGGGATGTACAGTAGTTGGACAACCACCCTTTCTTTAGCCCCAATTTGAACCAGAACTACTCACTGTCAGGGCATGCGTGGCTCATCGTGCTTGACGGTCCCGAAAGTAATGCTCTGGAAATAGCAGCAGCGATACACGAGATATGGGACCGGGGGATCTGAGGAATCCACATCCGACATCTTCACGAGGCGACTTCTCGGGTGATCCTTACAGATCGGCATCGCGTTCCCGCTCATAGCGGAGCACATGTATGTCGATATTGGCACTTTCCTTGAGCGGCCCAGCGGCCTTGTGGGCTTGAGGATACCCACCGAATCGTTTGAAGTACTCGAGATGACTATTCCCATTGAACATGCGCATCTGCCTAACGTGAGGATGATCATCTGAAGGAACCCATGTATAACTGTACGGAGGACACGCGAATACCCCCGTATATAATGCGATACAGACATAGGATCGAAAACATCCGAAAGGAATGAAGCTAGACAGAGATCGGAGCAGAAATATATCGTGATAATTTAAATGTTGGCAACAGTCTTAGGGTTGGTAGATAGGTGAGGATTTCGTGTCGACAGTGATTCAGATAGTGATTACAATCAAAGATTTGTCGGATGGTGAATAACAGCGTAACGCGAGAAGAGGAGCGCGGAAGAGAAGACAGAGCTGTCTGACACCAAGATACTAACGAGCTTCTATTGCTCCTGGTCTATCGATTCGATGAATGAAGGGGCAAGCAATGCGAATCCTATTATCCTTTGCTTTCAGATTCATGCTTTCTTCAGTAATATTGTTAATTATATTGAGTTTTGAGGTTGGGTTTTCGAGCGTCCGTTAGATATAAATGCCGTAGAACATTACTCTGAGACCAATCGACATAGAGGCCTGGACACGAAGCTCAGAACATCTTAAAAGAGGTCCTCCGTTTGATATCCCGAGTATACACGTATAAATACCTACTATACACCACTGCGCCGTTCCAGTACCCGGATCGACCAGATGCCTGAAATTGTCGCCTGACAGCCTCATTACCGCCCTCTCCACTTTTTTAGTCAGGACGTCCATCAAGCCCCCCGCAACAAGCACAAGCCACATCCGCAGACCATCCGGCACTATTTGCTACCCTTTACTGACCACATACGGTACATTATCTCACGCTCGACGCAACCACCCCACCGCATCAATCAGTCAAATCGCCGGGAGGAACAGAAGCAAAAGGGAAAAATGGCACAGGTACCGCAAACCCTTCATCACCTTCCAACCAACCACTAACCTCGTTCGCAAATCCCAGAAAGCCGCCAAAACCCTCGCAGCCCGCAACACCACGCTGCTCCAGCGACGCCGGCTCATCAGCCTCGCCGTGCACGGCGCCTTTTGGCTGCTCCGCGGCGTGCTCTTCCGAACCTCCCTCCACCGCCGCAGCGTGGCGCTGTACCTCGCCCTCGGCGCGCCCGCCGCGCTCGCGCAGGTCTGGTTCGAGAAGGTGGGCCGGCCGCGGTACCGGTCCGTGGGCGGCGGGGACGGGCGGCGCGCGGAGCTCGTCGGCCCCGGCGAGGACCTCGAGGCCCCCGGGTTGATGGAGTGGCTGTGGGACGTGGTCTACTGGACGGATGCGTGTCTTGTCTTGGCGGCCCTGGTCGGGGATCGGGGGTGGTGGGCTTGGGTGAGTGCTGCGATCCGAGGTGATGCACATGATGAGATCGAATTCGGATGGCTAACGGTTGTGGGGGATTGGTGTTAGCTTGCCGTCCCGGCGTATTCGATTTACCTGGCTTATACTACCTTCGTCGGCGCGAGACGGGGCATGGCTGGGATGGCTGGCTTGGGCGCTGATGAGGGCAATGCCGCGGGGACCGCCGCTCAGAGCAAGAGGCAGCAGAAGATGGAGAAACGCGGCGGGCAGCGGGTGGTGCAGCAGCACCGGTGAAGAAGGAAAAAGGGAGCGGGAGGGGAATATGATCGAAGAGATGTCCGGGATGGAGGAGCAGGATACTGTGTATGCCGTAATGATGGAATCCGATGGGTGCGTGTGTTAGCTGAGCACAGCTCGCCCTTACCCCTCTCTGCATGGCGGCCGCATCGTCGGGGCCTATCCGGTCACGTAATCCTACAGAAAGACATCCTCGTCGGAACGCTAATGCTGAAAGGCAGGGAAGAGAAAGGATGTTTGAAGAAAAGGGGTCCCGCACCCCAGATACCATTCATTCTATGCGCACGGCCGTGCATTATATTACAGCAAAGTGCAAGGAAAGAGAACTCCAACGCGCCCCAATCCAGATACTAACAATCAAAAATTCCTTCGCCAAGTGCGACCCAACACGACCGTCCAAATCAGCTTCCAGTCACTCCCCCGCAGATTTGGCCTCCTTGATGCCCAGAAAATAGTTCGCCCGAGGGTGCGACGGGCCCTTGACGACCAGGTTGATCCGACGCAGCACGCCGGTGCGAGGCTTGCGTCGTCGCCGGGGCAAATGGTCCTGTCGTTGCTGGAGGCCGACGGCGAGGTAGATGGGCGGTGCCATCCGGACCATCGGCTCGGCGTTGACGAGTACCGTGACCGCGGCGCAGCATGTCGACTGACCCAGGAGCTGGAGAAGGCGCTTGTAGTACTCGTAGTCCGGGTGCCGCACGTCCTGGGCGTGGATCGTAAGGGTCTCCAGGCCTGGGGGCAGACAATGGTCGAACACGAAGGACCAGGCTTTGAGCTCCGCGTTGTGCAGGTTGTCGGGATTCCCTTTCTTGGCGGCCAGGCCGGACTGTCGAAGTGCGTGAAATGGCTCGATTTCGACGTGCTTAATCCGGGCTGTCTGCGACTGGCACGTTTCCTGGAAGAACCGGATGGCCTCGTTGACGGCGTCGAAATGCCACCGCGCCTCGCCGTTCGTGAAAAGCAGCGTGCGGGCTCCGCGGTCCCGGATCCGGTGGTAATAAACCCACTCATCGTTGCCGACGGCGTCCTTGAACGCCGTGTTTTGAGGATCGGCGGTGACGAGAATGTCCATTCTTGCCTGCGGGGGCTGTTGGCTGTCCGCTCTAAGGTGCTGTGCCTTCGTCGACCGCCTTTGGAAGAACATGTTGGGGAGGCCTCGGAGTTATTAAGGGCAGGCCGAAGCGATGGTGGATGACAAGAGGTTGAGTGAATGTGAGCAGATGGATTCGTTAATCTTTTTTTCCGTGTAATCTTGGGGTAGAAGAGAACTGATAGCAGAGGAAATCGACGGAAGACGAGTTAAAGGAGAAGTCCGGGAACCACCGGGGCTGGGGCTGGGGCTGCATATATAGTGCTCCATCCCTTCAGGTCACCGTAGCGCTCCGGGCAACGAGGGAAATGCGTTTGCGAAGAAAGTCAATCCTTCCCGCTGGAAGTCTGAGATTGGACGCAGATTGACTCCCCAGAGCATTGTCTTCGTGTCTTCTCGAAACCTTTAGGGCCAGGAAAGTATACTCTCTCGCATGGTATCCGGACTGAGACTGATCCTCCTTTCGACAAGAATCACTCATCGACCACCCCAAATGACAAGTACGGCCACGGCGAATACCTACGCCTTATACCACAAAGCTTCGAAACGAGCTCGGGGCGGCGGCAGCTACCTCTTCAGCAGCGAACCATACAATTCACAGACTTCGACGGGGCAGAAGCAGACGGCGGTCAGAACGGTCGGTCACATGCGCTAGTTGTCGAGGCAGCGTTAATAGCCATATTTGCGGCTTGCAGCAAGAAGCCGAGGTCGGCTTCGGTGCCCAGGGCCGACGCTGTCATCGACGACGGCGCTCACAGCGGGATTGGTGATGCGAGAACCTAATATAATTTTAAGGGCCGTCCAACGATAATCCGAACAGCTCTCAACGGCAGTGGTTTATGCAGTGATTTACGCAGTCCAAACGCGGCGGTTCAGGTGGTTCAAAGGCGGCGGTTGATGAGACCCTTGCCAGGGGCCCCTATGCCTAGATGTCAACATGTCAGGGACAGCGGGCCGAAGACAGGAGGACCCTGAAAGCTTTTGCCAGGGGGACTCGCCAGGTAAGGTACATCGAGGAGGGAAGGGCGGAGCAGAAGGTAGAAGAGTCATTCCGGAAGACTCACCACAGACGCGGTGACCTGAAAAGCTTCCCCTGCGGACCGGGTGGGAGAACGTAGGGAGAGAGAGAAAGAGACACCGAAAACCGACGATACAAATAAAAAGAATCTATACCACCATATACCTTACCGTAATTCTTCTCCTTCTTCTTCCTGCGGAGTGCATTCCAACACTTCCACAAAACAAGTCAACATCCGAGTGTCTCTGCCTATAAGGACCGAGCCGAACCGACCGAACCGATATACTGCACCGTACCGCAACCTCCCGTACCTCCCGTCCCCCCTCAGAGCAACAGCGAGCAGGTGTTACAAGCTTCAGAACGAGTGCCATCCGCCTTTTTCTTCATCTTTCGACGACGAAAGAGAGGCGGACGTTTAAACGACCAGAAATCAGTCGCGCTCAAAACGTTCGAATGCGATGAGACACTGCAATCATGCATGATGGTTGGCATACCTATGTACTCCACAGCACATACGCAGTAGTGGAGGGTTTAATCAGTAACTACCTAGGTCGCAAATTGATGGTTTGAAAGGTAGAAACAGATGGTGCACGTGATGTCATCCTTCACTTTCAGGGGAAGGAAGGTATGTACATGTAAGCACGAAAGGTCCGGTGCACATCTACATCCCGGACAACTCCGGAAGTCAACTACCTACCTACCTGACGCCGCCATGTCTCATCACCTCATCACTACCATCAGTCTTGTCATGTTACACGCTGTATCCAGAACTCAAACAATAGATGAAGCAATGGATGATCGATTATGATTACTGCTAACCCTAAAGAAGCACGTAGAAAAAGTGTCGTGTGAGGAAGAGTAAACCAGCAAAGATCCATCTTTCACTGACTCTCGTCTCCGACTAGAAAGATCATCCGTTGTTTTTCGCAGTAGGGTATCATAAGCACCGCCCGCTACAAGTACATGCCGAGCATAAAGTCGTTAAAAAACTCCCCGTGGACTGGAAAAGCAAGAAAGCAAGGAAAGCGCCATTGCTTAACCGGAAGAGAGTTGAAGTTCGTGGCTCGGGTCATTCATCTGTTCATTACCTCCACGCACCAGACTTATCTCCCCCGTCTGCGAGTTTAGAGCATGAGAAGAGCAGCGAGACCGGCGGCACCGAGGACGGGGCCAGCAGTCTTCATGGGAGCGGCCGCGCCGGACGAAGCGGCAGAGGAGGCGGCTCCGGAAGCGCTCGAGGCGGCAGAAGAGGCTGCTCCGCTGGCGGAGGAAGCCGCAGAGCTGGCTGCACCGCTAGCCGAAGAAGCTGCGGAGCTGGCGGCACCACTGGCAGAGGAGGCCGCTGAGCTGGCTGCAGCCTTAGCCGAGGAAGCAGCGGCGGTGGCGGACGAGATGGCGCCAGAAGCCTTGGACTCGACACTGCTCAGAGCGGCGGAGGCCGAGGCGACTTCCGAAGAGACCTTTGCGGCAGCCGAAGTGACGGCGGCGCTCGCGGAAGCGGCGACAGACGAGGCTTTAGCGGCAGCCGAGGTCGCAGCAGCAGATGCAGAAGCAGCCGCAGAGGAGACACCGCCGGCGATTCCGTAGATGGTGGTGAACCCAGTGGTGGTCGCGTACGCACTGCCGGAACTGGGGGTGACTGTGGTGACCAAGGCAGATGTGCTGGCGGAAACGCTGCTCAAAGCAGAGGTCAAGACGGAGACGGCGGGGGCCGTAGTCGTGGGCGTGGAGCTACCCGAAGCGGCAGTAGAACTTCCGGAGCTGGCCTCTGTTGTAAGAAATCACGGTCAGTATGTGTGCACACGGTGGCCGAGGGTAACATTGTGAGACTAACGTTCGCAGTAGGTAGAACCGTAGGCGATGGCCGCGGCCGCATCTTCGGAAGAAGAGCAAGCCTCATTGGCGCAATCACGGATACCATATCCGAAGTCCTGGTTGGAGCAGTAGCACGCAACGTCGCCGGCGCTGCAGCCAAAGTCGCTCTGGGCGATGCTGATCATGTTTGACACGCAGGTTTGCTGCAGGTCGGGTGAGTTAGCGGATGATGAGCTGTAGCAACGCGACGCACAGTCGCACAGAGGGTTGGACGAAGCGTCACATGAAGGCGTCCAAGAGAGATTGCACTTACACCACACTGAGCCAGGTCGGACAGAGACTGGGCCAGGGCGACCGAGGCACCGAGGGCAAGGACTGCAACTGAGGTCTTCATGATGACGGGTGTGTGCTGGTAGGCGATGTTCGAGTTAAAGAAACTGTCTCGTAGGATGTTGAGCTTAGGAAGATGCAAAAGCAGGTAAGACGAGTAGCTCTGGGAAACTCAAAGGTGCGCGCCAAAGGTCGAGGGAGTAGATGCGGTGAAGAGGAGGAGAGAGGGAAGGGGGACGCGGAGGGGAAGCAGGTGCAGATTTATAAGAGGAGGGTCGGGCTGGAAGTGGTGAAAGCAAGGCAGGGACCGATCTCTCATTCCCACCTACTAGGTAGTTAGTTGGTTGTACCTTCAGCTTTCGTTTGTGACCGACGGTACCACTGCTACGACCTGACCCTACCTGACCGACCTGACCGACCTGTACCTTACCTGACTTCGATTACAACAATACCCAACTAGTACCTGAGCCGATCTGCAAGAGCTGGGCCTGGTCTGGCACCTACCAGGAACCCGCACCGCACCGCACCGCACCACCTTGCCCACTCCATCCTAGCAGCATCTTGGCCCCGATGCGCCACTTCCGGGGGTGGTGGGGGTGAGTGTGAGCTGGTGGCCGCTGAAGATTCCACCGAGTTCTCATCAAGCTTTCATCCAAGCATCAAGCGTCCTGCCTGTCTCGCACGTACCAGTTGGTTAACTTACTAGCTAACAGCGATTAAGTCATCTTTTGTCGCTCTTGATCCCCGACGTTTTTACTCGCTTCCGTCCTCATCATCGTCATCGTCATCGACGTCATCATCACTGAAAACCGTAAACGGTACAATACAATCAATACATGCAGACCCTAACTACCTACTACTGTACACCATTCGTCGGGGCCGCGCGACGTCGAACAATCAACGGCGTCATCATTGGACCGGTCCCATTGCGCCGCGGTCGGCGCGCCACTTGTCACATAAGAGTTATACCCTTTGGAGAAAGACGCAGTGACGATACGCGGAGCTCCATTGCGTTGCGTTCGTCGAAAGAAAGTCATCAACCAAGGCAAAGTGGAAAAGAGGCGGTGGACATCCACTCGTGGGATGGGACATCGGACCGGGGGGTGAACTGGGAAGGAGGACCGGGTCGCGGGCTCGGGATAGCATCAAGGCTTTCCAGCGTGTTTTCTTCTTTTCAACGTCGATGCATTCACTAGTCCATTGATACGCGGACGTTGAACGGATGTCAAACCGAGAATGAAGATGGGCCGAGCTCTTCATTAGTTCCACCTCTACCTACTAGAACACCTAGCTTAGGTAGTACCTAGGTACAGTAGCAGGTAGGTGTAGTACCTACGGTCGGAAACCCATCGCACTCGAGGTACCAATCCCATAGATACAAGATAGCAACTGTACTTCTCCTCATTTCTCTCCCGCGCAATCACACACACACACACTGTCTCTCTTCCGGTATGCGATTGAGGCGCGAGCGAGAGAGAGCGAGCCAACACACACGCTCCCGCTCCGGGGACGTCACCCCCGATGGGAGAGCATGGGGGGATCTGAAATCACCGCCGACCACCGACCCATAGCTGGTCCCTGCACGCGCCACACACACGACCGCCGACGCTTGGACTTCCCCCTCCCGCCCGCTTGACATCACCCGTGGACATCACTCCCACCCTACCCCCGGCGCCGGTGCCGGTGCCACATCAGAACATCCATGGAAGAATGGAACTGCCAGACTGGCTGACTGACGTCCTTACCCAGTCCCCCCGTTGTTCTTCAGCTCCCGCTCCGCTCCCGGGCGTTCTGCCTGAAATCGTTCTTTTCTTGGGGAGGAGAGACAGGTCGGTGGGTGGACGGGCGCATCTACCAATGTCCCTACCTTCCTAGTATTTCAAAAAAGGCTTTACCAAGGTTTTTTGTCCTTTGACTCGGATATCGATTGCCAACTCACACGACGCCTTGGCGGAGATGCAATAGCTGCCCGGCCGGCCGGCCTCTCTTTTTCTTTCTGTCTCCCCCTCTCCCTCTCTCTCTCTGTGCAACCAAACTTGAAGAAAAGAGAGTACAGGCAGGGGAGATCGTAGGGTACATAAGGGCCCAGCCACCTCTTCCTTCATTTTGGCGCAATGCATGCACGGCACACATGACTTCTTTTTTGTCTTGCACTCAAATCTCATCGGGTGTGCGCGCGAAACAACAACATCAAGAACAACCACTTAGAAAAAAGAGGGAGGCGGGTGACAGGGGATATGGATACTGAAGGTGTGGCAAGTGTAGCCGTTGGAAGGGAAACCAAATGACTCTCGTAACGACGCAAAAGGTGTGGCTTGACATGAGCATGGTGTTGTTGTTCTTGTTGTCGTGGTACGTACAACTGGATTTCGATTTTTTCCTTCTATTCCTTGGCAGAGAGGGAGAGGTGCCCTGCCCTGATTGATGGGTGAGTGAGGTGGTTGGTGCGTGGTGCGTGGTGCGTGCTCGTGGTCGTACTCTTGATTCCTCGTCCCGGCCGGGCACAGGCGACGAGCAACCAGGGCAGGTACCTCGCCTCCTCCCTTGGTGACCGACTGACTACGACTGGCTACTATGGAAGTACCTTACCTTACTACCTTACCTACCAGGTACTACGCTCCGACCCTGGGCTTGTTTTCCCCAGACGCCCCTGCAAGCCCTCCTGCCGTGTTTCCTTGCTGCTGCTGCTGCTGCTGCTCCTGAAGGTGCTTCTGCTCTGCCGTGGTGATGCAAGCCATATTCGCGCCGAGCTTGTTGATCGTCTCCATCCACTCGTCGTACGGGTCCGAGTCGTAGACAATCCCGCCGCCGGCCTGCAAGTAAGCCACCCCATCCTTGACGACCATGGTGCGGAGCGCGATGCAAGTGTCCATCGCCCCCTCGACGACATCCGCCCCAGCCCTGTCGACGTGGTCGTAGCCAAAGTAGCCCACCGCGCCCGCGTACACCCCGCGCTTTTCCCCTTCCAGCTCTGCGATCAGTTCCATCGCGCGCACCTTAGGCGCCCCCGACACCGTCCCCGCCGGGAAGATGGCCCGGAAGGCATCGTACCTCGTCTTCTCCGGCCGCAGCACCCCAGAAACCTCCGACACGAGGTGCTGAACGTGGCTGAATTTTTGTACCACCTGTGGTGCCCTGTCAGCCTAACTTGGTTCGCTGAAAACGTTTTGGTCATGCATGATATGATGCATTCAAACTTCTGGTGAACATACCATCAGTCGGTCAACCCGCGTGGAGAGCGGGTCGCAAACACGATTCACGTCATTGCGTGCGAGATCTACCAACATGACTGCGATCCGATCAGCAACATCCCCCCCCCGATCGATGCACTCGCTGCGAGCGGAACTGATGATGACTTACCGTGCTCCGCACGATCCTTCAGTGAATTTCGCAGCTCGTCCGCCAGCGCATCATCTTCCTGGAGTGTCCTTCCACGCTTGACCGTGCCCGCGATGGGATGGGTGATAACGCGGCCGGAATCAGACTTGACGAGGAGTTCTGGGCTGGCGCCGACGATCTGGAAAGCGTCGCAGTCAACGAAGAACAGGTATGGCGAGGGGTTGACGTTGCGTAAGTTGCGATAGATGTTGAACGGGTGCAATGAGGTAGGCCTGGCGAATCGTTGCGACGGCACGGCTTGGATGATGTCGCCTACAGCGATGTGTTTCTTGAGCTCCTTGACATGGTTCTCATAGCCGGACTGGCCGATGTTGGATTTGTATTCCTGGTTCAGCTGAATTGGCGGTTGCTCAGGGATGGGCGTCTCCTTGCTGTTCAAGGTATCTACCACCCTTCGAAGGGTAGCCGTAGCCTCCTCATAAGCCTTGGGCAGATCTTCCAAATTCTCCGGTACTCTCAAGTATGTAATAACGCGGACGAGGTTGTAAAAATGGTCAAAGGCGACAATCGTGTCGAACAGCATGAAGAAGCTCTCCGGCACCTTCAATACGTCCTTCAGGTCCCTTCGCGTCTTCGGCTCGAAGTATCTGACACAGTCATACCCAACATATCCAATCGCACCGCCAGTTAACGGGGGAAGGGTTAATCCTGGGATGATGGCGACTCGGGACTTTGCGATCTCTTTTTCAAGAGCGGGCAGCGGGTCTGCTTCCTCCCCGAATCCGGGGCCGGTTTGGAGAACTTTACGCGGGTCTGGTCCCAGAGTCAGCAATGCGCCGCAAGCCGTGGGGGGAGCACGGCGACCGACCTGCACCAACAAAGCTGTATCTTCCTATTGTCTCGGTTGTGGCAGCGCTCTCGAAGAGGAAGGAGAGCTTGGACTGTGACCTGAAGAAGATCTGTTAGCCCCAGCCGGTGACCGCAGGCGCATCCCTCGACTGACTTTGCGGAGACCTTGAGGTATATGGCGGAAGGGGTGAGGAACTCGGCGGAGACGGAAGTGGTGATCGGTACGAGGTTGGGAGGGTTCGGTGACTTGATCGCAGATGCCAGGACTTCCTGGACGGTCTCCAGAGACGGCTGCACGCCGGACTAGCCATGACGGTCAGCAGGCGTGACGTGTTGCAGAGGTTCGGAGAGTGCCTACCTGGGATGTCATTGTGATCGGGAGGGGCGGGTGCGGAGAGCGACTGGGGGGAACTGGGGGGAACTGGGGGAGCAGTGATCGATCGGCGAGGCGGGCCAATGTGAGAGGAGGTAAGGGAGGTACAAAGGTAAGGCGTCGCAAGGCACTGGGACACGTCGTCGGTCGTTCGTCCAGGCGGGAGGGGGCACTGCTCTCGTGCTGTCGTCTGTGTCGTTCCCTCTCGCGGTCTCTCGATGAAATTTCCCGGCACCGGCACCAGTCATCGGCTGGCCAGTGACTAGGTCCCCTTGGCCCATCCATCGGAGGGAGGATTGGGCAGTCCGGCTCGCTAAGGGCTTCACCCGCTCCGGGCGCCGATCCGCGGGCGGGGCAGCTTCACCCGACCCTTCTCACGGGTCGCCCAGCTGTCCCAGCCACCTCTCAGTGTGTGGTGCGTTGTGCAGGATATGCACACAGGCACACCATGTCCCTCCTTTCCGCTCCGGGCCCTGGGCGATTGCGAAGCTGAACGCCGCTTCACGGCTCCCACTCGATCTGAATAGCGCTTGCCCGTCGCAGTGGAGGATGCGCGCTGGCTTTTGCATAGCACACTCCACCCCTTATTCTATCTCCACACCGCCGCACAACATCGTTAACCGCCCGCTCCGACGGCGACCGTAAGGTAGCCCCTTAAACATGTCGCGTCCCAATACCCCTCCGTTCACGCCGTTCAGACCCCTCAGGATATACTCGGACTCGCCCTTTTCGGACTACAGCTCTCCCGGCCACGGCTTCCAGACGGCCGCCAACGATGCGCAGAAGAAGCTCCTCGAACGCGTCAACCATGTTGCCGCCCAGGTTCTCCGGAACAACCCCACGGCTGACATGTTGCCGTCGCTGTTCAAAACCCTCGCGCAAATCGAGAACGAGTTGCTAGCCCGGAAATCCACCGAGTTGGACGACAGCGGCTTGTTTTTGGACGACGACGATGACGAAGACGGTTCGCGGCGAAGCGACCCGCTGGAAGATAACCCTGATCTCCGGAAATACTACCTCAGTACGGGACGTTCGGCGATCGAGCTCCGAAAACGCTTCGAGGAAGTGAAGGTACGGGTTCCTCCTGTCACAGGTAGTGTCTGCGAACCCTTGCTAACCCTGCTCGCAGAACATCAACGCGCTTACGTTGGAGCGGATGCATGTCATGTCGAAAGCTTGCTCGGAGCTTCGCGCCAAGCTCGTGTCTTTGCAGAAGGAGAAAGAGCAGGAGGTTGCCGGCTTGACAGCCAGGATAGAAGAGCTGGAGACTGGGAAGAAGCCCTCGACACCTTACAAACCTGACTACACATTGGATGAGATCGTGGAGATTGTTAGCGAGCATATAACTGATTTCTCTCCGGACCCCACCACCAAGGATGTGAAAGAACTGGTTGCGTTGCTCAAATCTCGCATCGTCTACGAAGGCCCCCACGACGGCGCGGTATCGGGCGACGAGATATACATCCTCGTCGCGCAACCGTGGTCGCCGAAACCACTCAAGGACTTATTGACCGCCGCGCTCTCCTGCAACTCCCACGTGTGGAAGCTGGATGTCATGACGCATTCTCCTTTCGAAGGTCCGGCGATCTGGTTCGCAGGAGCATCCCGTTCACACCTCCTTTCTTTCTTGGATAGCCGTATCGTAAGTCCCTCCTCCCCATCATATCTTCCTTCCATGGCCCATTGATTAACAGCTCCTTTAGGTGAAAGGCATGGTCGAGATTGACCATATACCCGCCAAACTGCGCGTCCAGTTACTGAAATGCATAATGGCAAGCCCTTGACCAGGGGGCCGCCTCCATCACCGACTCTTCTTCAGACTTTTTGGATCACCATTCTTGCTTATACCTGGTTTTGGGGGGGGAAACAATAGACGGCTCCCGGCTCTATTATTCCGCGATGATGCGCCTACCACGGGCCTTCGCATACTAACTCTTGAAAGCCTTCATTTACTTACACTAGATACCCTTCTCCCGTAGCAATTTCCTTTGTCAGAATGTCTTTCTTTTGTCAGGGTGGGCTTGAGCCATCGTACCTAGTAGTACCAGTACATAGTCTAGATGAATGATAATGCGAGTAGCTCCATTGAATATACGTTTCCGAAGCTCTGTATAGCTGCGCCCGTTCTCGTTCGCATACTATGTACCTACCCACGCTCGACACAGCCGGAGCGTCATTCAACCTCGTGTCGGATGTCCCGCTTATCAAAGCGGTTATCTGCAGCCCTAGGCATCCCGTTCTCCACTCGCGCGCTAGGTTAGACCAAGCGGCAGGTACCAGAATATCGAAGGGGGGAGGGGGCCCCTTTCGCGGTGGAGGGTGGAGGGGATCGGCTTCGGACAGCACGCTCGGTCGGTCTCATTCGGGATCCCACCTCACCCACTCCCATCAGACCATCGAGTCTTTCCATGCTGTCACGTCGGGTCCGTCCGTACTGTACATGCGCCACTTGGGAGTGACGATCATCCGTCCCCGATGTTCTCCGTCTTCGCGGCTTTCGTGCTCGCATTCAGCGTCCTGTTTGCTCGCGGTTGCTACCTCATCCTCGCACATCCTCTCGCGCCGTATCCGGGGCCGCTGCTGGCCAAGTACACCTATTTATGGTTTGCCTCCTCGAGTTCCAACGACTGCTCGCTTTCTCCCGCGACCGTCTGACTGACTCCAATTGACGCAGCCGATTCTTCGGGTACGCTCGAGGACGTCAACATCTAGCCGATCTCGAACTCCACCTCACCTACGGTCCGGTCGTGCGCGACGGGCCGGAGAGTGTGCTGGTGGCAGACATCGACGCTTACAAAGCTATCTACAGTTCGTGTGTGCCGAATGGCAACGTGACTTTTCAGAATGTTATACATGTAAGCTTGATAGCCGATTTACTGCGAGCTACGGAGTACTCTGGGCCCTAGAACGCCTCTCTGGCACGGGTGATGGAGAATGGCTGACAGGGTATCCCTTGTAGCTTGCTACTCAGCCTTCCAAGGACCTCGAGCCTCTGATATCAAAGAGCATCGGCGAATGGCTTGATCGGCTGCGGAAAGACATACAACTTCAGAAAGGCAAGCTGGACATCGTCACCAATGCTAAGCTCTTTGCCTTCGATATTGGTAAGCTCCCCCTTCTCCCTCCCCGGAAGGTCATACTTAAGCTAAGGTCCGTCTAGTGCTACAAACGACATTGGGAGACTCCTTGGATCTTCTCAAACCTGACGTGAATGCTCAAGACGAGCTTGCTGCCTTGGAGGTAAATGCGATTAACTTGCTAGTTGCTCTGACTATATCTATGCTCACATTTGCATGCCAGAACATGATTTCTCGTACCGTGCCAGACTCACGAATGTCCATCCTTTCTTCAGTCTTAAAGCTGTCTTCGGTATTAAGACCAAAGTTGAGACCAGAACATGTCTTGAAGAATCTCATCCGAGTATCAGTGCAAGACCCAGCGAGCATGTCCGAGAACGAGATCGACGAGCGTGCCCGTAAATCATACCCCCAGCGTCACCAGGGCACCTCATTTTCTAACGATGCTCCAGACGTTCTTCTCCTCAGCAGCCTCGCCATCGCCGCTGCTTTGACCGCCATCTTCTATGAACTTGGCTGCCATCCCGAGATACAAGACGCTCTTCACGACTCTTTATTATGCACAGACTCCCAGCTGGCGCTGGACTTCCTGCGACACATCATCCTCGAAGCCCTCCGCCTGCACCCACCGCTTCCCGCCCCCGTGGAGCGCATCGTCACCCCGGGCGCTGAGAAGGCCGTCTTCGGCCACCGCCGCAACCCCTTACCGGCTGGCACGCGCGTGTGGAGCAATCCCTACGTGATCAACCGCACGCGTGCCGTGTTCGGTGAAGATGCAGACGACTTCTGTCCGGAACGATGGGACAGGCGCGATCCGGGGCTGGACCCGGAGATCTTGAGAGAGATGGAGGATGTGGTATTCATATTTGGGCGGGGTGTGCGGGAGTCCCTGGTGGAGAGGGCTTTGGCGTGGGCGGTGCTTGAGAGGGTTGTTGCGAAGGTCAGTTAACTTCTGCGTTTCTTTCATTATTACGATAACAGCTAATTCACATGTGCAGACCATCCGTGGATGGAAACTCAGCTGTGCGCCTGGTAGCTTACGGGGGAGAAGCTTTCAATTCTGGATGTACGACGCACTTCCGATGGCTTTCGAGAGAAGGTAAAGCAATCTTGAATAAAAATCAGACGATGGTATACGATAGATAAAGCAACGGAGCCCGTGCCCCCCGTCAAGCCGGGAACATGGAAAGCCCATCTCCACGCTTCCTAAACCATCCCGCAAGCCACACTCACTGCAATCTGCCGCTGCCGATCCCGCTTGAATGCGGCGCACGCCGTGACCGTCGCCAGCAGCAGGTCCACCTGGGTCTCGTCCACCAGCAGGACGGCGCCGTACTCCCAGGACCCGCACCGCTGTCGGTACCGGCCCAGGCGTACGGGAGGGCTGCCGTCTTCGTCGCCGACGATGCGCTCCCCCTTCCCTTTGCCTTTCTTTCTGGCCTGCACGGGCGCCGCGTGCCGGACGAGCCAGCCGGAGTTGGCGCCGCAGCTGCTGCTGAGCTGCCAGGTGTAGTAGGCGCCATCGTGGGCGAAGGAGTCGGTCTTGCTGCTGATTGCCGCGGCGCCGCCGCCCTCAAGCGGGTTGATGGCGATGCGGCTGGGCTCGTCGGGGCAATGGGGGTCGTGGCCCGGCGGGAAGGTGACAGTGGTGGTGCCGAGAGCGTGGACGGTGGTCTTCCACTCGGCCAGGATAGCTCCTTGCTCGGTGGCGGGCTGGTCGCGCAGCGAGGCGGCAGCTGGTGCTGCTGCGAGATGTTCGTCTTTCGCCGTGGTTTCGTCATCTTCTTCCTCCTCGTCGATCTCGTGCGCTTCCATCGTGGCGAAGGCCTCCTTCTCCTCGTCGCCCAATCGCTCATCGTCAGTGGAGGACCGGCGTGGGAACGCGGCCGTCGACGAGGAGGCTGCGGAGGTCCGGGACGACGCGACCTTGTCGAGCCTCCCGCCCGCGCGGACGACATAGTGCGTCCGGTTGCGATCGTCGAGTGTCATGGTGTAGAGAGCGGTGCATCGGTGCTCCGCGTCCGCGCCCGTGTCCTTTCCCTTCCGGGCCGCCTTGACCGCTTTGGCGGCCTGACCGCGGTACTCGGATAGCTCCCCCGCCGGGTCGGCAGGCAGACCGATGGCGGCCGTCACGTCGATGACTTCGAGACTGCGGCTCCAGAGCCGGTGTGGCCGGATAAGGAGGCTGCGGGTAGGTGTGAAGGCGTCGGCGGCATCGGCGGCGGCTGGCTTGTCGGCGTCCCGGTCTTTGGCTGAAGGGGCCGGGGTGTCTTTCCGCTCTTGCCCTTTGTCCTCGGTGATGGTAGTGGTGGTGGTGGTGGTGCTTGTAGACATAGCTCTTCCCTTTTGGTCTTTCCTTTATGCCCTTCCCCCCTTTGCTTGTTTCAGTATGGATACGAGAGACCTAAGAGGAGGATGGACGTGTGTCTTCTGCAGGCGGTTCTCTGTCTCTTTAGATTTTCCTTCTTCGGATTCAGGAGTTGCTTCCAGGTTCCGGCTGGGAGGATCAGAAGACCGTTTAAATAGTCACTTTATCGCTGGGGGATCATCACTGGGCCACTGATGATATGCGGGGAAAAGAAAAGGATGAGCCGATCATCCATCGGAACGAACGAACCGCGGAGACCGCCTTGGAGGTGTCGTGTCTGCCTTACCTTACCTACCTTACCTACCTCACCCTGCGATTAGAAAGTTAACGTACTATTTACTACCGGGAGCCCGCACTTGGATGAGGTAAAGAAGGGGCTGTGTGAAGGAATGGAATACGAGCACACCGGACCCGGTTAAAATATGTTCTAACGTGATACAGAAAAAACGGGGGGGCTCCGTTGATCGTGTGGTTGGTTTGGTGGTTGGTGGTTAGTGGTGAGGGGCCTCAGCGACGCCCGCTTTCGCTTCGCCTCGCGTCGCTTGAAGCTTACTTTTAGACGATGGGTTTGGGTTGTGGGGGGGGGGGGGGGGGGGGGGGGG